>OU426864.1:2483121-2693121 GCA_911387685.1 Dolichovespula media | reverse complement strand
TACTTAAATTAGTCATGACCAATCATAGTTTTGGAAATACAAGCTGTTCCATTCATGAGTATAGATCTATCGCGTCGCAGTGAACTAGTGCTGCCTTTAACATGCGATACCTAAAGTATATGTAAAGATTTCATGTGAACCTACACATCCGCCCAAAGTCCGCCATCTTCGCAATTTTTTGTATCACTGGTTCGTAACGGTAACGAATTTCAAATTTACACTTAATGAAAGAGTTCACCATAAAATAACCTAATATTAACGTCGACGTTAATATCCATAAATCAATGCTTGAATAAATGTGCCATTTTTTTAAACAATTACACGAACTTGACTATTGTTAATAATTTTTACAAAATTATTAATTACAAATAAAAATCATATTAATGTTATTACACATGCACTATATATAATTTAAATAATTGCAAAATGATCGTCAGAATGAATTATTTAAATGGGCGAACACTGGACCAAAGGGAATTGCGATATTGACTCTTCGAAATCCAACGGCAGACTGAATATTAACCTATCAAAGTCAATCATGTCCCTACATCTTCGTTCTTGTTTACATCACTGGTAAGTGACGATTTCGAATAATTACATCGTTCTACTACGAAATTAATATTTACTAGTGAACTATACTATTGTACTAAGAATGCACTATAAATTGTTTAAACAAAATGTTAAACGATCGAAAAGAAGTGACTAACAAACTCGACGAATATGGAGTAAGTAAGCTACGATATTTACCCTTTACAATACGATGGTAGACTGACTTGGATTGATTTGTTGTCTGTGAAAGTCGTCTGGATCTCTCTGCTTTCTTTATTGTTTATATCTTGAACTGGGAACGATAGCGACTTCGAAAGTTCGGTATTTACTGTTACTCATATATGTACACACACACATCTAACATGTGTATGATATAAATCAATATTACCGACCTATTTGATTGTATTTAGTTACAGTCGATAAAGAGATTTGATTCTGTCGGTAACTGAAATTTATTACCGACGGAATTCGCTCGGTATATTACAGTCGATAATTCAGAATTCTTACATTAACCATTATCATGTCGTTGTGATGCATTTCTAAAGGTTCATCGATTAAGTAGAACGTTACGTGAAGATGATAAAAACATTGGAAATACTTTGTATGATACAGAAATATTGAATTTATATTATCAGCTTTAATCGGTACAATATAACTTTAATTATTCGTATGTACTAAAAAGTTCGTTTGTTTAAATAGTATCATTTATTAAAAAAGAAAAATGATCTCATAATTTCGCTTTTTGAAATCAATACATTTTCTTATATTAAACCATTAGATATATAATCTAAGTATATTATTAAAATTAAGAATAATATTAAAGTGTGCGTTTTATATCTGCTCGACAAATATAACGAGTTGCAACAGATATTGAAATACTTAATGAATCTGAATAATTTTTGTACGCTAAATAAAATACTCTGTATTCGTGAAAATGCATAGAAAAAAAAAAATTTAAAGTCAGTTGATATATTAATTTGGACGATCGGTGATCTAGACGTGTATAAGTATATCTTATTAATTCGTTCGATTTCCCAACAAGTTCGATTCTTCCTAACTAACTTGAAACACATGAACTTCAAAATTCAATGCATTACCATTATCTCGAGTTATAGTATTTCATCACCTAATTTAAAGCACGAATCTCGTTGAATCGGAGGAGACATCAACGCGATAAAATGATCGGGGAAGGGTATACTTAACAAAATCGATAAACTAAGAAAAGAATTCTATAATGTACCGCGTTAACATAAAATGCGTAACCACGAATATCTTGGGGTTGTTGTAAAAGAAGAAAAAACAAAACAAAAAGAAAAAAGAGAAAGAAGGGGAGAATTTACCCTCCCACTTAGCGATTTTGTTAGTTAGATGGTGCGCGCGCAGGTTAAATGGGAAAGGAAAGAGGAAGAAAGACAATGTTCCATTCTCGAAGGCACGTTTCTGCAAGGTAGGCGTGCACTCGTGCATTAAACATCGAGCATACGGCTGGATCGATTGGTTGGTGGCTGCAACGCAGGGAACATTGTCCTCTCACACCGTCCTCCATCCTTGGAAGCATCGTCCGGCCTCTTTGATGCGCATGGAGATCGGACTGTTGCGTGGGGATGAGAAAAAAAATGAAAGAACAAGAGAATCGTCGTTCCCCGGGACGGTTCTCACTTCGTTCGACTCCACCTTCCGTTTTGCGAACTAGAGAATGCGTTTGCCGATGAAAAGAGAAAGAGAGAGAGAGAGAGAGAGCGAGAGCGAGAGAGGGAGAGAGAGAGAGTGAGTGAAAGAGAGAGAGAGAGAGAGAGAGAGAGAGAGAGAGAGAGAGAGAGAGAGAGAGAGAGAGAGTGAGAGAGAATATACCCTCCTCGTATCTAACAAAACGCCCATCGTCAACAATCTTAACAGGGTAGGGGTTAACATGAAAGAAAGACGAGCGGTGATTGGACACAACCCGTAATATCAGGTGGGACCAAGGACTCGAGGAGGCTCCTCGTGAACCAATCCCATGCGCTACCGTGCCTACGCTTGAGTAGGGGAAACTTGTTGCGGGGGTGTGGGTATGGTTAGTAGCCAGTATCCGTGGAGACACGATCGTGGGAGCTTAGATTTCAAAGCTTTTTCACAGAGTATACCTTTAAGACTCTCCTCTCGTATCCAACGGTTTCTTTCAGTTTCATATAAACCCGTCGAGTTTGTGTCTTATTTTTTTTCCCCTCTCGGTCTCTCTCTCTCTCTCTCTCTCTCTCTCTCTCCTTCCTATCTCTCTCGTTTTTCCATTTTGTTCGATATAAAGATGTTTCATGTATTATGTATCAAGTGACGTTTCTATGTAATGAGTGAATTCACAGTGTCTCGGACTAAATCAATATCTGATCTGGTGTTATAGAATGAATGAGATAAAGGACGAATTTGATCGTGATCTTGTTATTCGGTGAGGAAGAAGAGGATTTTTCTCTCGGTGAATCTTTCCTTCTTTCTTTCTTTCTTTCTTTCTTTCTATTTTGTTTTAACGTGCCGAATAGACGAGAGACGATTGATCCGATCCGTCGGAAATGTTACACGTATTGGGATTAATCTTGGGTGAGAAGTTATATATCTATGTATCATCGGTGTTCTTTATTCGAAATAATCGAGGATAAAGAAAAAGGAGCCTGAGCCCGAAGAAATCCAATTTGAGAAGAAGAAGAGAAGAATGATAGTTCTTTGGCTATTGGTGTCCCGTCGATTAATAGCTCGAATCGTACGGAGAAATTGGTGTTGAGGTCTCCTGAGAAGCCTGGGCTTAACCCGCTCGCAAAGCTTCCATTCGTCAGGCTGTTGGCTTTCCAAGAATGCCGCGGCCGTCGCGCGATACTTACGGAGATCAAAAGCCACCGTTCTCTTACATATCGCTCACGGCAATGGCGATATGGTCCTCTCGAGATAAAATGTTACCACTCGCTGAAATTTATAAATTTATCGCTGATCGATTTCCATATTATCGGAAGGACACGCGCCGATGGCAGAACTCACTCAGGCACAATCTTTCCTTCAACGATTGCTTCATCAAGGTTTGTCTCGTTATTTTTCCTTTCTTTTCTTTTGTTTTTTGTTTTTTGTTCTCTCTCCAAATCTTTCCCAAACGATCAAAGGCGATTATTTGTGGTCCGTTAGAGGTACTGAAATAGATTTTTAAAAATATACGTCTCATTGATGGGGTTACGATAAATATTCGAAGTTATTTGCGTCGACAAAGATTTCGTTTATTCTGCGTAATCGATGTTTGTCTATTTTCTTTTAATTTTTTTTTTTCCAGTGATTTCGAGAAAAAATTGAACGAGAATTAAATATACCGATTTTTCCACAAATTATTCTAAATATATGTGAAATTCATTCCGTTTACATGTACTCGGAGAGAGCGGTCTATCACAATCCGTCGCTAAATACACTGATCGATCCTAAAATACTTTGGTTTCTATCGTCAGTATAAAGATATATTATAAACGTTAATTTCACATAGAACGCGTGCGGTATTTAAAGGGTCTTAAAGAATTATCAAAAAAAAAAAAAAAAAGAAATCATATTTCATAGGCTAGATCGTAGAACTAGATCAAAAACTCATATGAAAAGAAAAAAAGAAAAAAAAAGAAAAATGTTAGATTATCAAGCAAAATCTCGAGACAATGTTCTTATAAATAACCTAATCGTAATACATACAGATTAATTAGATACATAATCACAAATAGCATTACTCATCCTACGAGATAACTAACTCGATATCTAATAAGTCTGCTAATCTTAAATCTCCAAAAATCTTTTTGTTTTTTCTCCTAAATCAACAAATTTAGTATGAAGCATTCATTAGTCGAATTAAGTTTGTCTAAATCAGATCAGAAATACGACTGGAGAGGGTGCGTTAAGCATAGAAATTTTCACTTTCGATTAAATTTAATAGTCTTTTTCAAACGTGGTTTCTATCAAGGCAAGGTGTCCCTTATTCTTATTCTTATTCTCTTCCTTTAGAAGAGAAAGAGAGAAAGAGAGAGAAAGAGAGAGAGAGAGAGAGAGAGAGAGAGAGAGACTCACGCCTCTATAGACGTATTATTACGTTCTGTGACCATCTGCGTTTCGCACCTGCCAACATGATCATCGACTTAACGTGTCTTCGCTCTCCAAACGGATAAAAGGCTTGTGTATTAGTATTATTACTTGTCGACATATCCGTTCCATCGAGAAAAATCACGACGAAGAAAGAGGTTTCTTTTTCAAACGAAAGTATTCCTTTTTGGAATTCTTTTTATCTATATTTTACCGTACAAAAGTTGCCTATAAAAAAAAGAAAATAAAGAATGATATTAAAGAACAATTTTTCTTTTCACTTGTAAAAGGTAATTTTATCTATCTTTTCAAGAACTAAATTATAAGTAGTTTATCGTTAAAATTTTTGTTTCCATCGTGAGAGTTCATTTTGTATACTTTTCTTTTTTTTTTTTTTTTTTTTTATAAGAATTAAATTATTACAAAAATGTAGGTGATTTTTTGTTAAGATCTTTAGAAATAATTCAGTCACTTATTAAGATGAATAAATTGATAAAAATGATTATCCCGTACAATTGATTTTTCTTTAATTATGTTTTTTATCTCGATTTGAATCAGGACAATTTATGAACAATTTACATTTTATCGAAACGAATGACTTATTACATAACACTTCGTCTAATTCCTCATCTAACACGATCTCGCGTCAATCAAATATGAAAGTACGCGTGACGCTCGTGAAAATACAAAGTTGGACTGAAATCAGGAACTGTAAAATGAGAATATAATTCATTCTTATTCCGTACAAGCCTTCGTTGTCATTCACTGTGAAAATAATGCAATAGCCTTTTAAGGAAATTTATTTAGATTGGTTTAATGTGATTTTCTGTACAAATTATCTCAGATAATTTGATAACAAAGCTTTTAACTCGTTTTTCTTTTTATAAATAATTATTCGTTATTATTTCGTTACAATTTCCATCACGTTTGTTAATTCGTTCATTGTTATTAACAAAGGTAGAAACAACAAGTGAAGATGGATACAATAAAAATCCAGATGTTGACGCATCAATAAAATAATATCAGGTATTGAAATTTGTAGGATCGTCCAAAAATTTGTTTTTTGTTTTTTAATCCCATTTTCAATTTCATACGCTCATTTAAAATGATATAAAACTTAATATAAAGTTAATAAAATATTTTTTTGTTAGTTAGAGTGACTTGGTCTTAGAATTAGATACACCTACTTAGGTGCCATTCATTTTAGTCTGCCGTCGGGTAATCTTCTTTTATCCCTTCTCATTCAACATAAAACTTGTAAAGTTCTCTTTTATATGCACCCTACGATAATACCGCATCGAATCTATCCGTCATATTATTTTCTTTAAGAATAATAATAAAATTAATCTTTTCCATAAACAATAAATAAGTAATCGAAAATCTTTGGAGAGCTTATTCGTTCAATGTCTTTATCAAATCGAATAAAAATTGTTGTCCATTAAACACATTTACGTTAACGTTTCATAAATCGTAATAAGATTAAAATATTACTCGTTCGTACATTCATTGAAATTATATTATTCATTTCGTTCGTTCGTTCGTTCGTTCGTTCGTTCATTAGCCAACTAAGCCGTTTTACATTTCTCAAGGATTTTATTATATTCGATATAGCAAATAGAAAAAGAAAAATATTTTTCTTTGTGTGCGCATTCAGGATGTCCTGTTTGTCGGATCATTCCATGTGACATATGCCATATGTCACTGGTGATACTTTCAATAGGTATATGAAACGGAGAAATAATAATAAAATATTTATTTCTCTCCCTACCATGATAGAAGTTCAAATATACCACAAATATTAACACATGTGGTGGTTAGTTATGTATTAGTTATATATATTCTGACTAGTATGTAACGTCGTCGCTACGTTGAATGTGTATGTGCGTGTAAACGTCGTGTTACAAGACACGCAAGGATTATTGCGAAAACTTTCAACCCCCTATTTTATTCAGTGAAACACATCGTCGAATGATATATTTCCAAGTAACTTTCGGACGAATGTGTAGTCTCGAATGAAAAGATATCCAACTTTTTCAATATTCACTATGACACGTAGATCGATTAATTGTTCCAAAATTTGTTGATCGGATTAAAATTTTACTATAAAGGAGAAGAAAACGAAAAAAAGAAAAAGAGAGAGAGAGAGAGAGAGAGAGAGAGAGAGAGAGAGAGAGAGAGAACATTCAATACAATTCAAATAAATCGTCTCTTTTTTTTTGACGTTTTTATGATACAAAATCATCGTGATTAACTTCAATGTAACTCTCACATGGATTACAAACTTCAATCTTTCTATACTTGATAAAATCAATTACAAGTAACAAGAATATAATGAAATTATATAAACCAACTGGCTGATACTTAGATGCTAAGCCGATGTACGTCAACGTACTTATGCAGGTTTACCGATATTTTATCTGAAGGATTAAATGTTACAACTATCTTTATACTTTTATACTTTCTCATTGGGTTTCATTCAACTTATTTTCTGTCTTTCTTTCTGATTTTCCCGTTCCATTCATCAATATCTACCCAAACAGAAATCAATTATATTTAGATGTGAATCATTAAACACCAAAAAGTAAAATAAAATCATAAATTAAAACTAGACGAAACATATATGTATATGTGTGTGTGTGTATAGTTATTTTCATATTAGTTGGCAAATGTCAACATATTTATTTACTTTCATTCTTGTAGATACTATTTTTCAATGATTCTACACTTTTTCAAAGATATAGGTAATTATATATACCAACCAAACTCGTTTCGATACTATCAATTAAAGAATGTTGTAAGTTGACTGGATAAAATTATGAAATAATATATATATATATATATACATATATATATATATATATATATATATATATATATATATATATATATATATATATATATATATATACCAACATGTTGGCGAACGAAAACGAAACAAAACGAACACGTATGAAAAGATACGTAACTAAATAAGTATGAACATGTTAACGATAAAAGTCAATGATGCATATCGTTATTATAGTTGCGTACAATCACGAATAGAATGCACCTGAAGTAAATAAAAATATGTGATTGAAGAACGATAATTATCGGTATTTTTACCAAAAATTAATTAAAGCGATTTTATGTGCATGATATATCTTCGCACTTTTGATAGGTTTTTCTGAATTCTTTTTTCTTTTTTCTCTTTCGGGTACATAAAGGTACGAAATATTATAGGTATTGTATATAATATAATCATACACAATGTAAATACAAACGATCACTCTACTACGTTTTTACTTTCAACATACGCTTTTAAAATGTTATTTTTATTTGAGGATAAATAAAAATGATCGTTCGATATACATATTTTAACCTTCGACAAAAATTGCATAGTTAATTTTCCGATTATAGATGTGAGTATATAGATACGTGTCGTCATTCGATTGACGAGTCACAAGTTAGATAGATATGAAGAAAGAAAGAAAGAAAGAAAGGAAAAAAGAAAGAAGTAAAAAAAGGATCGTATATAGGAAGGTGAGAGGTGTAAGGAGGGAGCTAAGTTCATTACACCGAGAATGAACAGGTTTTACATTTAATAAGGCGAAATGATTATCTGTCGATCGGGTAAGTTGATTCGATTGGAAAAGAAGCTCGTCCGCTCCCGGTAGATTATAATAAGCGGACTATGAGTACAGGGGAAAATATATTATGGTCGACGTTATTAGTGCCTCCGACAGCGCGTTCGATGAGAGCGATTACTATTTGCGCCGACAAACCGCATCCTCGGTAAATGGACCAACTGTGCTCTCGTCTTCTCCTTACGATGATGGAGAGGAGGATAGCCTACGGTTGAACTTCCGAGATGTATATACTATCGATGTGAGATATATAGGGTGATACTGGAAACTGGGCTGGGCCATAGCTCTTTTCTATAACAAGTGAGCGAAGATAGATAGAACCGAAAAGCAAAAAACAAAACAAAAAAAAAAAGGAAAAAAGAAAAAAGAAAATAAAAGGAAGGAAGGAAAAAGGAAAGAAAAAGAGAAAAGATGCGAAGAGGAAACCGTCTCAATGGTATCATTTCAACAAGTTCTTGCATTATCTTCTTTACGATCATGCCTATATCCTCCTACAAATAATTTCCCCCAAAGTTTATCTCGTCGAGTTAAATAACGATTATCCTGGGTAATGATATAACGGAATGTCGAATGGTTATATTTAATTAAGAGAAATTCAAATATACGTTTACATTGCTTGCGATTACGACGTTCGAATTGCGATCGAATGCATTAATATTATTGTAATGTTGGGTTCGAAAAAAACAAACAAAAATAAAAACAAAGACAAAAACATATACTTCAAAACGCAAAGATTTTTTTGGAGAATGGTCGAAATAGAATGAATCGAAAAGAAATATAGTACGTATAATATATAGAAACCTTTAACGCGCGATAAAACATCAGTAGCGCCCAAAGTCAACTCGTCCAATCGTGACAAATTCGAAGCGACTGATAAAATGTTCTCCACGTTCCAGGTACCACGTGGACCGCACAGACCAGGCAAAGGTGCCTATTGGGCCCTTCATCCGGGTGCTCTGTCGATGTTCGAAAACGGCTCGCTTCTTCGTCGTCGGAAACGTTTCAAACTTCACAAGCCCGACAAGGAGTTGTTAAAATCGGAACTACAGGCTTTAGCTTCGGCGATGCCACCACCGTGTTCGGACCAATCGCCAGTAAATAATGTCAATACGAGTCCGACGAGCAGTACAACGGGGACGGGTATAAACGTGGCGAGTTTGCATCGATTGAGAGACGACCTTTTACGTTGGGAAATGGAGGAAAGACGGATGATGATAACTTCGGCCAGTTCCGGGACAAACGCGGCCTTCCCGAACGGCTCGAGCCCAAGCCCAAGTGGATTCGAAGCTAACAATGAAGCTGTTGCCGGATATTACCTCTTGTCACCGGAAGTTAGACAAAGATTGACCAGTACCGAGGGCAGCAACGAGATTCTAAGGACATACGAGGCTGCCCTACTTCAGTCAGGTACTTGGAACTTTTCCACGTTCCCTGTATCACCTTACGTGTCCCAATTGTCTTATCTACAACAGACCACGGGACAGCTTCAACCATCCAACGCCGAGTCCCCGGATACTCGTCGGCTTTGTACACGTTCATCCTTACACGGACTCGATGTCAGAGAGAACAATGAACGTTTCTTGAGTGAAAATAACAATCTATACGAATTGGGTTACCGCGATAACGTTAACGAGGATGAATCCTTGTCGTCTTCATCAAGGATCAGTGCGATCTATGGTAGCATCATCACTGCACCACCTTCACCAACTTCATCCATGTCACCTGGCTCACCTATTTCCAAGAGCTATCGACCTAATAATAATCGATCCTCGCCTGTACTTAGCCTAACTACCGACCCAATCACCAATTTAACAACGGATCGCGTCACGTCTCAGACATCATCACCGAATAATCGAGACCCTATCGTTAATCTAACTTCGAGCATCAATAATACCAGTCTATCGTCTTCGCTGGGCATTGGGAAAAAAACGAAGAAACCATTCACAATCGAGAACATCATCGCACCCGACGAAAATGAATTAACCGAGCCGAAAACTGTGTCACTCGACTCGACGACAAAGAAGTCACCACTTTTAGCGCCCAGACCACTTTATGCCGCTGGTTATCCTTTACCTGTCGCTAGTACGGCCATTCAAAGACATTCCTACGGAACTGCGACTTAAATAAAACGAAACGATAAAAATGAAGAGACGATAACGGGGGGAAAATATACTTCGCTTCAAACGATAGTTATTTAATAAGCGACAATCTATTAAAAGGGGAAGAGTCTTCAAAACTGTCGAAACTAATTGATTCGCGTTCTGAATTATCGTTCTGTATTGTTTACACTATTGTGGATGAACACAAGTGATCGTTCATAGTGAGATCATTCTGAGAGGCCATTTCGTTGAACATCGAATAAAACGAAGAAAGATTTTCACTCTCGATACGTTCTGTTATAACGATAAAGAAAGTGTTTTCTTTTTTTTTCTTCTTCGGGTAACGAAAAATTGACGATTGAGAAGACACAATCAGTAAGAGAAAAAAAGAAATACTTCTTTCCTTTTTTAGTGTAACTCAAAGGTGTTGTTCAAAGACTTTTCTCTCTTTCTCTTTCTCTCTCTCTCTCTCTCTCTCTTACTCTATCTTTTCTCTCTCTTTTTCTTTCTCTCTTTCTCTCTTCGGCAATCGTATACTATCGGATTAAGAAGACTCCTATTAATTTCTTTAATTATATCCTCTAATGTGATACATGTCAACCGCGAAAATCTATTTATTCTGAATTAAAAAAGTTATATACGTATATAATGTATGTATGTTTAAGAACGAAGAAGCTTCGTGAAAGAGATTAGAATTTAATTACCTTCTCGTTTAACGAAGGTATGACAAAAAAAAAAGTATCGTTATGTATATCTATTAATTTATTTGTTTTATTTAAAAAAAAAAAAGAAGAAAATTAATTTACGACGATTCTCATTTAATCTTTTGCTTACGAAGTAAAAGCTTTTTGAGTATAGGATTATATACATGATTTATTCTTTTTTTTTTTCACGAAGAAAAAGTATGATATATTTTGCGAATAAAACGACGTTTAGAAACAACGAGCATCTAATAAAAAGGAAAGAATAATAAAAAGAATAAATGAATATGGATGATTAGGTAAACGTGATCGCAATAAGAATGGCAGACTTTCGATTTACGGCGCAAAGTTGAAAAGTTTATTTCCTGATTAGAGAGACAAAGAACTTGGAGACTTACTATAGTAAGCAATATTTACTATGGTATATATAATTGAGTAATTGTATTAGTTTAAAGTGTAAAGACGCGTTTCTCTCTTTATTTCTTTCACGTGATCGTTCTCGTCGAAGAGAAGGAAGGAAGAGTGGTAAAGAGGGAGAAATAAAACAAAAAAAAAGTAATAAAACAAATAAATAAATAAATAACTAACTAAATAATTAATTAAATAAATAAATAAATAAATAAATAAATACAAAACTATTCCGATTCTTCTTCGTAAAAACGCAATTACTCTGATTATTCTATTAATATTCTCCGGAAGAATGTATTTGTAAATGTAGAGGATGAGATATGTGAGTGGTGAAATAAATTATTGTATATATATGTAATCAATAAAACAAAAACGCGATGTTATATTATTCAATTGCCAACACACTCATCTTACTCGTATTTTATAAATCAGAGATACCTAAACTGTTCCGGCCGCATTAAACATCTTTAAATATCAAAATTTGTTTACATGCTCGTTAGAAGAGTTTTAGTCGTTGAAAATTATTATTTCTTTCTAGTTTTTCTCAGTTCGCTCATGGATCGTTGAAAAAAATTATCGTTTTCAAAAGTGAATCGTGGTCGAAAAAAGTTTGGAAATCTCTGTCGTATATATTAATAAACTTTTAATATACCTATGAAATTATAAAAATCACTATTATTGGTAAGTAGAGATTATACTTCTAATACTATCGTATTCGAGATATTTTAAGTCCAAACGTATGAACCATAAAATTCGTAACCAACGAACACGAAGGTAAGATTTCTTAATGATTTATTTATCAAGCGTTAATTAATAATTATTTAATAAAAGCATCGTAGCGCTATATAAAACAAAAAACTCTTGATTCGTTTGTAACAGACTAGAAAATTAGGATACATTTTCTTCAATATCCTAAACTATTGCAAACGATAACGCCATCCTTTTTTCTTTTTCTTTCTTTTTTATTTTTTATTTTTTATTTTTTTTTCAAAATTTTAAGTAAAATTCTAACATCCCTCACAATCACATTATTATACATTATTATACGTATTATACGTATATTGTACGTACATATTAACGCTCCAAATTAATAAAATAAAAGAACGAACTATTGATCGGATCATTTTTGGATTTATTTCAAAGAGCGTGATTATTCTCGATATGAATGAGAGTGGATGGATGGATGGATGGATGGATGGGTGGACGGGTGGATATGAGACGAGGAGAAGAGAGGAGAGACGAGGAGGATGGTCTCACATTTACGTCGAACTATGTGTGTATGTCAATTAAGTGGAAAAACGTGTTGATTTCACGCATGGCTCGGAATTACCGAGCACAATGGAGATTGTTTAAAAGCGCTTTGTTGCCGGGAATGGGAAATACGGACCACCGCCGGACCTGGCTTGATTTCTTTCTCTGATGCCCGGAACCCTCCTCCTTCTGTGAGAGAGTGAGAGAGACAGAGACAGTGTGTGCGTGCGTGCGTGTGTGTGTGTGTGTGTGTGTGTGAGAGAGAGAGAGAGAGAGAGAAGAACCGCTTTATGTACGTGCGTGTAATAAAAAGGATTACACCCCTGCCTTCTATTTCTATCGACGCCGTGGTGGATTTAATAGGATGAACTGCAGTTTCATGATCGCGCTGGTGGCCTCGTCGTTTCTCTTTCTCTTTCTTTCTCGTTTCGTTTTTTTTTATTTTTATCTTTCCTTTTTAAAAATTTTTTTTCATAGTTTCTCTTCTTTTAAAAGGAAAAAAAGGGAGTGGAGAGAGAGAGAGAGAGAGAGAGAGAGAATGTGAGATGTTACAATATGAACGAATCAACAGCTATCGATTCCTTACCGTCGATTACAGAACTGGTTATGTCTATAGATATCGGAGCGTCAATAAGTCTTTTTTTGTTTTACTTTTTGTTCATTTTTTCTATGAAGTAATTAACAATGAAAAAGGTATCATTCATTGATAGTAAAAAAAAAAAAAAAATAAGTATTTATCTGTAATAGTTAATAGTATGCGGACATATCTACATAGGCAAGAAATTGTAAAATTAATAGCACGTTGAAAAATAATATTCAAATGGAGTTATTGAGGAACGAAAGTTTTCCTTTCTTTTTTTCTTTTTTTTTACTTTTATCGTGATACTTATTTATTATTATTACTATCATCATCATCATCATCATTATTATTATTATTAATGTTATTATTATTAATATTATCGTTATTATATATACCTATATATATTCCGTTTTTTAGCGTATTATTGTACAGCAAAAGATAATAAATGTTATCAATCAATCAACCCAATTGCAAAAAACTTTTTGCTACATCTAACATTACGACAAATGTTTTTTGACCGAATCAACGATTGAAGCGTTAGAATTGTGGTTGTGGTACGATTAGAAAGACTATGGCACACTCTCAAACACTCTCCGCAAATATCTTTTTCGAGCATGAAATTGACGAAACGGATACTTATTCACTGTCGCGGATAAAATGGAATTTCAAAAGAAGAATATCTGTCTATCTATCTATCTATCTATCCATCCATCCATCCATCCATCTATCTATCTACCTATCTATCTATTTATCTATCTATCTATCTATCAAGAGAAAGAGAGAGGAAGAGAAAGAATGAAAAAAAAAAGAAAGAGTAAGAGAATCCTTTAACACTAACTGCCGGATGTTGTGGTTTCGATTACGTATTGAACTCTCTCTCTCTCTCTCTCTCTCTCTCTCTCTCTTTCTCCGTCTTTCAATGCTCCCACTATATATATATATATTTTTTTTTTTCAAAATAAAACTTTCATGATAGCTGTACGGAGATCGGCAATCCGGGAAAACATCGAATCGAAGATTTTACGCTTGGCGATTATGGTAAAGACTCCGGTGTATTCTGCAAGGATCATTCTCATCTGACGTCCTCCGTTATTTCGCGGTGACAATCAACTTTTGCGGCTTTCCATTTCTTTTTCCCCTCTTACTGCAACTAAATTTTCATTTTGCAACGTTAAGCGTATAGAAACGAATATTGTTAAACGTAACAAGATACGTTTAAGATTTATTTTGTCGTTCGTGCTTATTACAAAATTTCTTATTAACAATTGTCGATTAGAAAATATTTATATACCATAATGGATGTCGATATTATCTCAATACTTGTTTTCTTAACTTTTCAAATGATCTTATTCGTCGTCAATCGAAACGATCAGTATGTAAGTATATTCACTTTGTAAGATCGATTTTACCGAAGATAAAAAATCATATTGAATGAAAAGAAAGGAAAAGTAAAGGAAAGAAAAGGAAACAAAATGCGATAGAATCTTTTTCTGTGAAAGGTACGAGAAGAAGACCAAAAGATTTTCGTGTTCGAAAGGGAGGAGCATAAGAGTGGAATTGCCGAAGAGAAGATCGTAAGGGTAAAAAAAAAGAGAGAGATACGGAGAGAGGGAGAGGGAGAGAGAGAGAGAGAGAGAGAGAGAGAGCGAGAGAAAGGAAGGAAGAAGGAAAGGGTAAGGGTATCTCGACTTGTAAGTCCTTGCATCGTTATTGATGCTATTACAACGCGAGTCTCTCTCTCTCTCTCTCCCCCTCTCTCTCTCTCTCTATCTATCTATCTCTCTTTCTTCCTTTAACGCGGCTTCGAACGCGAGGACTTAACAAGGCTCGAAGCAAATCCGCGCCGACATAAAAGGACAAAGATGGTCGGAGGAGAGTGTACGTAGGTGCCGGCTGTGGTAGCACAGGATAAAGAGTACCTTACGCCTCAACCTTCGTTTATACCCCGTGCTAACTTCTCCTTTCCTCTTCCACGAACCTCTTTCCTCCCTCTTTTTTATTTTTATTTTTATTTTTATTTTTTTTATTTTTATTGTTCTTTTTTTATTTCCCTTCTCTCTTCTTCTTTCGCTTATTTTTCATCCCCTCCATTCTACCTCTTTCTCTCTCTCTTTCTCTCTCGTATATACACTTGTACGCGCGCACACACACGTATTAAAAACATACTTCCACACATACATTTTTGCACACATAAAGGATATTTATATATGTACGTATAACGTACTCACTCAACATACTTACGTACGTATGTGGTGGATATACGTATACACAAATGCATTTCTCTCTCTCTCTCTCTCTCTCTCTCTCTCTCTCTTTCTCTCTACCATTTCGCTTCCACGCTCCACCTCTTTCTCTTTCATTCGCCGACACGGCGCACTCTAGTGTACAATAGGCTACCTCCCGCAGCCAGGGCAACTTTTATTGAAAGGAACGGCACGCAATCTTCTTCGTGGCTCCTTAATTGCATTTTTTTTACACTCTTTCGACTCCACATCCGCGTGCACCAACGGAAATGCGATTCTCCAAAGGAAGGAAAGTCGATCGTGTAAAACCCCGTTTGAAACCCCGTCGAAACCCCGTCGGATTCTTTTCGTTTGAACCACCGAAAACATTTCACTCGCGACGGAAAAAGGATCTTACCCGTTTAAAAATATATTTACGTTTACTTCATTCATTTCGTTTTCGATCTTCTCTCTCTCTCTCTCTCTCTCTCTCTCTCTCTCTTTCTCTCTTTCTCTCCCTATCGATGATATAACAAATATCATTCAAGTGTTTCCTGTTGACGAACAAAAAGCTGTTTAATTTAAGTGATACCTGGCATGCAGATTTTACTCGACGAGAAGAAAGAAAATAATGACACGATCGATTCGTCGATAGGAAATTATTATTAAATTATAAAATTGAAGATGTTATTCCTTAACGAATTTAAGAAGATATATATATATATATAAAATAAATTATTTCTAACGATAAGTTTCGGTCGTTGAATTATTATTATCGTTGAAATATCGATTGAGAAAAATAAGTTTATCTAATGTTATTGAAATTAGTTAGGAAACTTTTTTCGGTGGCACAAAAACATCAGTTTTATGATAATGAAAATATGCGAGAAATCCGTTCTTCTCGGGACAAACCTTAAGTATACCTCGTGTATATATGACTGACACATGTAAAACACGATCTTCAGATAAGCTTGCTGCAGAAACACGAAGCTGTCAAGTTTCGCGATAGGTGGTCGCGCAACTTTGCAGGCTTATCGTTTAAATTATACGTTACAGTAATGTTATAATTGTTGACGTGAACGTTGAAACGTTACCAGTATTACATACTAACGTCAACGTTCCCAATGTACACAACGGAAGATTCCATTGAAGCGTTAAATATGTAGACATTGGAAAGCTTCTTCGTCAATCTTTTTTCTTTCTTTCTTTCTTTTTTTTTTTTTTTTTTTTTTAATCAATTTTTATAGAAACTATCTCGTCGATTATTTAATTTCGAACGATCTCATCTGAAACGCGAAGAAAATTGAAAAGATTAGTATATCCTTTTTGAACATGAGGAACACGCATGGATTAAAGCTAAGTATGGTTTCAATGATTGCGTTGGCTTTTCTTCTTCTCTTCCTCTTCTCGTCTTCTTCCTCTTCTTCTTTTTTAATTCATCGTACGATATTTTATTATTAGATTTCTCCAGTTTAATAAAAAAAATTCTTTTTTTATTAAATTCTCTTTGTAGTACCTAGAAATAATACTGGTACACTCTTAGAAATTGCGCGTCATTGCCGTAGGGATAAGAATACCTAATAAGAATGATTAATAGTAATACTTCGTTCGCTTTGTACTAAGGTAATTTATTGATCAAAAATATGTTCTCCAAGGGCAATAACTCCGAGGGTAGCTGCGCGACGATAGGTTGATAACCTTGGATAAATATTAAGTATTCCATTTGTAGCATTGTCATCGCGTATTCATGATAAATATAAATAATTCCTACTATTTTGGTCACTCCTGTCGAGAATTGCAGTCATTTCAAACGATCATTTTTTCCACGCTTTACAATATATTCTATTTTCTCTCTTTCTTTTTTTTTTTTTTTAACGAAATCCCTAAAAATCCTCGATTTTAGATTAACAAATTACGATTTTATTATAGTTATTTACCTTCACAAAAAAGAAAAAAAAAAGTAATGAGACATATCTCTTTCGTTATTACGAATTAAAACGACGCAGTGTGTTTAAATTCTTTTAAGTAATCGAAATATTTCTAAAGGTCGCACAATTTTGTTCGATTAAGAGATGAATAATAAGATAACCGAATGGAAATGATGTATAAGAGAGTCCGAATAAGATCGTAAGGCGACGGTTTCTTTTTTCCACGAGTCCATCGAAAGGGAAACAAACATAAGAGCGAAGAGAGGAGAGGCATCGTCGGCACGCGACGGCACCCCAAGAAAGAAAAATCCTCGATCTGACACATCGAGTAACCTTGACCAGAACTCGTCCCATCGAGCGGCGAACCAGTTTCTCTCTCGCCAAATCGAAATCTTCTTTCGGCGTTCCGATGGGAAACGAAAGCACGTCGAAAGTGGATCTCTCTTTCTCTCTCTTCCTCTCTTTCTCCCTATCCCTCTCTCTCTCTCTCTCTCGCTCGCTCTTTCTTTTATGGAATCAGAGGAGTAACAAGTAGAACTTTGAGAACGGCTGAACGAGGAAGGACGAACAAACCGAACGATGCTCTTCTCCTCGTTCGAAGAGGATGAGAAAGAAGAAGAAGAAGAAGAAGAAGAAGAAGAAGAAGGGAAAGACGAAGACGAAGAAGGAGAGAAGGAGAGAAGGAGAGAAGGAGAAGGGAAAGAAGAAGAAGAGGAGGAAGACAACTATACGTTGCTGCTCGCTTGGTAAAGCGAAAGACAGAGATGAGAAGATGAAAGGCATCCCGCCTTTAGCCACCGCGGTCGCCGTGGTGTCTGGTCATCAACACCTGAGTCCTGAGACCGTTTTCTCCCTCCTTCTCTCTCTCTCACTCTCTCTCTCTCTTTCTCTCTCTCTCTCTCCCCTTTTCTAACTTACAGAGAGAAACAGTGGAGAGAGAGGGAGAGACAGATAGACAGACAGAGACAGAAAGAGAAAGGGAAAGAGAGAAAGGTATACACGATCGGTCGAATGTTTCTTCCTTCTTCAATGCCGAGAGCTCGCCTAGCCTTCAGGCATACTTTGACGCCCGTTCTTCACCTTCGAGAAGAGAGAAAAAAATGAGAGAGAGAGAGAGAGAGAGAGAGAGATGGAGAAGCTCGTTTCACCCTCTCTACTCGAGAACACCTTTGAACACCCTCCAAGTATGGTCCAAGAAGACGCGTGCAGGTATGGATGAGAATGTGTTGAGTGACGTATACATTGATACCTGCCTCGTACCACCAGCATAATCTAGTCTCGGCACTCTGATGGATGGAATTCCTCACTGTGGTGCCGCGGCAAAACCGAAGCAGAAAAAATTGCTCGCAGACCGAATGCTTTAATGCGAGTCTTTTGTTGTCCGTTCGCAAGCTACCCAACAACACGAAACCATTCGCGACCACCATCGCGCCGTACCTTCGTTGAGAGAACGAATAAACTATTATATTGCTATTAATCCTTTTCATTCCGTATTATTTTCGAGATCTTTCCTTCTAAAGAGAGCGAACGAGAGAGAGTGAGTGAGTGAGTGCGCGCTGTGTGTGTGTGTGTGAGAGAGAGAGAGACTCATTTTTTTATTAACTTTTCATTGAACTTAACACGCTCTATCTTTATCTCAAATTCAATAGACATTATTATTTTACCTCCTTTGCGTCATTATTGAGTTCGATCTTAAAGGAATATTAACTTGGAATCTTTTGTAAATCGATATCGTACGATTCATCCATCCATTGTTTTCGATCTAATCTCAAATCGAATCGATACTAATAACGCGTATAGAGAGATATCACGCCGTACGGAAATGTCCATTCTGATATATTTTACAACGCTATCCCAATTTTTTTCCCCTGCGAAGCTTTCGACGAAAGTTATTTGCGAATAAAGGACAAACGAACGAACGAACAAATAAAAAAAAAAAAAGAAGAAGAAAAGAATATAATCAAACGTTCGGAGAAATATTCATGGGACATGAGTTCGATTAATGAGGTATTACTAAAAAAGTAATGACTTTGGAGTAAAGAAAAAAACAGATAAATAGGTAGATAAGGAGAGAGAGAGAGAGAGAGAGAGAGAAAGAGAGAGAAAAGAGAGAGAGAGAGAGAGTAAAGAAGAGTGGCTGATGCGTGGGTGCGGTTCCTGCGTGGGACGGTGAGCGAATACCCAAAGGCACACCTGTGGTCACGTAGAGCCACGCTGTCTGGAAAGTCTCGTCGTTCATCCTGATTTCGGCATGGTACCTTCTTCTTCTTCTTCTTCTTCTTCTTCTTCTTCTGCTTCTTCTACTGCTTTGTCTTCCTCTTGGGTCGCCTCTCTGTCTCGCGCCGACGGTATACGAGTATCTGTTTTCGGGCGGGTCCGACGGCCGAAACAACGCGGCACAAAGGCAATCCCTATAAATCACTTCTTCCGTGCCCTACAACCTTGCACTTCGCATTTACGACCTATCGCCGTTGGCACGATCTTACACGCTATCTCTCTCTCTCTCTCTCTCTCTCTCTCTCTCTCTCTCTCTCTCTCTCCCACTTATGTCTTTTTAGCTTAGAATCTTGCGATCCATCTTACACAATGCGAATTCTTTTTCATGTCTCTCGGTCGATAAGAAGATGACTAATCGCACACAGTTTTACAATAATACCTTACGTCAGTACGCAAAAGGAAAAATTTTTAGAAAACAATATTTTTTTTTTATGAGCCTAACGTCGGGCTAATAATTACGATATATCTAAAGAGAAAAATTACGTACCGAGCCACGCGTCGATAAGATACCAAAAATTGCGACGTGAATATATGTGTGTGTGTGTGTGTGTGTGTGTGTGTAATACGTCTTTCGACGACGGATTATCAAGTAATACTGAACCAAAATGAATGAGGAGAGTGTGAGCGCGTTTACCTTGCTATGTTTTTATCGTAATGTACGAAAGTGATCTCTCAATGATACGGACGTACACGCTGCTCTGGCGTCTCGATGTTATTCGTGGGAACTGACGTCCTTCGATCGAGATATATATTGTTGTTCTTTTATCGTTATTGTCATTCTCGTCGTCTTAATAGATAATACGTTTAGTTGGAATCGAGCGTCGCAAATAGATACGCAAATGAAATGAGTGGGTCCTGTTTGTAGACGACGATTAGGTAATATTTCAAAGTGTATTATATTAAGAACGTTTACACTGTAAAATAAAATATTATACGATTAAGATTACATATATATATATATATATATATATATATATATATATATATATATATACTTTTGCATGTGTCGCAAAATTTTATATCAATGTTCTTGTTCTTGAGTCATCGATATAAAAAAAAAAAAAAATAAATAAAACAAGAGAAAGAAAGAAAGGAAAAGAAGGAAACAAAATTAATTAACGATAATGTATAATAGATTTTTTAGACATGAATAAAAAAACGGTGGCGCGCGAGTGCTTCTTACAAGTTTTATATTATTAAATCAAAAATAAATCCACGTAAACATTGATCCGAGCAAGCTAACGAACACGATAAGCGTGAAGTAACGACTCAAGTAAATTGACTTGCCCGACGTCGCGTACTCATTAAAGCGCTATCAACGAAACGCTATCAAAAATCCCTTATGAGTTCCTCGCGCGATTTTCGTGCTAATAGTCAATTAACTCTTGTAAGTCACTCGATCAAACTCACGTAGCTGCTAACCGCGATAGGAATCGGAACCCCAACGAATTGAATTTCTCGTCAAGCAACGTAAGAAGAGAAGAAGAAGAAGAAGAAGAAGAAGAAGAAGAAGAAGAAGAAGAAGAAGAGGAAGAAGAAGAGGTGGAAGAAGAGGAGAAAGTAGAAGAAAAAGAAAAAACTTTTATTGCACGTAGGGATGAAGCTCCGACAGTAGAAAAATACGATAATAAATAATAACAAATATATAGTATTACTGATGCACTAATTATGTGCTTTAACTTACATAAAAATAGTCATATTTGATATATAATTATACAGAGTTATACTATATATATATATATATGGAATAGTTTCATATGACTGAAAATAGAAAATTTGTATTCCTTATCCTCTCAGAATTATAATAATAGATATATTTTATACATATAATTGTGCTGCATGTATAAGTGTATTCATATAATCGAAAGAACCAATCCATGTATCATAGCTTGCACTATATTTTGTTTTCTATTTATCATCTTAGAATTATAACAATAGTTATATACTATTTATATAATAGCGTTTCATATAACTGAAAGAAGAAAATTTGTCTCAATTAGATCGTTAGAAAGTAGTTGAAACGAGCGAGTAATTTAAATATAATAATCATGAAATCATACCTAAACAGTATACATATAGACTTTAGGTGTCGTTTTTGTTTCTTTTTTCAATGGCTAAGCGTACATCGTTGCAGAAGAGTCTTCCGAGGACAACGGCGAACATATATATTTTTCAGTTCAGTTTGAAGTAAACCTAAGCAGACGAACGCTCATTACACCGGTTGTTTGATAACAACGATAATCGAGTCACGAACTGAATCAGCACGTAAGGAGAGGATGCTCCTACTCACTATAATTTCACGATTTCTTCTTGCCGGTTATTTTTCATCGAGGTAACGCTTCGTGAGTTCGTGACGAATCGAACGTATCATCTTTTTTCCTCTCCTTCTTATTTTTTCTTTTTCCTTTTTCTTCGCCCCTCCTTATTTCCTGACTTCGCGGCTTCCTCTTTCCGCGTAAGCCATATTAAATGATCTTTCCTATATTTCTTTCTTTCTCTCTCTCTCTCCCTCCCTCCCTCTCTCTCTCTCTCTCTTTCTTTGACAATAGATTTGCATAGGCAAAGTACATAACTCGTTCATACGACGACAAAGAAAAAAACGATCGCTAAGGTAAAAACTGATCTAATGTAAATCTTGCTCGCTAAATCGTTTTGATCTGTTTTTTTCTGTCCTTAGTAAAAGAACGGTAGAAATAATTTGTTAGAACAAACATAACCTCGAACGATACATTTTAATTTTTTTCATCTCGTAACGATGTAAAAGCAAAAAAGACTCGGAAAAAGGAAAAAAAATGCGGAAAGTACGACTCACTATATCTTTCCTTTCGCCCGATTATACATTGTCGTCTTTCGTCATTCGCGATGAATTCTTTAAGAGATTATATAAAAAATTATCGAGTCGATTAAACCACGATCGTTGCGAAATGCATCTCTGCATTATCGACTTCGATCAAGTATAACATATTTTAATAGTATTTCGAGATGGCACACAATGTTCCTTTTTTTTTTGACGCATCAGGAATAAGAGACTTATTCGATTAGTGTGATATGCTACGGATATATGCAACATGTAAAGTTTCTACGAACGTTTTTCGTCGTCGAGCCGAGCTCGATTCTTATGCCTGCGTGTGTGTATAGCGTTTGTGTGGAAGAAGTAAGAGAGTTTAATTGTAGATTACCTTGGCATTGAAAGCAGGCATTTTCCAAAGATTCATATAGGTCAGTAGCGTACGAATATATGGGAGTGAAACTTTCTTTTTTTTCCTTGCTGCATTCCAAGCCTTTATTTTTCTGCGCACATGTCACTTTAATTTCTTCCTCTTCTTCTTCTTCCTCTCGAAATTGTTACAACGCGACAAACGTTTACTACCGAATTCAAAATAAATGCGTCGTATATAAATGATTCGTTTTGTTAAATAATTATTGATAGAAATAATAAACAATATTGTTCTTTCCACGCATGGATATACGATAAATAGAGAAAGAGAGAAAACGAGAGAGTGAACGAGATATATATATATATATATTTTTATTATACTCTTCGATCGATTAATAAATTAATTTTTTTTTTGACTAGCGAAGTATAAGGACAAAGAAAGCTACGTATGTACGTATGTATGACGTATGTATGTATGTAGGTACGTACCTTTTTGAGGGATCTTACGTAATTATGTGTTACGAACTTATTTTCGTTATCTTAATAGAAAATATTTATCCATCGTCATAATTCGTATTAATACAAATTTTTACGATTTTTTCCCTTGTTAAATTTGATATTACATGCTAGTTTTAAATAACGAATAAAGAAATTAATATATTTATTGGGGGGCTTAAAATATATATACATATATATCTAAAGTGATGCAGTGCGCATGCGCTAAATAAATTGTTCAATCGTCTTACCGGTGAAGATGACGCCATTAGTCGCGATCGGAACTGGCTTGACATGGGGGTCCGCGTCGTCCCCTTCATTAATTAACGGGTAATTAACAAATTTTTTTTCAACGTATACCCTCTTCCTATATACCAATCGATAGCTAAAGACGTGATTAACACAAGGCCGCGTTCGTTAATTGAGATTTCATCGCGTTCAAAAGATATTCGCGAAAATAAAATCTCTGTGTCTCGGTGGTCCCCCTTGGAGTCTATTACGTAATATTTCTTTTCGAATTTTCCAACGTTATTCTCATACAATTATCGTTACTTCTCTTTTTTTTTAACAATGTTCTAATTAATAATTTTCCAATTATTAGCTCTCATAGATCGTATTTCGTATTATATTCGATTTTCATACACGCACTCGCGCACGCACATATATATACATATCTAGATATCCTTATATAGGACACATACACACACGTACATAATTTTACGTACTATTTAATTTAATATATAAAAACATAGATGATTTATTTAGTTAGGAAGTAATTATCTATTTTTTATTATCTAATTAATATTATCATTGACTCACTAGGTATTTGAAGTGACGCTTTGCACGAGCTACGGGGTCCACTTTGCTTCCTTGTTCGTGGTCTTATCTACGGGGTCCTCTTTGCTTCCTTGTTCGTGGTCTTATCGACATCTTGGACGTGCTGACAGGTTGCAACGGAGTTTCGTCGTCCGTATAATTAGAGGTAATTAGCATATTTTTTTCTAACGTACATCGTATCCGTATATACCAATCGATTCCTTAGAACGCGCATTCTAATCTGTATTGTTAATAAGACGTGGCATTACCTCGTTTGAAAAATATTCGCGAAAATAAAATCGGCGTCTCGAAATCTATCCGGAGAGCAGTACGTATCAACTTTTTTTTTGCCGATCTTTTCGGTTTTATTGTCAAAATAATCGATACTTTTCTCGCTTATTAACGATGCTCCGAATAATAATTTTTTACAGATTGTATTTCGTATTATATTCGATTTTCACACACACGGACATATATGCGTTGTTATATGTACACACGCTACACGACATACAATTATATATGTGGGATATAGATACTCGTACACAGATTTACGTAAACATACACACATAAATACGTACGTAATAAACTTCATGCTCTCCTAATACGATCCTCGCATTCTTTAGGATTTCCGAGAATTCGACGAACTGGAAATATATATATAGAATTACAGCTATCGATCGGTTTACTAGGGAGCCCAATATCGTCGAGATAATTCGATCTCTTCATAAGGACATAAAGCGAGACTCGATAAAGTGAGATAGAAGAGTACTTGGTATGTAACAAGCAAGGAGGCTCCAGATTTCCAAGAAATCCTTCGGTCGAGTAAGTACATAACAAAAACAATCAAACGTTCGAACTCTCCTTTCAAGAATAAGAAAGAGTTCTTCATTTCTATATTGGATTTCGACTAGTACGCATTAACGAGAGGAACGATTTTTTTTATTAAATTTGTATTTTATTAAATCGCGAACGCACGTTTATACAAATTTATTTCATACGATAGGAAATTTATTTTATCGTATAGGACGATGTAGGAATTTATTTAGCTTTTTTTTTCTTTTTTCTTTTTATATACATTACGATCGAATTCGTTCCCGCAGTTATTCCTTTATATTTGTGCAAATTTAATAAGGTTTTTATTGACAATCGGGTCTCCGTGTGCAGTTACCTCCAAGCGGTGAGACCTGGGCAATCGATGTTGCTCGAGATTGTATCTTAAGATACAAATCAAGCACTATCGAGCAAATGGCTGCATACTTTTGGTACATTTCAAAAGTACATAATTTTAGTTTTGATAACGATTGAAATTTTTTTAATTTATTAAAAATTCACGTTTATGCTATTCATTATGATCGATATCTTTAAATGATAAATTGTTTTATGTGTTGCCTTTCAGAAATGATCTACAAAAAATGTTTTTATCCTTTCTAATTCTCTCCAATCCTTAATAATCTCTCGTATATGTTTCAGCTTTTCTGTGTTTATGAATTATTAGAGTCAGTGTTTGCTCGTATCGTTGCTATTCTTTTTTTTTTTAACATTTAAATAAGTCGATTAAATAAAATTAGATTTCATTATAAATTTGTGAATTAGTGTTAGTGTTGGTGCATATTCTTCACGATCCTGGGGCAGGATGCTCATCGTGCAAGGACCTACAAAGCCTCTGGGTGAGTAAACACTCTTTTTAAACGTTTTCGCAATAATTTCAATAACGTTTTATTATAATAATAATAATAATAATAGATACTAATAATATCGTTTTTATTTTTGTTTCAGATTACCATATTGTTATTGCATGTGAAATAGTGGTGAATAAATCAAGTGTTGCATCGTTTAAGTGAGTGAAGAATAGTGTATTGGAAGTAGTGTTTGTTGGCAATATTTTGATTTATTTCTATATCTAAATAAAATGATTAAATAAAAAATGATTAAATAAAATTTGTAGATTCGGTATAAATTCGCGATGTAGAGTCAGTGTTTGTTCGTAATATTTTTGATTCATACTTATGTCTAAATAAGCTTATTAAATGAAATTAAATTCAATATATAAATTCGCGAATTAGAGTCAGTGTTTGCGCATATTCAACGTCTTCGGGCAGGACGCTCATCGTGCAAGGACCAACGATGGCTCTGGGTAAGCAAATTTCTTTTTTTCAAACGTTCCCCCAATAATTTTAAAGATCGTTTTTTATATCAATGGTACTAACGATTTTACTTTTCTTTTCTTTTTTCCAGCTCGAGTAAACGAAGAATCATTCGGCGTCTTCCTGGGGCAGGATGCTCATCGTGCAAGGACCAGCAACGACTCCGGGTAAACAAATTTATTTTTTAAATGTTTCCTCGATAATTTTTAATTTTAATTTTTTTATAACAATGATACCAATAATATTATTTTCTTTTTTTTCAGCTCGGATGAAAGAAGAATCTTCCATCATCTTCCTGGGGCAGGATGCTCATCGTGCAATGCATCAACGAAGACTCCAGTAAGTGAATTTCTTTTCTCTAAACATTTTCTTAATGATTAAAAAAAATTTTTCATTACAAAAATTATACTAATAATTTTGGTTTTCTTACTCTTTTAGATCATCATTGCAATCGTGCGCGTGGCAATTGTTTGGAGTGTTGTATCGTTTAAATAAAATCCAAATCGCGATTTAGAAGCATCGTTCGTCCGTTAAATTGAATAAATTCGCGTTTCGCGACAACAATTTTAGAATAATTTGTAATAAAATTGATTGCGAGCAAAGCAGTCAATCGTAGATTTAGGGTTTGTTCGTACAAAGTATTATTTTTCTTTTTATACAGTCGCACAGACTGTTCGCGTATTAGAATCAGTGCATCATCGAAGATTGTAGAGAAATCAATACTCTCCTCTCATAGAGGAATATCGGTGAGTAAATTTGTAGATTTCAGAGTTAATAATTTAACAATTGTTCCATTACAATAAATTTAATAAATATCTGTTTGTTTGTTCCTATACAGAGATCATCATTGCGATCGTACCTTCATCATTGTCCGGCTATTTCATTTTCAACTTAATTCGATGTCAACCTACCTTGATGTGGACCGACCTACCTTATTTTTTACTCTCTTACGGATCAGCTTCCTTCAATTTCGATCGGACCAATGCGGACGAGTGTTTTGGAGCCATCAGAGAACTTCTTAAGTAGTGAGAGTAGAAATTTTAAGTCCCTCCGGTGCTCAATCATGCCGAGGACAAAAGGTCCGAATCGGTACGAGTTACTGGTTGTAATTTTCTTAATAAATTATTGACGAGCATGACCACGAGTAATTCCTCTTTTGGATTTACTCATGAGTGGTATATTTTTCCATTGTTCATTTATTGTGCACGGTCATTATTATATTAGCTCAGGATAGGGTCTTCTTGTTTCATCGGTTCGCGAGTCGTTCAATTAACGGTGCAATTAATATAAGCACTTTTATGTTCGTATTATTTGTTCGTGATATTAGTGGTGAAATCGGACATTCATTTGTCCGATTTCGTTGAAGAAAAGCATGCGATGTGGTTTTATGTTACATGCATTGTTCCGTACTTATAGTCTATTTAATCGCGGTTTACTTTGGTATATCGATATCTATGTACAAAACAATGTGCAAGAAGACAAACGCGACGGATAGATTCTGGAAAATAAGTGGTGGATCATGTGTTTGTTCATTGAATTAGAATGGCCACTTGTTAAAAGGAATCGTCCGAGGTTTTTTCATTATTGTTGCATGAAATATTATTAAATAGTAAATCGATATTGTTTATTAAAAAAAAGTCTCAATAGAGTCATTGGATTTTGCAAGAGAAAAGTCGAATAGAGTCATTGCAAAAATGACAAAGAGACTTGTAGAGTCATAATAGCCCGTAAGCTCAAGAATACTACTTAAATTTAATCGAATTTTTAGATCAGGATTTTCAGCTTCTAATATACTAATTCCCGTTTCTCCCCCCCCCCCCCCTGTGCATTCTGCGTTCTCATTTATGCGTGTATACCCAGGCGTTACTCGATGGGTGAGAAACAGTTTGTATGGGTTTAGTTTTAAGTTCACCCCTATTGGCGACTGTCGATGCGTTAGTGATTGTGCCCGATGGTATGGTTCATCTGTGTGTGCGTGTTAGGTGATGAATCGTACGTCGGTTCGCGATAATTTCTACATAAATAAATAAATAAACAAATAAATAAATAATTAATTAATAATAATAATATATTATTAATAACGTTTTGCACGTAGTAATGTTATCAGACATTTTGGAAACTTCGATATACTCGTATATTACTAATATGTATATATATTAGTATGTACTAGTATTTTTTTGCCTTAGTCATTTACGCAATAATCATTAGCCTTGACGGTCGATTACAGCAATTGGTACGTACCCACCTTAGTATGTAAGTTAGAAAGAAACGTGGTTGAGCTAGGGTGTCGGAGGTGCCCCGGGGCATGCTCTCTAGTGTAGGCTTTTGCACCCTGGCGGTATGTGAGAGAATCGTGGAGTGTGTGTGTTGGAACGAATGTTCTTTTTCCTTAATATTTTTCAAATATAGGTTGTAGGCAGGCAGGTAGCATACTTATCTGTGTGAATGTTACATTAATTTTTAAGTAGGCAGGGCCGGATATAAAGCGAGAGAACATCATTTTTCCATTCGGGAGTGGAAAGCGTTGTTCCGTATCCGGATATATGCATAGTTTCAGCAAATTTTAGAATCATTCAGCAGCACCTCTGTTTCCTCTTTTCTCTCTCTCTCTCTCTCTCTCTCTATATATATATATATATATATATATATATATATATATTTTTTTTTTTTATATTTTGCTGATGCTCTGCATTGCGAGATGTATCGGTATCAAGCAGTTTAAAAGTCTTTGCATTTGTTTGGAAATTCATTTCTTTCGAAATGGCAAAGATCTTTGAACTTGTTGGATACTTTAGTATTTAAGTATATTAACACTTCGCCATCTCTCTTTCGTGCTTTTCATATTTCGTTATACATATGTATGAGTAGAGTAAAAGTAGTAAAGATACGAAATAAAAAAAAAAAGTGGTCGGATAAAATAGTACAAGACCATAAGACGTATCATAGATTTGTTTAATTTTGTTCGATACTTTTTGATCGTTACAATGCGAAGTGTTGGTAAAATAGGTTCGTCGATTAGATTAAATATCTGCTTGGGCATTCGATTAAATGTGTCTGTGTTGATGCGTACGTTCGGTGGATTTATTTCGATCCATTGATCGTCCACGGACTAGGATGGTTTATGAAATAAGCTTTTTTCTTTTTAATTTTTTTTTATACATTGCACTCAGGGAATGCCATAATAAAGCAGCGGTTAGGGCACGAAGCAAAGAAGAGGCTATATGCCGAAGAGGCCCCCACGACATAAAATGTGGCTCAAGAGGGCAACTATCGACGACGAGTCATTTTTTTCAAAGGGCCACAATATGTGTTCCTTTGATAATAGCTCGTAGTCATATTATATATATATATATATATATATATATTTTGTTTTGTTTTACCACGCTGTCATTTTGCTCGTCATTAATAATTGTTATAATTGGAGATGATGGAGGAGATCGTTTCATCTCTTTGGCACGACGTAAAGTTCGTGCCTGAATAATCGAACAGACGCACAATCTCTTTGTTAATTAGAGACGAGAGTACTTAGATTCGCGTATCATTAAATTTTAAAGCTTAAAATCAAACGATTTTTAATAGTATCTTCTCTCTCTTCTTTTTTTATTTGCTATTACAATTTTTAACTTTGATCGAATATTATTAGGAATTTTTTGTGTTGTTAAAGAACGCGATATAAAATTGATTAATTCTCATAATAATTACAATATATTTTATTTTCATCAACGGTATGACATTTGAAATTTTTCAATCGCTCGAACACGATATGCTTTTAACGTAAAGTCACGGATTTTAATTTTATCTTATTACATAAAGATTAATAGAAATATTATAGATAGGGAATTAAATTGAAAAGTGCGTTTACACCATATTGGCACGTCAAGTGGACGTGGTTTATTTCATGCTTTTCACACATTGATCGTATGATTAATATAGTTTCTTTTTGTTACAGGTGATCATCGTTGGATTTGCTAACATCAGTTATTTTCAATTATCGCGGATTAGAGTGCTTCAATGAATGCTATTTAAAATATATATATATATATTTATATACAATTTTAATGCAATATATATGCAATTCTGAAGGCAAACACATATTATTATTAACAGTATCAAATATAATTATCTTCCTTTGCAATGGCATTTTATAACGAATATAAATCTCGTGTATTTTTTGGGATGTACCAAAGACTATAAAGATTTGTTGCATTTTCAAAATTTCTCATATACCCGTTATACCTTGAGTTTGGCATAATAGAATTATTATTTAATGTCGTATCATTATTACAAATTTCTAGTTAATTATATAAATTCAATACTTATTATTTTTGTATTAAATGCAACATTTCTTATTATATAGTGTGATCTTTATTAACGAAATGTTTAATTATTGAAAATGTATGTTTCAGGTGTACGATCTCAATTATTGTATGGATCTCTAATTCGGTTTACTTTTTACATTCATAATATATGTTAACGAACACGGAATAAAATTGCACGAAATATTAATACGGTTTTTTTCCGTTTGTTTTTTTAATGAATTGTTGTATACACTATACTCTATTCTTTTTAATGTTTCAGGCATTTGGTAATGAGAATGGACGTGAGTTCGCATTGAAAGAGTAATATAAAATTTGATCATTGCAATGGTAATAAAAAAAAGTATATGTAACTAATTAAAAAAAATTTCATATTTTACAATATTTTACACCTAGGTATATTAGTAAGTATATTAGTAAGTTCTTATTTTTTCAACATTTATTGCATGTTAATTCATTAGAGTATAATTGTGAAGCATGATGCATGATGCACATTGGGATGCTTATGCTTTATCATTTTACGCTCTAGCACAATTATCTTAATAGTACTATTAAGTTAGTTCTAGCTGTAAGGTTAACTTATTTTTAAGGCTAATTTAAGGCAATAATAAAGAAGAAATAATAAATTTCTTCTATTAAGAATTCGAATAGTTGTAAGGTTATCGCATTTTCGAGGCTAATTTAAGGCAATAATAAAGAAGAAATAAAAAAATTTCTTCTATTAAGAATTCGAATAGTTGTAAGATTATCTTATTTTTAAGGTTAATTTAAGTCTAATTTAAGGCAAAAATGATAGATCGGTTAATCATCTGCCATTTAATAATTAAGATAGTTTAAAAAGCGTGGATATATATTGGGTTAATTCATGAATGAAATGTCGTTAGTTATAAAACGGCATTTATTCATGAATTAACGCAATATTTTTGTTATAGTTTCATAATCCTTTTTATATATATATATATATATATATATATATATATATATATATATATATATTATATATTGGGTTGATGATTCATGAATGAATGTCGTTAGTTATAAAACGGCATTTATTTATGAATCAACACGATATTTTTATTTTATATATATATTGGATTGATTCACGAATGAATCTCGTTAGTTATAAAACGGCATTCATTTATGAATTAACACAATATTTCATTTATAATTTCATAACTTTTTTCACATATATATTGGGTTGATTCACGAATGAATGTCGTTAGTTATAAAACGGCAATTATTCATGAATTAACACAATATTTTTCTCATAATTTTTACAATTGGTTTATTTGACATTTAATCCTCCTTTTTTTTTTAGATTAATCGATGATACAATATATTAATTATAAGTACGTATTAATTATAACTATATAACATCAATTGTAACTATAACATAGTAGTCTGTAAGTAGATAAAATACATGTAATTTATATATTCCCGGGATATACAAATTATATGTGAAAACAATGTTAATCGATTATGTCTAGATAGTTTTTGTAGTATTTTTGTGAAGATATTTTTCACGATAATAAGTAAAAATCCACGCTTTTTCCTCCGGGTAGGATAGGGTTAAAGTCGCGGTTGATGAACCCTCTGACGACTGCGATCGGGTCCAAGGAAGATTCATGAAACGCGACTAATTAACATGATGTTTAGCCCGTGGATCTCCAGATGCGGCAACCTCCACGTGGTGAGATCTGGGTCGGTATTACTTGCGTTCCATCGAAATCTAATTTATAAAATAATGTAACGCAAGTACTACCGGGCGAATGGCTGCATATTATTTCAGTACGTTTCCAAAATGTTCTTTTTTTTTCTCTCTCTGTCTCTCTCTCAGAGAGAGAGAGCTCTCTAATCATGGCTAAACATTACGCTAAATAATTATATTACATATCGCTAATCGTATCTTAAACGGATAGATTGATCAGATAACAGTAAAAAATGAATTATCGGGGAAACGTACTGAAGATTTACAAATTAGCGTACGAATATTCTTTGAATTGAAACGATATTTCATTTTCGTTATACCTTTGTTAATAATGACGTTTAAAATTTTTCCGATCGGCTCTCTTGGAGATTTCGTTCATGAGATATTTAGTGGTACGATTTGACTTAGGAAATATTAATTAAAGGCTATTCGTATCGGGACTATGTTGCGCACGCAAATCAAGATAATTAGATGTCCAAGTATGTTAACACGTTTTATTAATGAGATTGATCGATCAGATCGATGCGACGGGTTAGATCTCGAAATAGAAGTGTTGAAAGATTTCAAAATTCTCGTGATATTGGGTAAGACAGAAAAGGGGTCTGGTTTAATAGGGTAAAGCTGTTTGTCATCGAACACACGTTTAGCTTTGAGTTCAGCTGGTGGTTTAAAGGAACACGCCGAGTTCCTTTTATTATTTCCTTTCGAGGCTTTCCTTTGGTTCGCGTGACAGCCACGTTTCTGAGACTCCTAACAGTTTGCTCTCTCTTTTTTTTTATTTCTTTCTCTCTCTCTCTCTCTCTTTCTTTTTTTCTAACTCTTTGTCTCTTTCTCGCTCTTTTCTCTCTCTCTCTCTCTCTCTCTTTCTCTATCTATTTATCTTTTTCTTTCTCCTTCTCGTACATTCAATTAATGACGCTTTTGCATAATGCAGCTCTTCGTATGCCGCCTTTATTTTATTTATCTTCCCTGGATAGCCATCTGAATGACCGGCGAAATGACTCCACTTCTTCTACGGCTCGTATCGATGTGTGATCATTATGATCCTCGTTAAACGTACCGGGTACCTACTTTTCTAAAAGGATGTAGGATATATATTTAGAAATTCGTTTGTAAGATCGAACTAAAATGGAAATCTTAATCTCTCGTATTTCGAAACTTATATAAGATTTTTACCAAAGTTTATAATTAATACGTTATCTCTTAGAAATATTTTTACAATTGGAATATATACTTATGATTGAGATTAGGACGATTCGATATTATATGCGTATTTTCGAAATAGATATTATACGTTTTAGGCTCGTAAATCAAACTTACAAGTAAATATTATATAACGTTGAGGACAACAGTTTCGACTTTTTCGATTTCTAAACAAAAATATTCGTTTACTTTAATTTATATACAGGTGTTATTATTATTGTTCGAGAGTAATTTTGCTAAATTGTACGCTTGATAAAGTAACGCACTGACACCTAATCGAGATAAAGAAAAAAAAAAAAATAATAATAATAATAAAAGAAAAGAAAAAGAAAATATTATTCGAATACAAGACGAACAGTAAAATCGTTGGAGCGTATCGTATTTTTTCTCTTCGATTCGTTCGTGTTTCTTCGCGAGAAATTCAATTTAAAAAAAAAGACAGAAAAAAAAGAAATCATTCGTACGGCATAATATTTGATATCCTCGATGGTTTGCCTGTAAGTAGATATATATCTTGGACCGTGACAAAGTTATTGATACTCGTGTATACTTTGCGAAGCGTAATAACAGCAGTGATTTGTTTAAATTGCGAAAGGGGCAGATATATAGCGATAGAGAGTTAGAGAGAGACAGAGAGAGAGAGAGAGAGAGAGAGAGAGAGAGAGAGAGAGAGAGAGAGAGAGAGAGAATGAGTAGAGAAAGACAGAGAGAATGAGAAGGGGGTAGGGACAAGCAGAGGTCTCGTCAAAGGGGCGGGATCAACGAGGCTTCCCGTAGCGTGATTGGTCGAACCAGATTACGGAAAAGAAGCGACAGCATCTGTGCGCGCGCGCACGCTTCGAGCGTGGCTACTTGCTTTGCCTGTTATCTGTCTGACAGTAAATGGATTTCAAGAAATTTACGCGAATGTGTGTATTTTTCTTTCCCCCTTCTTTTTTCTTCCTTTTGCTGTTCTTCTTCTTTTTTTTTCGTATTTTTTCTCTTTTCTCTCTCTCTCTCTCTCTCTCTTTTTTTTATTTACGAAATATTTCCTGTAAATTCGAACGAATTCGGGATTATTGCATATCGTCATCGAAATATTCGTTATATCGTAGGATACGATATTACTTTGGTTTTTCTTTTATTTTTTTGTTTTGTTTTATGTGTATATTAACCATGTAACAGCTGTTCTCTATGTCGAAACCACAGAGGCACAATTTTTGTAAGCGAACGAAGAAGAAAAAAAAGAATATGTCGTAGGGAAATATGTTGTAATGCATAAATGTTACGTTATCCAAGTTGGATATGAAGGAGACGGTGAAATAGGTAATATGGAATATGTTTTATTGGGATGTTATTTTTAAGCATTATCGATCATAATCGTTTCAACATGTTCTCTTCTTTTCTCTTCTTTTTTTTTGTTTTTTTTTTTTTTTTATTATTGTTATTTTTAACGATAGTTATGACGTTACAACGAGATAATATATTTGGGTTGAACAAGGGGGGAGAAAAAAAAAAGAAATGAGCGTGGTTGCTGCCATAGTATCGTTAAATAATAGAATATATTCGTGCGTGTATTTGACCATCCCCTAAGTCTATTTACGGATACTCTTAACCTATTACGTTTGAATATCGGAGCATTTGAGTATCCGTGTACTGACAAAGTCTCGATTCGAATAATTGATATTCAGCGTTAGGTTGGTAGATGGTACTCTTGTGCATAAGCTACCGGTATAGATATATACCCCGTGGAAGAACAAAAGCGGATCGATTCTCGTGCAACCCCTCCCTTAATGTTACGTTGCAAGAAACTTTGATCGGGCTGTTAAACTCTAACCATTCGTTACCAACTACCACGGTATTGTCTTCGACGATCATTAACGTCTGACAAGTACTTGACGCTTGATTAAAGGTTTGACAATGATTTCAGAAACTCGCCATCCTTACAATCGACCGCTCCTTTACTTTAACAGTTTACGAGAACTCGCACGTTAGGTTCTACCAAACATTTATCTTAAACCTAAACGAGTACTATTCTCGAGCAAATGAATTTTAACTGGTAGACACAATCGATTTCTCTTCTTTCTTAACACTTTTCCTTTTACAATTTTATTCTTCTTCTTTTCCATTATTTCTTTTCTTTTCTTTTGAGATCGAACGAAGTTGAGTTTTCACATTTGAATAAACTTATGTAACTTACGTATATTTAATTTTGAACAAGATCGACAAGAACGTGCATTTAAATGTAAAACCAAAAAAAAGAAAGAGAGAGAGAGAGAGAGAGAGAGAGAGAGAGAGAGAGAGTTACGCTATTGTGCGTCGGGTTAAATTGTTAAATCGTGTTTAAACTCGCCATTCTGATAAAAAAAAGTTTGGAAGGTTTCATGTCAACGTTTAACGCGACATCGAGCTTGCTCATCGTGGATAAACGCGATGCCTTTTTCTTTTTCCTTATTCTTGTTTTTTTTTTTTTTCTCTTTTAGCCAAAGTTTTAGCTCTTTAAATAATAACAATGATAATAATAGTAATAATAATAAGAACAATAATGATCATATATAGTCGACTCGGATCAGTTAGAAGTTCGTAGGGGCCACGAAACGATTACGCCCTACACATGTTTGGGGTTAATGGTACGCGAATATTACATTCGCATTCGAAACACTCGAAAAGAGGGTGGATAGGGTGAGCGCACGTTCACCCTCCTTTTCTCAATATCGGTTTCCTTCTCTCACTCTTTCTTTCTCTCTCTTTCTCTCTCCGATACTATGGTATGGCAATATTATGTGGGAAATCTCGACGAAGTATAAAGAGTATATGTGGTCGATTCAAACTAACATCGTCTTGTGATCTATCATACCTCTCAAATTTAACGAACCGGTACATTACAATCTATACAATAGCAAGGGGGTGATATCGAAAACGTCGAATGTACATTTTGACTTCGTATAATACTATAATAATATTTCGTTAAGATCGTGTACGGTATTATTCCGAAATAGTTGCTTAATGCGAAATCTCGCGTTACTTTTTACTCGTTTATAAGCATTACATTTTTTGTGTTTCGTTTCGTTTAAGTCGTTGCAATTATTATTTTTATATATATATATATCATTACATCTCGTTGTCGTTATACGCGAGTTTTCTTTACTGTTGTTTTACATACTTAGCAATGAAATGAAAGATCTAAAAGTATTTAAGTGGTAAAAATAAAAAGTCAGAAGTAGTTAGGAGTAGTCATATCTTGGAAAATTGTATACTTCAGGATCGTTGCACTCGCTCAAGTGCATATACATATGTATATGCACATACGCTTGACTATCCGTTAGGAGGAAGATTCTTCTTCCTTTTTCGCTGGCATGGGAAACAACGTCGTGTCTGACTTCTATTTCTCATTGGTTACTGTTGTTACTCCTTGATGCAGAAAAGTAAGGAAGCTTTAACAAAGTATAGGGGGTGGAGCGGGCAGGAGGTGGGGGAGGAGAGGAGACTAATAAAAACGTCTTTTACGGTCTTTCTTAAAAATTGCCTTTAAACGTAAAAACTGTGGTACTTTCGATTATCCCGAGTACGTTCGTGTAATAAATTTAACTTGTTTTATTTTCTTTCTTTCTTTCTTTCTTTCTTTCTTTCTACCTTTCTTTCTTTTTTCTTTTTTAATTCATCTCTTGAAACATATCGAAGCTCATTTATGAATCGCCGTGTACATGTAGTAGATCTTCCAAGCTTGTTAATCGGGTGTATACGTTCAGTTCGTAGACTCCGGGTACTCAACGATGTGCTTTTCTCTCTGCATGGCATTCATCTCGCTTTAATTATACATCTACGACGGACGTTTCCTTTCTTTGCTGTACAACGAGCGAGCGAGCGAGCGAGCGAACGAACGAACGAACGAACCAACGAATGCGCGCGTTCCTAATAACGAGACTAAAGCTACTAGCACCGGCTTCAATTACCCACTAATACTATACTTCGGCATTAGCTTCTCAATGCTATAAACTAATATCTATTCGACCATATATTAACCAAGCAACTTAGCTTATTTTTTTTTCTTTTTTTTCTTTTTTTTTTTTTTTTTTTTTTTTTAACTAACATCTATTCACGCTGCATGCTTCTTCGAGTGTTTCCTGATTATTATAAAAACGAATGACCGTATGTCTGTCTCTCTGTGTGTGGGAAGGTGAGAGCGGAATTCGCACAGAGACGTTACGATGTTTTTCGAGCGTTGAGAAAATTACTAGAAAGTTACTATAGAATGGCTTGAAAACGATTTGCTTGCTTTTACGATGGGCTTTATGTTACGACGTTAGCCGAGAGGATTAAGATCAAACGTTATTGTACTAAAGAGCCCCTATAATAAATTTTCATATTTCTGTTGAAATATTCGTAAGGTATTACGCGGTAAGATCCGTAGCTCGTGGATTATTTCATTTCAATTGAAATAATGGTTTATTTATAAATAGATAATTCCCATAAATGCTTCGTAATAAATGAGATAACGGCTTGACGGACATATAAAAATGAATTACGATCGAACAAAACTCCAACCCTTTCTCTACGTAACCCCAACACCAGGATCGATCGAAAAGTTACTCAATTTATCCGTCCGATGACTTCGCGGAGGCCGTTCGGCACGTAATCGAGAGATAATTAAAACTTGGCGTAATTCCGAAAGATGAAATCAAAATGGTTTTGGTCCCAGCCATCTCCCCCCCCCCTTCTCTCCAATCTCTTCCTTCTCCTCCTCCTCCTCTTCCTCTCTTCTCTTCCTCTCTTGCACACATTCTCTCACTAGTAGCAACCCCTCTTACACTTGCCTCCGTGGCAATTTTCGCGAAGGGCATTATTCATCGAGCTCGTAGCGGTCTCCCCATTTACCCTCCTCCTCCTCTTCCTCCTCTTCCTCCTCCACAACCACTACCACCACCCTGCCAGTTTGATCGCCCGAAACTCATCCCCCTCGGCGTGCACGCGATCCAAGCTCACCCACACCCCACCCCACCCAGAACCCATCCCTCCCGTTCCAAGCATCCTCGGTAACACTTCAACCACCCCCTCCCCACCTTCCTTCTCTAGTCTACTGGCGGAAATCACAATTGAAAAATTGCGCTCACCGGGGCACGGGCGAAGCTACACTGCATGCCCGGTGCCTTCGCGTCCGGAATGGCAATGATTCAATGAATTCTGCAAACACAGCGCTTTCTCGGCAGGATCAGAAGGAGAGAGAGAGAGAGAGAGAGAGAGAGTACGGAGGGTGGGGCCTCGCGGGACTCTTCGCCGTGACAAGCTTACGCTCTTAGCGCTCCGACACCGAGGAGAATGAATAACAATGCCCGAAGAAATAATAAAAGCTTGTCCGAGCGAACCCCCTTGTTCTTTCCTTCCTTCTCTTTCTCTTTCTATTTTCCCTTTCTTTCCCTTCCTTTCTCTCTCTCTCTCTCTCTCTCTCTCTTTTTCCCTCCCTCCATCCCCTCCCTCCATCCCTCTTTATCGTACTTGATCCCTTTTTCTTTTTCCTCGCGAAAGAAGGAAGGTCTCTACCTACCGCGAGATTCATCTCCGATGACTCGACTTTTTCCTTTCGATCCTCATTAGTACTGGTTTTAAAAAACCCCCCCGTAACGACCCAACTTGTACGTTTTCAATCAATTTGACCCTTTCTTAACACGGATATCCGTTTTAACTTGAGAAGGAAGCTTTCTCACTTTCTTTCTTTCTCTCTCTTTTACTCTTCAGTTCTTGAGTAATAATGAACGAGTTTTCTTTTTCGTTCCTTAACAATCGTAGCACGTTCGATGATTAATACCACGCTTCGATCCTGACTTTGTCCTCCTCCTCTCTCTCTCTCTCTCTCTCTCTCTCTCTCTCTCTCTCTCTCTCTCTCTCTCTCGCAGTCTCCCCTTTTATTTAGCAAAGATGAACGCGCACTGTTCCCACTACTTATATCAACCTTATAATAGATTGTCGACATATTACGAATTTCCACTCTTATATTATTGTACTCGTTTTTAATTATGTGTAGAAAAGTAATGTCACGATCGTTGACAAAATGTGTATATATATATATATATATATATATATGTATATGTATATGTATATGTATATGTATATGTATGTATATAACTCTAAGAAACAATGAAAAAGGAAGAGAAGATTACTTAAGTAGAAGATTAATTGTCTCTTCCACGAAATGACCACAGTGTATCGGTACAGGTGAATACGCGCCGTCACGGACATTGCGTTCACAAAATGGCTGACATCGTTTACCCCACGTAATGGTCGACCTTCTACCTTCTATTCTCGTGTAAATAAGTCGACTCGTAACGTTCGAGGCAATACGAAGTGCACCTCGCGTTGGTTGTATTCTCCCTTCGCGAGTGTTCTTATACAAACGCTCGCACGTGTGTGTGTGTGTGTGCGCGCGAGCGTGTGTAAAACGAACCAACTGAAATGGGCTCTCACTCTCTCTCTCTCTCTCTCTCTCCATCCCTCCCTCTCTCTCAGCTATTTTATTTTATGGCCAGGGCTAATGCGCTCTTTGTGTACGCTGTAGCTTTCCGTCGCGGTTTGCAGGACTCCTACATACACATACGTATGTTTCGTTAATACCGTGTTGTCCCATCGTCGTAGAGAAGAAAGCTGCTGTGCGCGAGCGCACGCGGCCTCTCGTCAAAGAACAGCAATACGATATTCAATCAACGAACGCGGTGTAACTTTTCGCCGTAAAACTACGAGACGAAGGTACGAGCGCGCAATTTCTGTTCAAGGGTAGGAAGAACTATTATATCGCTGGTCTTTAAAGTAACACAAGAATGATCTATCCGGAGAAAATTAGAAGAGAATATATATATATCGTATCGCCGAGCGTTGAACATTTCTTTTCTTTTTTTATTTATTTTTTTTTTAACGCGGCGATAGCTTCTTCATATATTGTTTATATCGTTCGTGTGGTTTTTCGTTATAATACATTTTCGTTATAAAGCTTTTCGGATAAGAACAAATCGTTTTAACAATAGAAACGGTAAACGACAGAAATATGTCATGTGCCCCATGTGTCAACCATTAGACAAGCGGCAGTAAATATAATATAATAAAAAACAGGGGCGAGGGAGGGGGGGGGGAATAGAGAGAAAAGAGAGAAAAAGTCAGATAGAGAAAGAATGAAGGACGATTCATCCACACGGTGATCTTTGACGATGCGTAAAAGTCGCGTCTCGCTCGGCCGATGACGAATAGGGATCGCGCGGGCAATTTATTTTAAATGTAACCGCTCGATTCGCTAGCCGATTTGTTCTGGCCCATCCCGTAAAAGGCAACCGCAATATGCACCATAGGATTTCGCATTGCTTAGAAAGGAAGCATCGACGACAAGCACGATGACGACGACAAGGGGTCGCAAATCCCTCGACGTAACACCATTGGGGGTAGTTGTAGTGGGGAGGGGGAGATGGGACCAAAACACGGCCTCAATCTATACAATGTTACCCTAAACAAGTCTGTAATTCGAATATAATGGACTATGGCACCCTTCTGTATATATATTATATATATATATATATATATTTTCTTTTCCACGCTTTGCTCATATATACTATACATACATCGAAACAAATAGATTTTATGTTATGTTAAAATGTTCTAGCTTACTTGCACAAAATACGTGCATGTATGATTCTCCATACAAAGTGTTACGCGAATTGTTTTCGTAACAAAATTCGATTTAACGTTAATCCTTCGCATGAATTTTATCGAATAATGAAATTAATGAGAGGAGGAGGAGGAGGAAAGTATATTGCAACAATTGTAAATAACTTTGGATAATAGCAATCTGTAACACTTGATATGCGTTAATTACTACGACATCGGTAATATGGTTAAACTATAACAGTACTCCTAACTATTCAGCGATATTTATAGTTATAACATTTTCTACTCCAGTTCGAGAATTGACATCCCTCCGCCGTCGAATTCGATACGTAGCGAAACGTCAGATGACAACATTCGGGAGAGAAAGGGAAGAGGGGAATAAACTGTATATCTAGACGATCGTAGAAAACATGTTTACGGACAACCGTGACACTGGGGATCAAACGTTACAGACCCGTGAAAAATTTGGAAAATTTCACAGAGACCGACGGCAAGTTTTCTACCGTCTTCTTCTTCTTCTTCTTCTTCTTTTTCTTCATCTACTTCTTTTTCTTCTTCAAGAGAAATATTTATAAAACATTTCACTCCGTCTATTTTTAAAAAATTCGATCAACCCTTGTCTTCAAGTATCAACGACAAACATCATCCACGATCATTTTTCCTTTTCTTTTCTTTTTTTCTTTATTTTATTTTCGAAACATATTCTATCTCATAATCGCATATTATAAAGATCGAAGACGACGACGATGTTTTCGAAGAAAGTTTGTTAGTCGGTCACATTTCTAAACAAGAAATTATTTTATTTCTATATTATTAGCTTTGGCTCCCGTCCGAGAAAAGGGACGTGATAAAAGAAGAAACGAAAGCAAAAAGAAGATAAGAAGAAGAAGAAGAAGAAGAAGAAGGAGAAGAAAAAAAAATAGAAGAAGAGAAGCGAGACGAGGAAAGAAGGCTTAGCGTCTACAAGAGAAGAGGAGGAGGAGGAGGAGGAGGAAGAAGAAGAAGAAGAAGAAAAAAATATATGAAAGAAGGATAAAAAGAAGAAGAATCTAGAATTATAACGAGGCTTATTATTTACGCTGATCATTATTTTGACGGCGCTGATCGGCCACCGTCCATCACATTCGTTCCTCCTTTCCTTCCTTATTCTCTCCTTACCGAGGACTTTACCGATCCTTCGCTGTCTATCTCTTTCTTTCTTCGGCCCTACCGAAGGGGCCGCCCTTTTATTATCCTTACCTAAAACTCTCGGTAAGTACAACGGGCCCAACTCCGATATCATAAATTCGCTGTCTTGAAAAGAATGACCGTAAAATGAGTTGGTTGTTATAAAAAAGAAGTGTTAGGTATGAAAGAGGAAAGAAGAAAGGGAGAGAGAGAGAGAGAGAGAGAGAGAGAGTGAGAGAGACGGATAAAAAGAGAGAGAAGGAAGAAGGTTTCGAAGATATTAAGCTGCAATTCGATGAAAGAATAAGTAATTAATCAGATCGGATCTGTATGTGGGTAAATCCTTCAAAATGGAGAGTCTATTCTATGATAATTATCTTCTTATGGCTTCCGTAACGTTATTTTTTTTTTTTTTTTTTTTTTACAGTGATAAAAAGTTGTTGTGAAAAGAACGACGGCCTGACTAACTTAAAGGTCGAGCGAAATTAAAGGATTTTATTATATTTTCATCAAAAACGTACGCTAATCAAATTTCTTGGTTCGACACAATCTATATTACCTCCCCCAATTCTAGTGGAAAGGTATCGCGTGCGGATAATACTTGATATGTTAATTGACCTCTGTCAAAGAATCGCCAAGTACGGAAATGCATTGTATTAATTAATATACGAGCTATCTGTTAGGGTGAATATATTTTAAAAAACATTCAATTTTCCTTATGGAAAATTGACTGAGATGATGTAGAGTTTAACAAAAAAAAAAAAAAAAAAAAATTAATCGCGTTTTTAGCGTATTATAGATGGAAAAGAGAGAGAGAGAGAGAGAGAGAGAGAGAGAGAGAGAGAGAGAGAGAGAGAAAAGCGTTTGCGATACGTTCGTACAAAGAAATAAAGATATACGGGATGTCGACATAAAAGAAATTATTATAGTTATAAATAAGTGACAGGAGTTTTCTCTAAACGCAGGCATAAAATTACATTTGATAGCGCGAGTATCGTTGTTGTAAATTATGTTTGTCGGAAAAATGACGACGTCCCACTACGTCACTAGCCGTGCAAAATATTAGTAAACAATTTGCAATGGAAATAATCTTGGCAAGATAGTAAAATTTCATTGTTGCAAACATAGACGTAAAGAGTACGTACCTATCCATGCACGTCCATTTGCGATAGGCATTGATGACAAAACTGTACACATGAACTTACGTAAATGAAAACTTACATAAGCGTCCGGCTTAATGGACTATTTTTAATACTACATAGGAATACATGAAACGTCCGTCAAGATGGCGGGACTTGAATCTTTTTTATCGATCGATTGACTCTACGTAAATAGACGATAGAATACGAAAAAAAAAAAACAAAAAAAAAAACAAAAAAGAAGAGGCGAAAGGACGGTATTATAAACTTTTCAATTTTTTCAAAAAAAAAAAAAGAAGAAAAAAACGAAAAAAGAAAGAAAGAAAAAGGGGAGGAAAGAAGAAGAAGAAGAAGAAAAGAAAAAAGATGCTCGAGAGAAAGGATTTAGGTCGAAGAAATTTCTCGCCTAGTTTTTTGTTATTATCCTAATGATATGCGCGAAACGCGTAAAAGTGCGGGTAACAAAGAGAAAGAGAGAAGAGAGAGAGAGAGAGAGAGAGAGAGAGAGAGTGAGAGAGAGGAGCCGTGTGTGTGATGGAAGACATAGCAGGAGTGTTTTCGATTAGGAGCGGCCATTAACGCGTTATTCACGAGTCCATTTCAGGAGCCCGCGTGTCCCCGTTTTACCATCGTCGCGTCGTATCCTTCCTTCCTTCCTTCCGTCCTTCTTTCCTTCCTTCCTTCCTTCCTTCCTTCCTTCCTTCCTTCCTTCCTCGCTATTCGTCAGGATCCGCCCATTGCTCACGCAGAAAGTCAGTTTCAGTTAGCGAACAAAAAATGATGATGGTACGTGCCGCCGCTCCTGCCGTTTCTTTTCCTAACGCTTGGGCGGAGTATAGTCTCTCAACATAGTCTCTTCTTCGTACCGAGAACTTTTTAACGACCGAATGATCGATCAAGAAAAAGACCGGCGGGATTTTTTTTTGTTTTTCTTCCTTTTTTTTCGGGGACAATCGACGTTCTCTTCCTTTCCTTTTTCTCTCTCTCTCTCTCTCTCTCTCTCTCTCTCCTTTTTATCTCGTATCTTTTATCTTTCTTCCTTCCTTTTGCCAATTTATTTTATTCCTTTTTTTTCTTTCTCTCTTTTTTTTTTTTTTTTTTTTTCGGGACAAACACCGACAAATTTCCAATACTTTCACCTTCTTTTATTTCCATTTTCCTTCTACCGCTTGTCCCTTTTTTCTCGATTTTTTTTTTTTCTTCCTTTTTCTCCTTTTGATCGTTTCGGGTATCGATTACGTGATTATGAACGGTGAATTATATGCAAAGTTTAGAAAGAAACGACATTGATTTCTAACTAGAAACTTGCCAGTAACTTTTCTTTTCTTGTTTTTTTTTTTTTTTTTTTTTTTGTATGAAATAGATATAAATTAAAATGTTTCGGTGAGTGAGATTCAACTTTTTTTCTTCGAGACGGTTTTTTCATTACGTAAAGAACAGAGCTCCGATGAAAGGCGTCAATCAATTTAGATTGTTACCTTGTTTTATATATATAATGCATTTTAGTTTTATTACTCGATGAGTTAGACTAATCCTTAAAAGAGGACAGGAAGAGGATACCCTTTCCTTTATCGTACACACTTTGAACGATTCAAACGTATAAAATATAATAAAAGATGATCGATGATTAAAATCAAGTGTACTTGTACGAATGGGTTATAAAAATCATTATTAAAATAAAACGGAACGTTTAATAAGTAATAAGTCTTAGAAGTGAGAGTAAAGTGGTCGAAGGATTCTCCGAAAATCTTAAAGAATCGATCATCGGAGTCCATCAGAGGGGCTCCCTTTGCGTTCTACGCCCCTTTACCACGATTATTCTCTCCGATATACATCCGATCGTTGCGGAACACGCTACTTGAGTATACTACATCTCTCTCTCTCTCTCTCTCTCTCTCTCTCTCTCTGTCTGTCTATCTATCTATCTCTCTATCTCTCTCTCTCTCTCTCTCACTTGGACCGATGCAAGGAGCAGCAAAGTCGAGAAATCGAAGGGTGCACGTTTACGACGTACAGCCAACAACGATGCTGCTGGCTCTGAACGTTAAAGAAGAAGAAGAAGTAGAAGTAGAAGAAGAAGAAGAAGAAGAAAACGTGGAGAAGTAGGAGGATGAGAATGAGGAGAAGGATGAGGAAAAAGGAAAAAGAGAAGAAGAAGGAGAAGTAGAAGAAGAAGAAGAAGAAGAAGAAGAAGAAGAAAAGCGTACGCCGGTATCGGAGCCCGAATGAATCCTAAGCAATTTCTCGCTGGTCGGGACTCCTTTGATGCTTTGAACTCTCACCGCTGACCGATCCTTGCGGTAATCATGCTGGGCTTCGCCACGCCCCGAAAAACACCTTTGGCCCGTTCTCTCTCACTCGGGGCCCTCTCTCTCTCTCTCTCTCTCTCTCTCTCTCTTTCTCTCCCCTATCCTTCTCGACTCCCTTCCATCTTCTCTCTCTCTCTCTCTCTCTCTCTCTCTCTCTCTCTCACTCTCTCTATCTATCTATCTATCTTTCTCCCATACACACACATTATGCACTTTTGTATTATCTCTTTCTCCCTCTCATACATACACATGCACGTATTTTTGTATCTCTCTCTCTCTCTCTCTCTAATACATATATGCATAGACATATACGTACACCTACTTATAGGCATTTTTGATCTCTCTCTCTCTCTCTCTCATACATACACCTACATGACTTTTGTACCCCCCCTCTCTCTTTTCGTCTCTTTCACACTTGTAGTCTGACTCGCTACTTCTGTCTTCTTCTTCTTCTTCTACTTCTACTTCTTCCTCCTCCTCCTCTACTTCTTCTTCTTCTTCTTCTACTTCTTCTTCTTCTTCTTCTACTTCTTCTTCTTCTACTTCATCCTTCTCCTTTCCCCCCTTCCTCCACCTCCTCGAAAGATACTCACCACCAAGCCGACGTAATCTCAAGCGAGGAATCTAATTCTAAGGCTTCGATCAGTCGCGCGCGAGGCACCTCCTCTCCTCCTCCTCGCAAGATCATATCTTCGAGCTAGGAACGGGCAAAAGCTCTCGTCGGATTTCCATCGGATCTCTCTCTCTCTCTCTCTCTCTCTCTCTCTCTCTCTCTCTGAACTTCTGCGATTTTCGATCCGATCCAGTGGATATCGGAGTCCGACCATTGCTGCTGACTCCAAAGGGCCGGTCGATGCCACTTGTCGACCAACTTTCGAATATATATACATATATATATATATGCTAGTGTGACGAAGGAAAAGGATTCGTTTGACGGGGATTCAAGGAAGTATCAATAATAACTGTCCAGTGACGGATTGTCTTTCGATAAAGATAATATGTGTGCGTAAAAGTGCTTTGAATGGTTCTCATTATTTGTCCGAAGTTGATGATAATTTGAAATAGAAAAAAAAAAAAAAAGAAAAAGAAAGAAGAATGATTTATTTATCGTATTTATGTCGTAGCACGGAGAGGACGAATGAGAATGTAAGTATGATTCTTTTGAAGATTCCTAAGGGTGTGTGTGTGTGTGTGTGTGTGTGTGTGTGTGTGTGTGTGTGTGTGTGTGTGTGTGTGTTTCTCATTTTGAGAGGAGTGATTGAAAAGGGGTTTGGCAAGTATTGATGAGATAAGAAAAAGGGACAAAACAAGTGCTCGTAGAAATTTTTTTAAAGGAATAACGTGAAAGAGGGTGTAGATGCAACGTTAAACGTAAGTATCGATGAAAAAGTGTTCATTCGTGAAAATCGCGTTAGGTGGTAACGTGTAGGATGATTCGTAGAGATGTCAAATGAATTAGTTTTTAAATAAGATTTTTATTTCTTACTATCAACTAAATATCATATATATATATATATATATTTTTCAAGATTTATTTCTTCAAAGTCATATAAGATATATTGCTATTTCTCCATCTGTTTCTCTATCTCTATCCCTCTCTGCGTTGAGAAGAATTAATCTATTTTATGAAAATGTTTGTACCTACGGATAGATAATCTTAAAAAGTAAGAGGCATCATTCGAGGTTCCCTTCGTTAGAAGACTTTCAGTAGTAAATTGTTAGTTTCTCTTGCATTAATGAAGCAAGCAAGAGATACTAATCGACGGTTGCTGCTACCGCGTGGAAAGCGCACAATATAAACAGAAAAGAAAGCTTTGTTTAATTAATTTCAGTATACATACATAAACAAGAAGAAACGAAGCGTCGGATATCTACATCATAATTAAAGGTATCATTAAACGTGTACACGAAGCAGAACATACTTAGTTGCTTATGTTCTTTAATGAGGAAAGACACACAAGTGAACTTTGCGGTTGTTACATTATCAAGATCGTGTCATTTAAACGTAGTCAAGATTAAGAAGAAACATTGAAGGGGATTAAATTATTTCTTCTAACAATTAGTTACCACGTATGCGTGTGTACGTGTGCATGTGTGTGTGTATGTATGTATGTATGTATGTATGTATTTATGTATGTGCGTAAATTAAAAATTATTATTATTTTTTCTTTTTTATCGTCTTATTCCAGAGATCGTAATAACGATATGATAAAAAAAAAAAAAAAAAAAGGGAAAAAACAAATAAGTATATTCTTATTGTAAAGTCAAATTGGCCGAAGATTAATCGTTCCATTAAATATCGTACAACTTTTATTCCTTCGGTTTATACATTATTTATACATAATTACTAGTTTTATTATATTATTTACTTAAAAGTATTCCACACTTGCATACAGATTGGGCGGAAAGTAGTTCATGGGTGATATTAAAAACATCGATGATTATTCTTTTTGGGTGAATTTTTTTTTTTTTTCTTTGTATTTAGATCGTAAAACTACAAGCGTAGAAACTTTTGGCGCACCATGGACTAACGGTAAGAAGTACATAAACACTTTTTGTTTCGTAATAAAAGTAGAATAATTTTTTGCGTTATAATATCTGATAGGCTTTTTAATATATTATACGATACTTTGCATACTTAAATATATGTCATGTACTTTACGGTACATATCGATAATATACTATAAAGCTTAAGATAAGTAACATGAAAGAGTTCTCGAAAAATTTTTCCAATATAATACAATAGTTAAATAAGAGAAAAGTCGTTAGGCAGAAGTCGTATGTATAATATACGTCGAGATAAGACGTATATAAATTATTGAAAAACAATATGTAGTGGTATCGCCAGGGGCAATCACTTAACTACACGCTGTCATGATTTACAAAGAGTTGCCGAGGCTTAATAAAACATTCGAGGATGAAACGGTGTGGTGCGGAGTTAAGCGAATGTATCCGTCGTAAAGATGGCAGGAGGAAGGTAATGACGTTAATGCGAATTAATATCAACGGCTTGAAGAAGAAGAAGAAGAAGAAGAAGAAATAAAAAAGAGGGGGGGGGGAAAGGAAGATGAAAAAGAAAATGAGAGAGTCTTTAAGTCGAAAAAAGGAAAGAAAGAAAGGAAAATGGCGTTAATTATTTCCTGCAAACGATCGCTTTGCACGTTATTGAGAAATATTCTTCAAATATGAGGGAGAACAAAAAGAAAAAAAAAAGGAAAATTGAAAAAGCATCGATCATAATTCTCGCACGATGATTTATACGAGTATGCCTTTGGCTTTGCGATTAAATGGAATTTTGAAAGAATTCAAAGTTCAAGATTTATCGATGATATTTAAGTCAAATGAAAGTTCGACGGATCGCGTTGGTAACCATCACTTTTTCTTTTCTTTTCTTTTCTTTTCTTTTTTTTTCGTTTTTCAATAGCATCGTTTTAATTTTGATGGTGCCCCTCCAATGGGGAGATGGCAATGTCGAGACCGCAATATCACTCGTGCGATTCTCGAATCAGATAGGAAGACACCTGGGCAAGCGTACACGCCAGGCGTGATAATTACAGAGCGCTTTTTCACCGCCAAGTCAAACAACCTAAACATCAGGCTATGCGGTTCGGTATAGAGAGAGAGAGAGAGAGAGAGAGAGAGAGAGAGAGAGAGAGAGAACTGGTCAATCCGTGGATGAACGATTATCTCGCTCTTCGATTCGATAAGGGTCATCTTTTGGAGGATAGAAGAAAACAAAAAGATCCTTTCTCGATTTGATCGAATAAAAATCCGATATATCGATAATACGGTATATATACGTGGTGTACGTCTCTTAAAGTTATATATATATATATATATATATATATATATATAATTATATATTTTATATTTCTATATATTGGCTTGTGATAATTAAAGCCAAACGATATATATATATATATATAAAGAAAAATAATAAGAACGCGAGTGGTCGTCGGCGGAGATAATTGTCAAGGATAAATATTATGTCACACTTAAATGCTATTATTTACATTATTCGACAAACATAAACAGGAATACAAACACACACGAAAGTTGATACAATAAACGTGCTTTAATCGTTCCGAACGTTCGTCGAATAAAATCAGACGTAACGATCGGAAACTGTTAGTCGAACAGAAATTGCAATCGGACGTGTTAAACTCATACATACATACATATATATATATACACACACACATACACACAAACACTTATATTTCTTCCCGTCTGTTTTTATTAAGTCGAAACGATCGAAGCACGTTTGTCGAACGATTGAAGGAACGTAAAGACGGTTAACGGTGTAGGTGTTGTGTTGTCGAAGGCGACGGCAGGTAAACGAGAATTCGTTTCGAGGGATTAGAAAGAGTGTATCGTCCCTAGTTTTACCCAATCTTTCCCTCTCTTCTTACCCCTCCAACTGTTTAATTCGAGCTGATTCCTGATCCCTCCTGATGGTCGGTGTGTGACGGTTATGGCGATGGTGGCGATGGTGGCAATGATGATGGTGATGGTGATAGTGATGGCGATGGTGATGGTGGTGGTGGTGGTGGTGGTGGTTGGCTGGAGTAATCGATTCGAAATTCGGCGCGTGACGCCGTTTTCTTTCGCGTACCTCGTGCTCGTTCAATTTACTTGCTTCGTTCCCGACCACCACCGACGATCGGAGAAACGTTATGTCGATCGACTTCTTGTATTGTTCGTAACGAATCACGACGAGCCCGCCAACAGTTCTTTTCTCGGCCACATCGGAAACGAATCGTCCTCGTCACGCTTCTGACAGCGCCCTTCCAAACCGGAGTATCCTTTGTCCATCGCAAAATCGAGAATATCCGTAAATCGTCTACCTTTTCTCTTTCTCTCTCTTTCTCTTTCTCATTTTCTCTCTCTCTCTCTCTCTCTCTCTCTCTCTCTCTCTCTCTCTCTCTGTCTCTCTGTCTCTCTCCTTCTTTTCATTTTTTCTTTTTCTTTAGATTCCTCATAGTTCGTTTCATTCGAACGGATGGATAAATCTCTCGAATAGTCGATCGGTAATTTTGTTCATTCGCTCAACGATACTCGAATCTCGTTCGAATAGTTTCTTATTTTCTTTTAGGATTACTTTATTTTTTATTCGTTCATACGTATATAGTTTTATACGTTGCCCCGTAAAAGAATAGCGATATTGTTTTATGAAGTTTAATGTACGAATATTTGTTTTTTTTTTTTTTTTTTTTTTTTTTTTTTGATACTGTTATGAGATAAGAATGAGATATAAGCGGTTGTCAAATTTGATATATTAATTCGTATTAATGGAGTAATTCGTATTAGTGGAATAACAATAATAGGGTGGTATCGATCGGTGCGTGGGACGTAGATTTTTTTTTATTTCTCATTTTGAAAGAGAAAAAAGAAATCATATTCGAGAAAGGGACGATATTTCTATCATGCCCTAATTAATTATTATCCAACGTCGTGATAATATATAAATAACGGTATCTTAAATTCGTTGAGATCTTACCGGAATTTCACGATTATCCCTAAGAAACATCGAAGGTTGACATTCGTCTGAATTTTTCAATCGCCCAAATGCGATTCCTCCATGTATAATATTTTCTAAATTATTAGCGATAATTTTGTTAAATTAACAGATTAATTAAATTTGTATATCAATGATGATGATAATAATAATAATAATAATTTAAATGATTTTTAAATTAACAACATAATAATTTTGTTAAATTGTTAGCCCATCAATCGAAAAATCGTATATAAAACGAACAAAAAATAAAGCAAACGAGGGGTCGTGTCGACTGATTGAAAATTAACGAGTCGAAGGATGAAATGCATGAAGGATCTGCGTCGATTTAGATTCGGATCGGGGGACATTTATAGTATCAATCGAGAGAAAGAGAGAGAGAGAGAGAAGAAACGATGCATACTGAAAGCGAATAGTTTGTTTATACAAGCTAAAGAATCGCACAGCAATGTATATATGAGTTGCATATATATATATATATATATATATATATATATATATATATATATATATATAATCCCTGGGATCGTCTACTTAGAAGTCTTCCCGAGGGCCGTCATTAGTCACGCGATCTCGGACTCTGTTTGAAGGACAGGAGGGCCGATGGAGCATGTTTGGCCACGGTGAAAAGAAAGGTGCGAAAAAGAATGAAAAGAAGAAAAGAGGACGAAGAAGAAGAAGAAGAAGAAGAGTGAACTCTCGAAGGGTGAAACGAAAAGTAACGAAGAAAAGTTTGCTCTCTTTCACACAGAGGGGGATGAATCTCTCGAACGTGTCCGTGTTTGACTTTCGATGGTCGATATATATATTTTTTTTCTTCTTCTTCTTCTTCTTCTTCTTCTTCTCCTCTTTTTTTCTCTCATTGATACTTAATTGATGGCTCGATTTCTTTTACGAATCGCTCGAATTATTATTATTATTATTGTTATTATTATTATTATTATTTTTTCTTTTTTCGTTCTTCTCTCCCTTTAAATTTTGATCTTTATAGATAAGACATATTACGATGCGGGGAAAAGTAAAATTATCATTTCTAGCGAGAAATATCTCTTAATAAGTCGATTCAAGTCGAATCGAGTCGAGTCGAGTCAAGTCATTTTGTGAAAAACAATCGGCACGATTATAATTTATTATAATCCTTAACGATTCTATTAAGATCGATTATTATTTGCTTAAACGAAGTTTATTATTTTCTTTCGATGATCAATCCCAACGCATATATATATATAATATATAATCTGAACGGAAAGGAAGAAAAACATATTGAAAATTGATTCGAGTTTTATATGGTTTAGCCCTTTCTCGAGGGACGGGTAAGAGAAAAATGAAAAAGTTGGATGAAAAATCGAATAACTCGGGATCGAAGATATCACTCTCTCTCTCTCTCTCTCTCTTTCATTCTCATTCGATATTCGATCTTACTAGTGGAAAAAGGTACCCACGAGAAAGAAGAGAAAGAGGAAGAAGGAGGAAGAAGAAGAAGAAGAAGAAGAAGAAGAAAAGGTGGTAGAAGGAGGAAAAGATGGACCCAACTCGTAGTTCGGGGCGGGGCACGCCCCTCGCCCGTGCACAAAGCGGTCTGCGGTATAAATTGGTTTGTTTGCCGCGGAGATGAAAGGGGCCGCTAAATGCTATCTTTAAGGTGTCGGATCAACGCAAATGTGGCTGAGTTACTCGTAATTATAGGATAGTCCGACTCGGACTACGGTCGAAGCTCGTCTACCTGGCTGCTCTCTCTCTCTCTCTCTCTCTCTCTCTCTCTCTCTCTCTCTCTCTCTCTCTCTCTCTCTCTCTCTCTTGTCTCTCTCTCTCTTGTCTCTCTCTTTCTCTTTCTTTCTCTTTCTCCGAGGAGCCTCGTTGCTGTGATCCACGCAATGGCGTCTTTCTTGGTGGATCTGCCAATAATCTCATCGATCACATGATCCGGGGACTTGCAACAACACATTATGTTCTTTTCGATCGATCGATCGATCGATCGATCGACGAGGGTATTCGTATATAAAAGAAGAGAATTCCTTCGCGGCTAATTTAATTATACATTGTAACAACGACGATCTCTTGTAATCAAGCTGATAAGACTTTTGTTTTATCTTTCTTTTTTGTTTTTTAATTATTAAAATCAATGCGTTCGTTTCTATTCGATGGTCATTAAAATGTTCCGGTTATAAATGAGAGATAATAAAATTGTGAACGCATCGCGAGGAAAACGATTGGATTGGATTGGATTGGATTGGATTGGATTGGATTGGATTGGATTGTATTCTTATTGTTATTAAATTATTTGCAAACGCGAATTAAAATCGAATTTATATATCTCTAAACGACGACGGAGTGATATCGATGTGCGATCGAATGAAATTTTATCATCTTTGTTGCGGAACGGAACGGAGCCGTCGTATTATTATTTGTCGGGACGAATGAAAAATTAAAGAGAGAGAGAGAGAGAGAGAGGAGCTATAAACAAAATGCATCGATTTTGGATGTAGATCTTGTAGACGATCGCGAAATGGATGTATAGATTGGTGTAGCGAGTAAAGGAGAGAGAGACGACGACGGTATATTACGCCAATGTCGGTGCTCTTTATCTCACAGTTTCCGACGAGATGCTGTATCTGCTCTCCGTAGAGAGGAGAAGCTCTCGAAGGAGAGACGAGCATACCGTGGGGCTGTGAAGCGGCCGACATTATAGCACAAAATAATAATTCATAAATTATACGCGCCACGTCTGTTTAGTGCGGTGGCTCTCATCCTCCTCCTTCTTTTTCTTCTCCTCCTCATCCTCCTCCTCCTCCTCCTCCTCCTCCTCCTCCTCCTTGTTCTTCATCCTTCCCTCTCTCTCTCTCTCTCTCTCTCTCTTTGTCCACAACTTCTATATTGTTAGATACATACTTATTGTTAGAGAAATATAGTGACTTCGTGCAGTCGAGTAACAATTTCCAAAAGGTATACATAGAACATAAATACGTGTCTATACATACGTACATGTGTGTATATTTGTGTACATGTGTGTAAGAGAGAGAGAGAGAGAGAGAGAGAGAGTGCGTGTTGTGTGTGTATATCATTGCAAGTTCGTATTATCGATAAGAACAACACTTGCATATTTCATTATTTATCATTTATGTATATACGGACACGAGCGTTATTATATGTTCTTACAAAAGTTTCTCGTCTTACTTACTTTCCTCCTCTTTGCTTCTTTCTATTTCTTTCTGTAAGAAACTACGAGCTAAAACTGTCGGAAAGATTCTTGGATAACTAACGACTTACGATTATCGGGAGATAATGCGTTTACGTATATAACGTGGAAAGAATATTCTCACGATATATTTATTGTTATCGATGATCGCAAATAAATCCGGAATAAATACGAGATAGATGATTCGACAAGATTGACCAGAAGACACGAGGATGTAAAATAATAATTACGTAAAATCGATTACGTTTAGTTTAAATCATTATCGCGTTTATATATATATATATATATATATATATATATACATACATACACACACACACACACACACACACACACACACACACACACACACAAAGTCATAATAACTACGTGACATATGTAACTAACGTGTAAATAAACGAAGAAACAGGAGACATCGTTCGCATGCGTCATAAAGTTATTCTAAACGTGTTGTGCATGTAAGAAAGTCTTCCATCGTTTTGCAAGAGAGAAAGAGAGAGAGAGAGAGAGAGAGAGAGAGGCAGGCAAAGCCCTCGAAATATTTACGGTTACAACGAGATACCCACGATGGAGACTTACACACGATGGATGCTTCCGACGCTGAGCCCATCTACATAACCAGTAGCGTGCTTATCCGCAATTTACATTAATTATTTCTAAACCTTACAGCACCGTTCGCGCTACCTTCTTTACCAATACATAGATTGATATACTTGTGCGTGTAAAAGGTATACGTCCTTTCTTTCTCTCCCCCGACAATAGGAGAAAATCAAAAATTCATGCGCTCCCTTCTTCTCTCTCTTCTTGCAAAGGATTTCTTTTCTTTCTCTTTTTCTTTTTCTTTTTTTTTTTTTTTTTTATCTTTTTCTTTTTGTTCGTTTCGCATTTACGAAACGAAACGCATTTTCGCATTTTAACGCATTTTTATTTATTTATTTTTATTTTATTTTATTTTTTTTCGCTTTCTCCTTTTTCACAACCACGATCATATTTGTTGTCTGCTAGAGTTTTTTGTTCTCTTTTATTATTATTATTATTATTATTATTATTATTATTATTTTTCTTTTTTGTTTGTTTCGTTCATTTCGAACGAAAGATTTCTCAAAGTTACCTTCCGTTATATTTCTGTCCGTCGACGCGTTTTATACGCGTGAAAAATAAAACAAAACGAAACCGAGAAAAAAAATGTAATTAATATCGAAGTTAACGCCATTGGTATATTTGATAACGAGTAAAAATAAAGGGCTCGTCGTATGATGAGAGTTATTCGTCCAATCCAATTGCAAACAAATTTTAATTAAAATTTCGTTGAGCATATACCCAAAGGTAGTTCGTCAAAGTCGAATGCAACGATGGTCAAAACGAGAAAGAGAGAGAGAGAGAGAAGAAAAGAAATTATCGAGTTGGTTCGAGGAAGGATTCATTTTTTATTAATGTCGTTATCATCTTTGTTAACGGCATTCTTCGAATCTTCTGACTTACCAAGGGCGGTACATTTATCAAACGAGAGTACCTGTTGCTCATCGGTTCTCTTTTTCTTTCTTTCTTTTTTTTTGTCTTTTTCTTTTCTTCCTCCTTTCTTTTTCCCTTTTTCCTTTTCTCTCTCTCTCTCTCTCTCTCTCTCTCTCTCTCTTCCTCTTCCTCTTCTTTTTCTCTTTTCTTTGTCTTTTTCTTTTTCTTGCAATCCCAATTGGGACCCGGGGAACCAGCAACTCATCACGCTTGTTTTCCGCCTGCCCGCGATTAGTGGAGAGTCAGTCGAGCACCTGGGGGGCCCTTCACTTTTCACACCTCTCGAAATTGTTCCTTCACACCTCCACCACGGGTGGGTACACATTCTCGAGAGTCATTCTTCTATATCGGGGAAAAATCCATAAACGATCTAATACGAAAGGCTCATTTTACTTTAAACGACTAATCTTTATTTCTATTATCGTTACTAATATAAATCGGATGTGGTGGTGGGGCGGTGGGAAGGGGATGGGAAACATCGAGACACCTAATATATTTCATTGAATCCATGAAAATTATTATCCGACATTATTACGACGAAGGTTAAGTCATTTCTCGAGATATTGACTTTCAAAGGTTTTCACCGAATCATCCGTAAATTAAATTATACGAAAGCGTTAGGAAATCTCATATATATATATATATATATATATATATTTAAAAAAATTTCTGAAACCATAAATATGAACTGAAGACATGTAAGATTCTCTTGCATGATGTAAAACCACTATTCTATATAAAACGTCACGTGTCGGGTTCTCGCGTGCATTCACAGATTTGTGTGTGCCGTGTACGTGTGCAATTTTGTTTAATCTTCTCTTGGACGACGGCCTGTTTTAAATGAAAACAAATAATTGAATATTTTCGTGGATGATATATATTTTTTTTTTTTTGGCCAATAGGACATATGTGATCCATATTCCTCGTTAAGAGAAAAGAAAAGAAAAGAAAAAGAAATGGTCGGTAACCTCGAAAATGTTAAATCATCAGAACTGTGTCTTGACCAATCGTGTTTTGGTATGATCAAAAAAAAAAAAAAAAAGAAAAGAAAGAAAGAAAATAAAAGAAAAGAAGAGGATGAAGGGAGTGTGTGTTATTTAAGATCGTGTGTAGTATAATCCCAATATAAGATATATTGAAAATTTTGAAAGAAAGAGGGAGAGGGACGGAAAGAGATAGAGATAGAGAGAGAGAGAGAGAGAGAGAGAGAGAGAGAGAAAGAGAGAGAAAAAAAAGAAAGAAAGAGAATTATACCTTTCTAATGATATAAGCTATTCATGCCAAAAACACAGCTTCAAACCGCAAGCAGGCTCGGTCGAAGGCTCAAAGCCGGGTCGTAAACGAGCGGAACGCTAATTTATAGCTGACCGCTGCAATACTGGTAATCTAATTAGTTTAATGACCGATAAAACATTCCACGACTTTTTATCCGCATAGCAGATAACCTTATATTCTTTTTGTCTTCGTGCGTCCCCTCCCACCCACCCCCTCCCCTCCGCCAATTTTTGTTTTTCTTTTTTTTTCTTTTCTTTTCTTTTCTTTTTTTTTACCTTTTCAAAAATTAAGAGAGAACGACAATGACCCTCACGAATATCATCGGCTGTCGTTGGATAATCATAGCCCCAGGGAGACTCGAAGGGACCTTAGGATTTCATTTTTATTTGAGACAAACAAATAAAAACGATGCAGTTTAATCATAGTGATCGATTTCGATGATTATATAGGTATTTATCTATTTATTTGTTTGTTTGTTTGTTTGTTTGTTTGTTTATTTATTTATTTATTTATTAATTAATTTATTTATTTATGTATTGTGTTTTATTACTATTGCACTGGAATAAATCATTGGTATTCGTTCGTTAATAAAAAAAATTTAGTTCAACTTAAACGAATTTATTTGAAAGATCGTCCGCATATGTTTATTTATATTATTTCATTCTTTATCGTCCTGCAGTCATGTAAAAGGAAAACGTTTGGTTATAAATAATAATAAAAACTTCATTCATAATAGATATGATGGATAAAAAGGGAAATAGTAAGGAGGAGAGGGAATCTCCATAATTGAATATTATATGAGGCATAACTAACGACGTAAAACTGTATTATTTCCTTGACTGCTTTCATTTGATACTTCGTACATTATATATATATATATATACATACATACATACATACATATATATATATATATTTTTTATGATTACAAAATTATTGAACGTAAATAATTATTGTAAAAAAAAAAAAAAAAAAAAAACAGAAATAAATAAAAGAAGAAAAAAAAGAACGACGAAACAAAACAAGTTGTTTAGAATTCTGCGAGTGCACGCTGCGGGAACATACGTGAGATCGTTTTTCTATTATTTTATAATTTATTTTTCCATTGTACTTTTTTATAATTTAATTTCCGCGAAACCAAAAAAATGAAAAGAAAGAAACGACATAAGTATGATTCGATAAAAAAAAAAAAAAAAAGAAGAACATTTACACTGAAAGTCTATAGGTCTAAAGAGTAGTAGTAGTAGTAGTAGTAGTAGTAGTAGTAGTTAATTTTGCCACATATCAGGTTTTCCTGCATATGCACCCACGGAATTGTAGAGTTGATATATGAGAGATCCAATTATATATCCTCGAGGCACACCAGTCGTCACACATGACTTTTTTCATTGTACATTATTCGAGTATAAACAGTTTCGTGGGCAAGTGAACTTTTCTCTACCGACAGGATAAAAAAAATACGGTAGTTGAGCCTTTGTAAGAATTTCTTTTCTTTTTTTTTATATATATGTGTGTGTGTGTGTGTGTATATCTATATATCGAGAAAAGAGACAAGAATAATACTTAAGTTAGATATGCTTTTCGAGAACTCGTCGATCATAACTCGAGAAAAGAGAGACTGACATGCAAAGAAAGAAAGAAAGAAAGAAGGAGGATGAGGAGGAGGAGGAGGAGGAGGAGGTGGGTCGAGAGGGATGATGGTGAGAGGGAGGGAGGGAGGGAGGGAGGGAGGGAGGTGGTCATTCTCGAATAAGAAACTCATTCCTACTATACTCGCTCTACACTTTATTTACACAAAGAAGCCTCGCGAAGCCCCTTCCTCTTCTTCTTCTTCTTCTTCTTTGTAAAAGGGAAAATAATAATTGGGCGTTTGCATGCCAATGGTCATCAATTCTATGTGAACATCAACAAAGGAGATGATTCCCTCCCTCTTGTATTCTCTTGTGTTGTTGTTATTATTATCGCGTTGTTGTTGTTGTTGTTGTGGTGATGGTGATGGTGATGGTGATGGTGATGGTGATGGTATGGTTGGTAGTAGTAGTGGTAAGTAGTATCGTGAATTGTGTTGTACTTTGTGAGTTGAAGAAGGAAAAGGGGAAATATAATTTACAGGCCGCGAAGTTTCTGTGGATTCAGGAAGTGGCCGCGAATAATAATCCATTGTTATTGTTACCAACATCGCGAACTTACAAAAGATCGAGCGAATACACACAGAGAGAGAGAGAGAGAGAGAGAGAGAGAGAGAGAGAGAATGAATGAATGAATGAATGAATGAATGAATGAAAAGTATAACGGAACTCCCTCGTTTTGTTTGTAAATATTACCAAAAAATATATACATATATATATACATGTATAAACGATTCGATTAATAAATTCGATAATTATTTATTTTTTTATCGACTCTATTTTAATATACGACGTTGGATCGTTGGAGAAAGGAATAAATACTTCGTATATTCGACGGTAATTTCAAAATATAAAAGATGATCCTTCTAATTAATTATTTGGTCTTTTTCTTTCTGTTTTTTTTTTTTTTTTTTTTTTTTATTCTACGAACTAGAATGCAGAGGAATCTCTTAGGATTATGGGATTCGCGTACAATGCATCATAATTAAACGGTCAAAGGAAGCGGAAAGCCAAGAACGATATGAAAAAAAGAGAGAGAGAGAAAAAATAATAAAAGAAAAAACGAGTATAATATTGCAATTGCCGCATTTCCGTTCTAGATCTCTTTACCCGTAGTCTTTACTTTTCCTTCCTTCCTTCCTTCCTTTCTTTTTTTTTTTTTTTTATATACGAAAACCCTTTTGTGTGTCTCTTGCCATCTTGTCAATTTTTGTAAGAAATAAAGAGAGAGAGAGAAAGCTTTATCATAATTAAAAATATTTTATCGGCTTGTAGACGTTTAAAAAAAAAAAAAAAAAAAAAAAAAAAAAAAAAAAAAAAAAAAAAAAAAAAATAATATAGTCCGAAAGTTCCTAAGCTTGGAATTTTACAATCAGAAAGAGAGGAACAAAAAAGAAAAAAGAAAAGAAAAAGACAAATGAGGCTTAAAAAAATCTCGAAAAGAAAAATATCTCGCAATCGAACGTAAGTTTTGGGATCGAAACGTAAGGACAAATTTCCCTTTCCATTCAAATCCTTTCCTCTTTTTCGACTATGATATTATCCGTCAACGTTCGTTGTTTTTTGTTTTCTTCCTTTCTTTTTACAACTTTCCTACTTTTTTTTTTTCTTTTTTTTTTTTTCTTTTTTTGTTGTTCCTTAAATTAATTAGATCCGTATATATAGGTACAATTATTTCCTTTCTATCTTTTCTTTTCTTTTTTTTTTTTTTTTTTTAATATCTCTCGGTAAGCCATAGAGAGAGAGAGAGAGAGAGAGAGAGAGGTGAGGGATGAAGAGGGGGAGGAAGGGAGGATGTGTGGAGGGGTAGGGCGTTCACTTCTAGAAACGGCAGCCCACTTATTACTTGGCAGAAAACACGGAAGCTTAATTGCTGTACCAGATCGCGCATTAGCCATGCTCGCTCCTCCTCCTCCTCCCCCCTCCCCCTCCCTCCACCCTGAATTATACCTAATACAGTTTCTACGTATTCAAGAGAACAGTCTTACTTACGAGCGCATTTCTATGAGAAAGTCAGCAGCCTGACTGACTGACTGACTGAATGTGTTGCACCTTCCCTCGTTATTATTACCTTCGGGCAGATGTACCTACGTATGTATGTACGTGTGTAACTAATGCGTTTCGGACACACAATCTCTCTTTCTCTCTTTCTTTCACATCTACGCACTCTTTTATCCCGTCCGTGTATAATTCATCCGTGTTTTACCCTTTTCGAATCCGAGACCCCATCTTCGAACGAAATACACGTATTGTTTATCCTTTCGTTCCTTCCCACGTCAATTCATGATTTATTTGATTTATCTCGTTCGTTCGTTCGTTAAACTTTTCGACATTTCCGAATTCGTTCGATTTTTTCTTTTTTTTTTTTCTTTTTTTACGTCGCGCCCCTTTCTCGTCTCCCTCAAAATTCGTTCCGCGTTGTTTTCTCCTTCTTCAATTTTTCTACTTTCTTTTCTTTTCTTTTGTTTTTTTTTTTTTTTTTTTTTTTCTCGTTACCTATAACTACAATTAGTATTAATTAATTTCAGAATGAAAATGTGCGAGATACGTATGCATAATCCCACATTAGATTCGAATTTACATGCATAATGTCGGACGGTGGATCTTTAGACATCGAAATGGCTTGTGTTTTAATTACGTGAAATTACTTGTTAAATCGCTATTAAAATGATTTTTATTTTGCCTTTTCCTTTTTTTTTTTCTTTCTTTCTTTCTTTTTTTTTTTTTTTTTTTTTTTCTTTATTTTTCTGCACTGTGTACGTTTAACTTCTCAATAATTGAAATTCTTCTCTGATCACAGAGCGTAAAGAAGAGAAAAGAGGAGAAAAGAAAAGAAAGGAAAAGAAAAAAAAGAAAGAGAGAGAGAGAGAGAGACAATATAAAGAAAAAGACGACATGCGCAGAAAGGAGAACACGCATTCGGATCGCCGTGGAGACGCGCAGTATCAACATTACAACGTTGATTACTGGTATTATGACAACTTCCTCGCGAACGTACTACTCTCTAGGACTACCAACCTACCTACCTACCTACCTTACCTCCTCACCCTCCTTCTCCTCCTCCTCCTCCTCCTCCTCCTCCTCCTCATTCTTCTCCTTTTTCTTCTTCTTCTTCTTCTTCCTTTCTCTGAGTAACGAGACTGCTCCGTGTGCATGACGTGCCGAGTGCACGCCTAACCATCACATTCGTATCGTCATCGTCTCTTCTCCGATGCATTTACACGCGCACACCCGATGCATGTGTTCGCACGTGTACGTGTACGTGTGTGTATGTACGTGTATGTATGTACGTGTGTGTATGTACGTACGTACGTACGTACGTATACACGTATGTATGCACGTATGTATGCAAGTATGCACGTATGTATACGTAGAAAGAGAGAAAGAGAAAGAGAGAAGTGTGCACCTGCAGAACAGACCAGTGATCCCTCGATGATGTATATACCACACGCACGATTCTCTCAACATGGAACACAAAAAATTCTCTTGACAACCTCTAACCGCATGTTATACGTTTAGTTCTCATATTTCTTCACCCTTTCCACCTTAGTCTATCAACGTTTCTTCCTCTTTCGCCCCAGTTCCTTTTCTTCTTTATCTTCTTCCTCTTCTTCTTCTGTTCCTTCTTTTTCCTCGTACTCTTCCTTATCCACCTCTTCCCTTTTTTACCTTCCTCCTTTACCCCCAAGTTTTATGAGAATATAAACTATATACCATATATATCTTTATATGGGTACGTTACTTTATCAAGAGAAAGAAGTACATCTGTTTATTCCGATTAGCATGATTATCTATCCTATCACCGATTAAAATGTGTGTGTGTGTGTGTGTGTGTGTGTGTGTGTTTATATATATATATATATATTTATTTATTTATTTATTATATAATCTTTGGAGGATTGAATATGACGAACAATAAGAGAGAAGGGATAGTGAAATAAGTGATTACGTATAAATAATCGCGGGAGATTTATTCGAAATATATAAGACCGTGTCTGATTGGACGCGTATACTGATTCTTGCAAACGCCATCTATATATTTTGATTGTAATTGAGCAGCCGTTCGACTTCATTTTGAGTTGGTAAAATCGTTATATTTTGTATCGACTATATAATACCATAGACGAAAGAGTTGCCCCAAAGTATGGGGTCGCCGCTAATTAAATTAAAATATGATAGTCATTCACGTGTTCGTTAGGGAGGGGGAGGGAGCAGAGAAAAATTATTAGTAGTTGGCCAGACCATTAAAGTTTAGGAAGGTCTGCCATTGAAATAATACGATTATTATTTTTTTTGTTTTTGTTTTTTTACTTCGTTTGCAGAAGCTATTTCAATACGGTATTTTCTATATCGACCATAAGTCCCCGTCTTTCTCTTATCATTCTCTTCTTCCGATTAGTTTTTTTTTTTTTTTTTCTTTAACGATCAAAACGTTGTCACTGGTTATAGAATATTAAACAAAAAAAAAAAAATAATAATAATAAATAAAAATAAGAGGAAGGAGAGAAAAAAACTCGTCTCGGTGAATGTGGATGATCGTAATGGGGTATAGTGGACTTATCCATGTAGAGTCGGTAAGAATATTACCAGAGAAAAGCGATGGCTGGGGCCACCCCCGGAGGCTTCAGAATGCGTGGCAAATTGCTAAATGAAGAACGGTCATCAGTGACTGGCGCGCTTCCTCTTCGCCGCCGGCCTGCTTCTAGTTTATTTGGTTCCGTTTATACAGCTCGTGTCAACCCGAGACGACCGAGTAATTTAGTGTTAAAATATATGCTCCGTCTCCTGAGAGTCGGCGGAGTAGTGGACTCGGCTACTTCAACTACTAAAGAAAAAAAAAAAAACAAAAAAAAAGTCAAGGACTAAGGAAGAAGAGAAAGGGGTAAAAAACGTCCGCGGGGGGAAACATTAATTCCGAGAGAATGCGGAAAGCGATTCATCACGTGGCATATGACAGTACGATAAACGATTTGAAACGCTAAGGAAATGTAATCTACTGCCTTGAAAATGCACCAAAGAAATTTATTTAGTTTTATACTTTAAAGGAGAAATAACTAAATCGCATGAAACGGTAGGATGGCTAGAGTACTTCTCTCTCTCTCTCTCTCTCTCTCTCTCTCTGTCTCTCTCTCTTTCTTTTTTTTGTTTTTAATCAATCGAATTTTCCGTAAAATATAAATATTTGAAAAATGGCGAACGCGCCGCGATCTCGAAAACTCTCTTGTGCCGCCATCTGACGACTCATTTATTCAACTACGATTGCGTTCGAAAAATGTTACCACAGGGGGTATTCGGATAATTGCAGATCTCTAACTTGGGATTTGTTTCGGTAAAAATTTTTTAACATGTCCCGACAAATTGTTTCGACTTCAAACAAAATATCAATGTATAATAATATCACAGAGAATAAATCGTAACGATTGTTAATCGTAGGTGGGAACAAAAAAAAATTGAACGGATGAAAATATAAGTATATTAAACGATGTTGCTTATACATGTTTCTGCTTTTTATTGAAAGTTCTATATTTTATATTAATTTACATTACGAAGCATCGATTTGGAGAAACGACAAGACAATATTTTCTTTTCTCTCTCTCGCCATTATTTCTTAATGTAATAATAATACTGATAAAGATACTCTCTTTGTTTAATGCAAAATCGAGGTAGCAGTCCATTGACAATAACAATGACTCTGAAAAAGCTCTTACATAATATAATCTTAATATCAACGTATATAAAAATATGATAAAAATTAAAAAAAATTAATAATAATAATAATAATAATAATAATAATAATAATAATAATAATAATAATAATAAAAAATAATATACATAAAACTATGAACAAACAGTTTGCATAATATACAAACAAATAAGTACATCGTTAAAAATTATTTACGTACTAAAGCATAACTATTTTTCTTTTTCTTTTTCTCTGTTTCTAATAACGATATATACGATCGTCGCAGACATATTAAAAATATATTCATTATATACGTGAAATAGAAAGAAATTAAAAAAAAAAAAAAAAAAAAAAAGAAAAATTACGTTGTTATAACCCGACGAATAGTATAAGTTCAGTGGTTTGTCTGTGTTCTCTCTCTATGTGTGTGTGTATGTGCGCGTGAATGTGTGTGTATGTATATATGTGTGTGTCCGTGTATGGGTATATGTATGTGTGCGTGTATGTACATACATACGTATTATCATAAGACGAATAAACGAGAAGAGAAGAAAGCTACGATAATTTCGTCGGAAGATCAACTGGTCGTATCCAGTTTGATTTATAGCAATCATTGCATGAGTGCTGCGCTCGAAGGTGTACTCCGTTAGAAAAATTTCTGAGAGCGAACGGCGATCGAAAGGACAAACATATTAAACCGACGCACGAAATGAATCAACCGAATTTGCATACTGCTCAAGCAATACTTTCACTCTACTCTTTTGAATCTTGTATCAGTATAATCATACGAACTTGAGAATTTCGACGACGGGTCGTCTTCAGATCTTTTTTCTTCTTTTTTTGTTTCTTTTTTTGTTCGTTTGTGTTTTCCTCCTCCTCCTCCTCCTCCTCCTCCTCCTCTTCTTCTTCTTCTTCTTAATTGATTAATTTTATTTTCACTTTTAGAAATTCTTCTTTTCGTCCTGTGAAAATAATTAAAAAAAAAAGAAAAAAAAATGATTTAGTTGTCAATGATTAATTCGTAAATTTTATGAAAAAAAAAAGAAGAAAATATATATATAAAAAACAACGACTTACTACCATCGGATAAAGGAACGTTGTCACACTGTCTTCCTTGTAATCGGATTTGGCATAACAGGTCAAACTTCCCATGTCTGTCCATTCGAGCGGATCTATGACCAAATCGCCGTTTCTTAAGATCTTGTGCCGTGGATTCGAGGACGAATGTATAACCGCCGCGTTATTGTCCAACCAATACGTATAAGGTCTCAGTTTGCCTGTAGCTCTACATGGCAAAACGACCGTAGATCCAATCAGAGCAAATCTCATCGGTGAGTGCAGAGTTATCGTGGGTTTATTTTCGCCTTTACAACTGCTGTTTCCATTCTCTCCTAAATCGTAAACGCGCAATTCAATGAAAATGGTTAATACAGACTTTCCATCATCGAATATATACATTTTAATCGTTCATTGATATTAATATTTGTACTAGTAACCTGGTAAATCAAAAAAAAAAAAAAAATACAAAAATAATATCATACCGGTCGTTTGTTATTAATCGTTTTGGCAAAAATATTTTTTTATTACAAAATTTCTAGGCTAGTAATAATACCGTAAGAGTTGAAAAAAAAAAGATATACGTTTTACGATCGTATGTACTACTTATATTTGTTATCAATTTAATTTCATAATTTTTTTTTTTTCTTTTCTTTTAGAGAGAAAGAGAGAGATTATAACACGCTGTAAAGAGATATTAATTTATATGTTCATATCGATGTAAAACTAAGAAAATATTTCGCATAAAAATTTGTACTTTATTAAGTAACCCCGTATGCATATTATAAAAGTCAAAAAAAAAAAAAAAATTGTTCCCTCTTTCTTTCCGACTTTTAGAATTTGAAAAATTTCAACGTATATGTATGCATATATATATATATATATATATATATATATATATATATATATATATCTTTTTTTTCAATCGCATCTAACTTTTACGTATCATATCAATTATGTGCATTTATAATGTCGTACTAAAAAGCATTGTAACACAAATAAACAAATCGATAAAAACAAATTGTTGTTATATTACCATTGACCAAAAGTAAGGTCGGACTGGACAACTGCACTTTCTTGCCGGCCACGGATGCGCAATAAATTAAACCTTGATCGTTCGGCGTAACACATTCTATGACGAGTTTCGAAACAATCTGACCGAGTCCTTCCCATCCGTCGGAAGAAATCTCGATATCCGCCATACTTTTTCCGAGGAACTCTGCTAGCTAGAAATGCAAAAATATTTCCAAGTTACATCATGCCTGCCACGGTATAATGATGGGCGAGCTTACCAGCCGGTAACATAACTCGGTCGACTGAAATAATTCCAAAGGGGAAGAAAAAGAAAAAAAAAGAAAAGAAAATAATAATAAGAAGAAGAAGAATAAAAAGAATGAAAGAGAGCCTCTTTGCGTACGTCACGAAAAAATTATTAAAATATTGATACTATCGCAAATACATTATACGAAAAGTTAAAGAAAAGAGAAGAAAAAGGAGACGAATATATTCTCATCGTTATCATCTCTCTCTCTTTCTCTCTCTCTCTCTCTCTCTCTCTCTCTCTCTCTCTCTCTCTCTCTCTCTCTCTCTCTCTCTCTCTCTACGATGTACGAATTCATTAATGGCCTCTATTCATTTATACACTTCCCAGGTCTCAATTATCCGTTGGATCTCGATTTAACCGGCCTGGCCCGGTCCCGATTAGACCGGTTAATCAAGGTCCTACTGTAATATGCATATTGTTAGAGGTCAACTTCTCTGCGCGGCGTTCCTCGATATCGAAACTACTTCTTCATTCTTTCTTTTTCTTTTCGTTTTTTTTTTCTTTCTTTCCTTCTTTCTTTCTTTTTTTTTTTCTTTTCCTCCTTTCTTTTCTCTACCTTTTTATTTTTTTATTTTCTTTTTTTTAAACCCATTTCCATTGACGGCGATAGATAATTATCATCCCATGACCGAACGAACGACAGACATTATTACTACGATTTCGGATGGAATGTTGATGTCGTTTATTACGTCGAAATTTACATCTCCCTATCTTTATCTTTCTCTCTTTCTCTCTTTCTTTCTTTCTTTCCTTTTCTCCGCCCCTTTCCTCTACCAACGATAATATCAGCTGTGAAATCTAGAAATGATAAAAACCTGCTTTTCCGGATCGTTTCCTCTCAGCCAAAGAATTTGTGGCGGTGGGCTACCATTAGCTTCGCATTGTAGCTCGATTCGGTTACTAAAAATGAAAAAGTAATTAAAAAAAAGAAATAAATAAATTTTAACGAGCTACTTTCATAGAATATATCATGAAAGATTATCATTGTCATTAGCATTATCATCATCATCATTATTATTATTATTATCATTATTATTATTATTATCATTATTATTATTATTATTATTATTATTATTATTATTATTATTATTATTATTATTATTATTATTATTATTATTATTTTACGATCGATCAACTGAACTAACCCGACAGTGGTGGTTAAGGAGCTCACAGGGTTCTTCGTAATTTTCGTCCAATCTTGTTGGTAATCCTGAAATAAAGAAAAAGTAAAATAATATCGTGATCGTTCGAAAAAGAAGAATAAAAAGAAAAAGAATAGAAAAGAAAAGAAAAACCCAAGCGAAAAATCCATTCGAACGTGTATGAAGAGTATAAAGTTTGATAAAATATTGCAATATACCTGTAAATTAACATCCGCCGTTGGTGCGGAATTATCTACGGATATAGAATTCTCATAATTCTTTTCATTGTCCAAACGATTAGAAACTTTGTTTTTAACTCCATTACCGTAAGCTCGATTATGCGTTAACAATCGAATTAGGGATAAAGGACTTCCGAAGATCGTATTCGCCGTGACGATGATTAGGAAAAGAGTGGTGAACGGCGTTATGAATCGTTTCATCTGCGTAAGTTAAAAATAACAATATGAATTAGAAAGAAAAGCGAGGCTAAAACCGAAACTATAGAGAGGACGAGGGAACCGGCACGTCCGATCGAAATGATGCAACAAGTAACCTAATTACGAATCTATGAAGCCTACGTGTGTATGTGTTGGTAAGTACGTGCGTGTATGCGTGCGTACGCGTTGAAACATTATTTTAAATATCGTTTAATTTAATATTTCGATTATCGATGAGATACATGCGCATTTAAATTTTATTCTCGTTCTCTCTCACTCCATCTCTCTCTCTCTCTCTCTCTCTCTCTCTCTCTCTCTCTCTCTCTCTCTCTCTCTCTCTCTATCGCAAACAGCGCGAATATTAAAATCTGAATTCTCAAAATAAAAAAAAAATCAAAATTACGTATATCAGATATTAAATCGATGTTACAAATGAACTTATACTATATCGAAAAGGACGCTCGGTTCTTAAATTCCAGACGTCGTAGGTTATAGTCGAAATGATTATTTATCTTATCTGACTGCAACTCTCCGATGGCTAATAGGAGGAGGAGGAGGAGGAGGAGGTTTAAACGCGACACTTTGAATATCACGAAATCGTGCAATTCGATTCTGGCCTCATTACGGGAATTTGTATACATCGCGATAAGAGAAATCGCGTTGAGAATAGTTGGAATAAATTGGAAAGCGAATGGGGGAGGGTAGGGGAAGGAGAGAAAAAAAAGAAATAAAAAAAAACGAAAAAGGCGGGAAAAGCGTGTCTACCCGGGGGAGAAGGGGAGGGGAAACTTTTGAAGAACCATCGATTACGATCGTATCGAAACGTAAAAATCGTAAATGTCGATATATATATATATATAGTATCGATTCGAATCGAAAGAAAGAAATAAAAAATAAAAAAAGAAAGAAAGAAAAAATTTCCTGAAATGCCGCCGCGATACATTGTTTTTTAATGTCAACAACGACGACGATAGAACGATTTAGATTAAACTTTCTAATATTCCTGCGTTCCCTTTAATCTCGATGAGAAAAATCTAATGATAACAATGATACTAACGACGATTAACAAATTTTTACGATATTTTAATCGACGAATTTCAAAATATTGTAGTAATGTCGGATAATAACTTACCTTATCGTTCGTTCGACAAATTTTCAAGATAACAGGGGGAGGGGTGGGGTGAAAAATGTTAACTTTCGTACTTTTGACAAAGAATGTTCAGGTAACACTGGCAAAGAAAGAAAGAACTGTCTGAATAGAGGAGACGAGATATTGGCACATTTATATATTTCGAATGTAGCAGCCGGCGCCCTCGTTTCTTCCTGATTGGTTGCTTGCGAACGGAGTAGGGTGTTACACCCACACCAACCAATTGAATTCATTATCTGCACGTCTCTCCCTCTCTCTTTCTCTCTCTCTCACACACACACACGCACAGCACTCTCACTCCTCATACTCCCTTTCACTCTCTTGCTCTTTCTTTCACATCACTTATTCGCTCAGAGACGTGTAAACGTACACGTACTCTTACATACGCGCACGCGCACGCACGCACGCACGTATTAACACACAAGTGTACTACACATGGTGTCGTATTGTTTCTACCCTCATCTATGAGCATCGATTTTTTTTCATAAAAACGATGAGATAATTACTTTTATTGAAAGCGATTGCGAGAAGACGAAACGAAACGAAAGATACCACGTAGTAATAACGTATTTTATACCCTTCTTCAATAAACTTCGACGAAACTCATCCTAATTCGACTTTCCTCTAGGTTCAACGTACGATATATTATTTATTAAGCGCCTATATGTCGCACAATTTCCGACTTCTCATTTAACAACAACCCTGGGGGTAGATTTTTACCTTTTCGCCGTCCAATTAATAGCATATCGCACGCGTGTATGTGTGTGTGTATGTGTATATATATACACTTAGAGGAAGACACGAGCAAAATTAGGCTTTTAGTTTTATTCGTCGTCATTCTAATAATTGCTGCGTGACGTCATCGCGTGATCCTTACGATCTATAAAATTCGGATGATTATTAAAATTATTAGCATAGCTCATCCATTCGTTTATGCCGCAACATCAAATGCCAGAATTTTAAATATAGAATTCACGCATGATTTTTATATCAAAACCTTACTACTCTTCTTTTTTTTTTCTATTTCTTTATTTTTTTCCTTTCCTTTTTTATTTTTTGTTATTTGTACAGAAATTAAGAATCAAGGCATTGCAAGTACCAAGAATTGCGACGAATCGATTCGTAAACGATAGTACCAACGATGACATAATTTTGATCGCACGGCAAAATTAAAATCGATCGATACTCGAAAATTCCTCTTACACGATATTATCGATTATTATCATAATAAATAAGGAAGTCGGATGCATGCTCGCGTTGAAGAACAATGCAAAATGTCGTGTTATTTTATTCTCTCGCAACGTTCGCAAAATTCATCCGCATGTTTATTGTATTCGTCAATTTAAAATAACGCGCAATTTAATAAACTCATTCCTACGTGAAACGAGTATTCTCTCTCTCTCTCTCTCCCCCTCTCTCTCTCTCTCTTTTTCTCTCTCACCCACTCACTCACTCACTCACTCACTCATCCACTTGCTCGCTCTCTCACTCTCTTTTTGCGTCTATCTGTCTCTCCCCCTTGTCTTCCTTTACTCTTTGTTAAAAAAAGAAACCATCGAGATTTGCCCAGGGCGAACGAATAAATTAAATCCTCTTTTGACATTGTCCGGCGAATCACAATTTGTGTTTACGTTGTCAACAGATCCAACCGAGATAATACGCCTTCTGAATAGTCCATCAGAGGAAGATTTGGTCATCAACGGATGCATTCAAACCGTGATCCATTTTCGCTACTATACGAATTATAGTGTTTTCGATATTTGTCAGACCGGTTTTATATATTATATATATATATATATATATATATCGAGCTATCTCAAATTACGTACGCAATTTACGTAAAATACGATTCGTCGATTGTTATCGATTGTTGATTGAAATTGAAAACAGAGAAAAAAATAAAAAGAAAAAGATAGTAATTAAGAAAAAAAAATAGAATCTTATTCGAAGAATTAAATGAAAGGATTTGTAATGATTAACACGGTACTATAAATCGATGATATTTTGATAAAGCATTTTGTTCTTTTTTCGATGACGAACGATCGATATTTATAATGAAAATCAAATGGAACAAAATATCGATCAGAATCGATTCGATCTCTTGGGATCTTTTATTGTCATCTTTAATATAACAAATTAAAATGAATTTACGTTAGGTATATCTCATACGTAATTTCGTTTGCAATATTTGTGTTGCAGGACATAAAAGTGTAAAAGGATATAAGACACGCACACGCGTTCGCCTAAGGGCTAATGCAAATAGGACACATGACAATTGAATCGAGGGATTCTTCCTACCCTTTATATATTCTTTTCAAGTACACTCGTCCAAAGAAATCACAACCCCTCTCTATATTAGGACAAAAAATACGAATAAGTACGTTTGTTGAAGGATTTTGGAAAAATTATTTAAAAATTCAAAAAACTTGACAATGTTTATGTTTAGGTTAGGAAGATTTGTTTGTTTTATTTGTTCACAATTCCAAATTTCTCAATAATCTCTGTCAAACGATATACGTAGCTGCGTTTATTTATATCACAGATGACGCTACGTGTCTCAATTTTATTGTTCACTATAGATCGCGTTTTTTAATTTAATGTTACATTACTCGAGTAAATTTTCATATAGTAATGACGTTAACGCTCAAAAGTTTGGGTTGAAAAATGTTTCTTCTATGAAAAGATAAAAATTAAAAAAAAAGAAAGAAAGAAAAAGAAAAATACAATTATTATTCAAATATAAGGATTATAAAGATGATCAAAGACTTTAAACATAATTACGTCAAATTGCGTCATTTGCGTCACATTTTTGAATGTTGGTAACTCTAGATTGAAGGAATATATTTATCATGGCCGCCACAACTACGGCAAGAAGCTCGGATGATTGAGTAATTTTAGATTGGAACAGATATATTTATATCGAAGAAAAGTTTAAAGTTATTGAAAATGTAGTAAGTACGCATATTAATATTTTTAATATTAATCTTTTTTGTTTAGCATTCTGTTCGTTTGGTAAATATTACGTCATAATTGTATTGGAAGATTTTAGATAACAACTGTCATTTCACTTTCAAACAGCTGTGCAACAAACACGAATACCATATTAAATAAACTCATTTTTTATTTTTATTCCATTGATTATATTCGAAACTGATTTTACTATTTTTATTTATACACAAACGTGCGTACGGGCGGGCACGCACTTTGTCCTTCTTATGTTTGACTTCACTTCATAATATATACATCTGTTTATGTTATGTTGGCATGTGTATATATATATATATACACACACACTATATATATATATATATACACACACACACACACACACATTTTATATATATATACACACATATATATATATAGAGAGAGAGAATGGGTGATATATTATTTTATGTTATTTTATGTCGTCTTGACTCTTTTTTTTATTCAAAATGAGAAACGTATCATATTATAAATTTTTTGAATTATTACAAAAATGTTAGAACATTGATAATGCATCATTTTATAAGTTATTACATCATTCAATTTTATCATACGGATTTTATTGATAAATGATTTTAACATCAAGTATTCTTTAATACAACGCCATTTCATTTGCTTAACAATTTTTATCAATAATTTTTAGATATGGAGTCATTCTTAGCATTATTTGACCCAGAGGATGACAAAAATGATGTATCAGATTGTGAAAATTACAGTGCTGATGAAGACCAAGAAGAAAAATTACCACCAGAACCAGAGCAAGGCAATGTTGAATATAAATTGAAATTAATAAATCCGTCTAATCAACGATTTGAACATCTCGTTACGCAAATGAAATGGAGACTCAGGGAAGGCCATGGGGAGGCAATTTATCAAATTGGTAAAATTAAAAATTTTCTCTAAACTGTTTGTAAAATATCTAGTCTATTATTGATAAATTTTTATAGGCGTTGAAGATAATGGAAGATTGACAGGCTTATCGAAAGAAGAACTAAAGGCATCTCTTAAAACTTTAAAAGAAATGGCTTCTAGATTGGGTGCGACAACTTGTGTGCTTCGTGAAAGAGTTGCTATTTCTAAATATAAAAATGTTAAGGAAAAAAAATGTGATGGTGAGAGAAGAGTAGCCGAAGTTCTGGTGAAGAAAATACGAAAAGACGATAGAGAGGATCAAGGAAGTGTCGTTGACTTGAGATTGGCAGTAATAGGTGCTCAAGATGCTGGAAAGTCAACTCTCTTAGGTGAGAGGCTTAGCAGAGGACATTTAAGGTAGAGAAGTATACTTAAAGTTTGCTCTGCAATATTTATTTTGCTCGTTCTATTTTATCCATTTATAATGAAGATAGTATATTTGAGTTATAAGAAGGAATATCTATTTAGGGGTATTAACGCAAGGTGAATTAGATAATGGTAGAGGGAGAGCGAGATTAAATATGTTACGACATCTTCACGAAATAAAAACAGGCCGCACATCGTCGATCTCGCACGAAATTATCGGATTTGATAGCGAAGGACATGTCTTAAATTATGCTGAAATGACAACGGCCGAAGAAATTTGCGAGCATGCCTCGAAAGTTGTTACCTTTATAGATTTGGCTGGTTATCGCAAATATTTAAGAACAACAGTTTCTGGATTAACTGGTAAAAGATCTTTTTAACGTATCTTTCATTTGTTTTTTTTTTACTTCCTCGAATTGAATCAAATAATAAATAAAAAATAATTTAATGTTATAGGATATTCTCCTCATTATGTCATATTGGTGATTGCACCACCAATGAACGAAGCGTCGCAAGAACATATGGCTCTCTGCTTGACATTGAGACTTCCATTTTTCATTGTTTTAAATAAAAATGACCTTGGGTTTTATGATACTCATGATACCTTAGTTCAACTAGAAAATGCAATACAAGCGCACGGTTACTCTAAACAATTATTATTATATAATATTAATAACAATATATCACAGTATTATGAAACAGATATTATACCAGTATTTACAGTCAGTTGTGTTACTGGGAAAGGACTAGGAGAATTAACATCATTTATTAGAAACTTATCACCATCCGAAACAAATCCTACGGATTCAGATCCAGAATCTTGTTTGTTCCAAATTGATGAAACATTTAGGTAAGAATCGTATGTGAAAATAATATCATAATTATTTTAAACATTTTGTTATAATACATAGATTAAATATAATAGTGTAAAAATAATAGTGGTACTAGTAATAGTAAATAATAATTAAGAATATTGTAGAGTTGCTGGTTTAACTCAACCTGTTTTGGGTGGCTTACTTGTAAAAGGTGCAATTGCACCTGGAACACGATTATTGGTAGGACCTTTACCCGATGGTAAATTTAGCCCCGTAAAAGTTGCTAGCATACATCGTAACAAAGCTCCTTGTTGTTTGGTAAGAGCATCGCAAAGTGCCAGTTTAACTTTGGCACCATCGACAAACCACAGTCCACCTCTACCACATTTTCGACCAGGCATGGTTTTAGTCTCCGTGCGAGATAAGCCACATGCAACTTTATTTTTTCAAGTAAATAATGTACTTTTAATCGAACTAATTTTAATTTCATTTCATCTAAACTATCTATTCGAACTAATATTTTTATAATAAACGAAAAATGTTCATTCTTAAATGTTTCAGGCTACTGTATTAATTGTTTACCATGCTACTGCAATATTTTCTGGTTTTCAAACTACTGTTCACGTAGGTAACGTAAGGCAAACGTGTATAATTGAAGGTATAATGGATATGAAAGACAGAGGTTTACAGACAAATGACACAGCGTCTATATTATTTAGGTTTGTTAGTCATCCAGAATACCTTCATGTCGGAATGCGACTTTTATTAAGAGAGGGTCGTACCAAAGGAATTGGTAAAATCACACAAACTTTTCCTTTAATTGGTTCCCAACATACTATACAATAATTGAAAATAGATAACTATGTAAAATAAAATACTTATATAACACAATTAGTTAGATAACACGTGTGCGTGTTTATTGTGTGTGTACAGTATATTGTTTTAAAGAGAGGTATTTGACTTTAAAGAGAGATACGTTATAAAAAAAGAAAAGGAAAAGAAAAGAAGGAAAATATTAAATCATTTAAAATGAAAGTTGCATAGTTTTAGAAAAAAGATTAAATGAATACATATCTTCATGTTGGTAGATTTAAAAAATATTGAAATGTTATTATTTTGCTATTTCCTAATAAGAGAATCAATTTCAAAGAGACCTTTTGGTTTAAACTTAATATAATTTTATTTAAATCATAACTTATATACAGAAAACAAAAATTTTATTTCATTAAAAATATGTAGATTTCTTTTACAATAAAATTTATAATGAAAAGATAGCGGACTTGAAATGAATAAGGTGTTACCAAGATAAAAAAAATATAAATATTACGTTTTAATAAATAATAATGTAGTATATAACAGAATCTATTTAGAATTTCAGTGTAGCATAGAATGTGCTTATAAACAGATCAAAAAAGAATGTTACCATATATTTTTCGTATGTGTAAAAAATAATATGTAATATTATAAACACTACTTTTTCTCTGACATTTAAATTCAATATCCCTTTTCTCCCTAAAATGAGTTTATCGAAACAAAATATTTCTGTACAAGTAAACCCCATGTAAATATTAAAAATTATATTTTCGTATCACTAACAAAAAAAAAACAATAAAATATTATTATAATTGATTCCAAATATTCAAAAGTATAATAGATCTTTAAAATTTGGTACTTAAGTTTTTTAAGTAGATTCCTAGATTGAGTTGAGTTAAGGTGTGGTGGTAAGAGAAAAAATAAAATGCTTGTAGATTTGGTCACATAGTATCTATTTCTCAAATAATTCTCAATAATTTTGTTTTTCAACATATTTTAATATCAAATATTAACGCAAATTTTTATTGTCGATAATTTATATAGCTATGCTAGTCTTACTTTTTGTTCAGATACAATAATTTCAGTCATTTTATTAAGTTTCTTATTAAATTTATTAATGAACTTTTCATCTGTTATTTCAGTTTGACAATGATTTGTATATTCTGTGCGTACCCTTTTTTGCAGTTTCTTTAAAGATATCTCACCTTTAACAGATACTATATTTAAAATAGTATTTTTCCAATTAAATTTAGTTGTTTCCAATGTATTATCATTTTGACTTTCATTTAAAGGTTCTGAAATTACATTCGGATCATCCAAATTATTTTTTTTAGTAACAGGAGATTCCTCTGCGTTCCTTGTTGATGGAGAAAGTTTTCTTTTTTTAGATTTCTTTTTTTTCTTCGAAGATTCCAATTCCTCAGTGCAATTGTTATCAGATAATCCATTATTCGTATTACTCTGTTTATCACACTTATTTTCTTTGAATATATTTTCATTATTTTGATTTTCTGCGATATTATTATCCACATTATTTTTCAAACTTTTGTCTTCTTCCGTATGAATTTCTACTTTATGATTACCATTGGGTTCTACAATTGAAATAAGAAGATTTAGAATCTAGTAATAACATAAGTTTCAAATATAAGATTATTCAAACTTACCTCCAATTTGTTCTTGCTTTACATTATTATTTACTGCCTGTTGATAGGCTTTTTCCATTTTTGCCCAAACACTTTCAACAACTGATTTGTTCGTTTTATATCCAAATGCATTATTGATAAAATTGATGAATTTGACTTTCTTCCTGGGTATGTTTTCACATTTTGACAAAGTTTGTAAAAAACTTTTTTCGGCGTTAGATAAATCTTTATTTGTCTCAAGTACATTATTTACAATTTTAAGCCATTCTTGTTGTTTACGTTCACCCTTACAAGCTGTAGATTTTGGAACATAGTCTTTACCACCATATCGTTCTGCCTCTGTTATACATTTCGTATGTTGTACATATTCCTGTTCCCTTAAATTGTTTTGACTTCGAATAGTATATATTCCAAAAATAAAAGTTTACAAAATGAAAATTAACGAGAATACATACCGAAAATCTTTTAAACAATCCACACATGTTAAATAAGGTTTATTACGACACTGAAATTGATAGTGTTTAGCAACACGTGGTTTTTGTAAAGTCTCTCCACAATGATTACAAGTAAAAACAACCATACTTGTTATTTTAATATTATACAAAAAATATTACTAAATAATACTATCAGAAAAAAATTTAATTTTTTATGATATGTAATAAATCCTAATAAATATGAAGAATACTAAAATCGCTAACACGTTTCGAACAAACACGGTACGGCTGGATAAATCGTACCTAATTATAATTAATAGGTTATGTTGGCACAGACGAGTTGGAGTAACTTACCGCCATGAAAAATACGATCTGAAATTAAAACATGATACGCAAATTAAAATATAACATTTCATATGAATGTAAAATTACATAAATAATATTATCTACAACATATTAAATTTCAATCAATGTATAACAATTTTTTACTAAATATGATTTTAATTGCAATTGATCCCTATTATATATAAATATGTAAAAGGAAATTACAGGTTTATTCATAAATTGTAACTTGTAACTGAGACAGAGCCATATAAATTTCCCTTATTAAACTTTCTTATATTTTCAATCAGTTACAAGATAATTTGCTAGGACATCATCTATGGACATACGTTCTGTATATATAATATTGTGACATTTAATTATAATATACATGAAATCCCATTATATTACCATTCATTTTAGCACGACAATTATATAAAACATATGTATTACAATATTAGAAATAAAGAAATATAAGTAAGGTTAATTGTAATACATAAAATAATATGAGATTATATTAAGAATATAAAAAAAAGTACCATTACATATAATGTTATAGGTAGTACCAATAGGTAAAATAACAATATATTTTATTAAAATAAATTATAATTATTATTTGTATAAAATGTGAGTATAAATCGTTTATCATCAAATTTGTTTCATAAATTGTAAAATTCTGTGTATATATATATATAATTATATCTGTAAAATTATATATATATACTTAATTTTTTCTTTAATATGTGTGCACATCATCAGTGTGTATGTGTTCATTTAATACATAATACACACTTAATGCATGAACGTACAATCGTAAATATAAGATGCATATATGTATACTACATATTCGTTGTTGCTATATATGGTATAACATATATTTTTGTTTTAATCCACACGTCGTCATTTGTGTCTTTAAACAAGATAATAGGCTACAACTATAGCAAATTAATTTTTCAAATAATTAATTTACAATCATAGAAAAAAAAATCTAAATTGCATATAAACAATTTACACTCACATATATACGTCTAAACATTTGATTTTTAAGATGGCTACTCCAATAGCAGGATTTCTTTCTTTAAAACAGATCTTTATAATTATTTATAATATCGTTTTTTAAATTACATTTATCCCTTACATCCATACAATCTTTTTCGAGTTTCTGGAAACATCTGATAGTATTAGTAAAAATATCTTATTCTACTTTGTTTATATTATACATCTTAATAATTAAGTAATTAACTCACTTGAATTTTATAATAAATGTAAGAACTCTGATATTAATTAATCTATCAAATGTTTTCAGGAAGTAAATTGTTTAACACAGCATTATTTAGTTAATTTCCTTTGAAATCTGAAATGTTCATTTTTAAAATTTTGCTATATTACAATTAATTTGATACAATTATATATGTTTGTGTTTGTGTGTGTGTATGTTTATATAAACATTTTTCTTTAATAATTTCTTTATGTTCTTTTACATATTACATCATAAAATAGTAAATTATATAATAATAATAATATTAATAATAATAATAATAATAATAATAATAATAATAATAATAATAATAATAATAAAAATTAAGAAAAAAGATAAAAAATATAAAAATAAAGAAAAGAACATCATACTAATTGTAAATTAATGTTATTATGAGTAATATATACATTTTTTTAGTGTAATAAAGTGTTTTGATAAATATTTCATTAAATTGATGACCAAGTCATACATAGAAAAAAGGAATAATTAATAATAATTGTAAAAAAGAAAACTTCGTTACACGGCATGTAAATATTTGTGATACGCAATATTGATTTTTGTGTTAATTAATTATTATGATATAAGACTATTATAGAAAATTCATCATATACATTGTTTCACAATAGATATTACATTTTAAAAACTGTAGGTAACTGTAAATTCAATAAAACTATAATTTTTCAATTCAAATTAGAATTTGCTTCTGCTTGTTTCTTTTTCTTTCCTCTTTTTTGTTTTGTATTTTTTTTTTTTTGTAGTACTGAATCATGATCTAACGCATTTCATTTTTATTTACAAAATTAATCAACTTTGTATGTATTACTTTGAAAGCTGTGATAAACAATCAGAATTAAAATGGTTTAAGGAAAAATTTTGAATGCAGAATGAAGTATTTTTTTGTTATATTTTCTTTACCTTTAATACAATTTTTATTTCGTAAATGCTTCTGGTGGTATTCGTCCATGTTTGAAAAGTTCCTGAAAAGCTAAAATTGCATTTTCATAATTCCAATGAACTTCCTCTAAACATTTCAAACTCCATTCTGAATTCATGTTCGTTTCTTGACTTAATGTTAATGCCATTTTTTGTTTTACGTTTTCTGTTAATTGCGGTGATTGTATTTCTGATACAGTTTTAGAACCACTTGGTACATCAGACATTTGTACCGAGAAATTATCTGTGATTAATTTTTTACGTTGTTCTTCGGTAGGAAGAGTAATATGCAATTGCTCGTTACAGATGCAATAGCCACTTCCTCTTGGTACTATGATAAATGTCCTATTGAAATAACGCAAGTTATCACCTTTATTATTCAATTCGTCAAATAATCCTGTTACTGTGATCAACATCATTCCTTGCTGTAATTGTAAAAGAAAAAAAAAAAAAAAACGAAGAAAGAATAATGTAAGTTTGATTTATCAACTTATTTATATAGCATTTAAAAAATTTATTTTTAATGTTCTACAAATAATATTAACTTACTGTTACAACACTGATATCCATTGTAAAAGTATTTAAGTGGTGCTTTGTTTGTGGCAGTCCTATTATAGAAGACAGGACCGGTAATTTACCTTGCTTTAATAATTTCTGCCTCTTATTATTGTTATTTACTCTAAACAAATTTCTATTCTCTAAAAGATATGCACTTAATCTGAAAATTCCGAAAACTTTCAATAACTATGATCTATAATATGTCATAAAGAGTATAATATATTATAATTTTTTCACTTACTTGTCAGTGTTTTGAGGATTATTTATCACTGTCAAACTGAAACGTGCATGCTCATCATATGCATCTAATAATGGATGCCTATTTTCACTATCAAAAATAATAAAATATTGTTGCAAGAACTGACTTGCTATGTCTTGTGCTTTAGTATCTGCGACAAATAATCGTTGAGTGGGAGGCACTTTTGTTGTATCATTTGTAACGTCAAATAATATTGGACGTGGTAACTCCACACCATCCTTTAAAATAGAGATAAACTTTTAGCAAAATCATTATTATATTTATACATTACTATTTTCTTAATATAATATAATATAACTTCTATTATACTCAATAGTTAGATTCTTTCCTTACCAGTCTTAAAAGCTTAGGAAATATTTTCCGTACACCGCTGTTGTTGAGAAAGAAGAGCCAGAAGCCCAGAAGCTCCAAGTTAGTTGTGATAACAAAAACATTTATCATATTATTATATAAGAAATTAGCAAAGAATGCAGATATGAATTAATTTTATTGATAACACATAAGGAATTGTATATAAAAAAAAATAATTCGTTATATTCGCATATAAAATCAAAAATTAAATATCGTCGGTATTTGTAGAAATTTATCAAAATATATATTCTACATTCTTTGACAAAAGTTTCTCATTAAAAATAAAGAAAAAAAAATCATGTGAAACAATACATTACCTAATATAGTCATTTTGACGAGACATATACCTATTGGAAACAGGATTTCCTGCCAATCTTAATTCTTCTAATTGTAATTCTTTTATAGCATCTAATTGCCCCATTTCTTTTATCTACAACAAATACATATATATATATATATGTCTGTTTTGTTGAATTATATGTATATTTGTATTTTGTTAAATTTATATATATATATATATATATATATATATATATATATATATATATATATATACATATGATTTACCTTATTATCTCCTATATAAAGTATTTTTAATCTTGGAAATTTTTTATATAGTACATCAAGTTTTTCAATCATATATAACTTGTTACCATCTAGGTTCAATGCTTCTAGCGTGGGTACATACTCAGACACAATATCTAACACTGCCATTAACATAATTGGTCTAGATAGCGCACAAAAGTAATCCGTAATAAGGTCTATAACGAAAACATGTATTATACTAATAAGTATTTGATAATAATAATTTGATAATTCCATGCAAAAATCATAAATAAATTGCTTGACCAACCAGGATCATGATGAAATTTTGATAAATCTAAAGCATTTGTCTCTTGAACATATCGTTTAACCATAGCTTGCTTTAATCTTTCTTTTAAAGCATCATTGATTTCACACTGTGGAAGGCCTAATTTAATTTTTACTCGAAGTTTAAATCCATTTGTTGTTGTGATTTTACGATCACAGTGAAGAAGAACACTTGCTGCTTTTTGACTATCAACATAAAAGGATGCTTCATTTCCTAAGGTCTTATACTACAAATGATTTAAAAAAAAAAACAAAAGCATTAAACATCTGGAAAGTTTAACTAATACATAGGAATAATAAAATATCTGTTATAAATATATTTACCATTATAGGTACAAAAGCTTCTGAAGCAATACTATTAAGACTGCTCAAAATATAATCTTTTGTATATTTTGCTCCATATGGTATCTAAAAAAAGAAATAGAAAGATATACATATAAATAATATATATGAATAATAGGAATCACATGTTAATCCAAAATATTTACCGTAATTTTATACCAGCTAGTTTCACCAGCAGGTAGTGATTGAGACATTGATAAGATACCACTACGAAGTGCTCTATGCGGTAAAGGACTATTTCTTCCTCTAGATAAACCTCTATTCCTTCCCCGTACAATGACTTGTCTGTTATTATTATTGGAAGATCCTGCCATTGGAATGTCATCGTCTAATGCCAAAGTTAAGCTTCTTGATATATCTCTGCCTGATCTTCCTTGAGGTTTAAAAGACACACGACGTCTATTTCCAAATGTTCCATCGTTTGTTCTTCCAACACGATCATCATGTCCTACATGATACAGTATAATAAAACTTAACACTATTAATAAATGAATGATTAACATAGACAATGAAACTAATATTGTAATTATGATAAAATGCATAGAATTAATATATACTCCTTTTTTAGATTGCACATATTCCATTTTTTATATTTCACATATTTTTCATGACTATATAAATAATTGATAAAACATCAAAGTGTTTATATTATTATAATTATAAATAATACCAAAGTAATGTTTATCTTCTGGATTACTCGTCCTTCTGCCCCGTCTTCCCCATGCAGATTTGTTAGGTTTTTGTGACATTTTCAAATAATTACGAAGGATACAAAATCAGTATCACAAAACAATCAGTTGAAAATTATAAACGGAAATAAATAGGCACAGAGTAGGGCCTCTCTTGTATTGACATTCAGTTTTTCGTCAAAGAATTTAAGGTTCAAATCTTAATTTCTGAATTAGTTTGCGTTTTAATAACTTCAAATGGAGTAATAGTTGATAGTATGGAGTTTTTTTTTACTAAATTCTTGCATGCATCTTATGAACATAAAGAAAAATAAAAAAAATGAAGCATGATAAGTATTGCATTTGTAACGACACCATTTAATACTATTATTACACTTCGTGGCAGAGTCAATAGGTGGCACATGTGTAATCTGAAATCTAGGAACATTTTAGTCCTAACCATCGTGAAATTAATAACGATAATAATTCGATTTCGATTAAATCGAAATAATATACTGGATAAGTAGTTTGGACTCATAAAAACATTGTCCACTCGGTACCTACATATCCAATCTCGAAACTATTGTTTCACTATGCAATGATCCACAAAATAGGAAAAATGCGAACTTTGAAAAAAATATTTACCATGAAACTTAACCGGCGAGTAAAATGTGACAAATTTTCAACAAGAAATTGTTTATCAAGAATTAGTAACACTCTTGCTGAAACAACGATCAATCTCTAAAATGTTTTATATAAAACCACCTAATGGACAAATATCTTTACATGTTATGGAAAAATGTGTATATACTAGATTAGAATATTTAGAATATTTATATAATAACAAAACTAATGAATTTGACGGAAATTTTCAATATTTGTTAGAAGGTTCTGCATATGATAAAGTTGGTCATTTTATATTAAGGTAACTGTACAATTGTATCATTGTAATGTACAATATCAGTATTATAAAATGATTTATCAGTATTAGACTACATTCATACTTCAGATTAATAGCTTCAACATCAACTGATTTATGGACGTATTGGGTTCGAAGAGAAACATTATTATTGAAACATCGATTAGATAATATTATACCTAGACAATTAAATAGTCTTCTTCAAAGTATTATAAGGCAATTGGATATGGTCAACCAGAAAGACAATGGGATAAATTTAGATATAAGAAGAATATGCGTATTCTATTTACAATCTACAGTTTTTAAACATATTATGTCAAAAAATCATACTGATGATTGTTGCATTTTTCAATACAAAGGTATATATATATCTATATATATCATTTGGACTACACGTACATATGTATATACATTTGTTTAAACAAAGTTTGTAAATCTGTTACTTTATTTTTGTTCAAGTAAGGTTTGAATTAATACCAGAATTAATCAAACGAAGGGAGGTTGACTTAATTGCTGGATATGCTATTGTATATTGTTCACAATGGAAAAAACTATTGGTAGCATTATTTAATACTTATTTAATACAAGATTTAAAACATACTAAATCACATACATGGCATGTCAACAACGATGTTAGACTTAATTCTCTCAAGCAACAAGTTCAGTTTTATATATCAAGAAACAGACCTACCATTGGAAGAATAAATAATAAGAACATAAATTTTGAAGTACAGAAGTTTCCATTGTGTATGCAACATCTTCATACAGTGTTGAGGAAAAGACATCGTCTTAGTCATTATGCTCGTTTGTATTACAGTCTATTTTTAAAGGAAGGTGGAATGAAAATAGATGATGCTATTCAATATTGGAAAGAGGAATATTCTAAACCACATACCTGTACTTCTGTTTGTATGCATAAATGGCAAACAGATGAGAAAAAATTTATATACAGTATTAGACATCTTTATGGTTTAGAAGGATCTCATAGAAATTATAAATCTCCTAGTTGTAATGTTATGTGTGTATGTATTTAATTGATGTTCTATATCCTATTATAAACTATGTTAGGAGAAGTAATTTTTTTTTTTTAATAATATTTTCTTTATTCATTTCAATTTTAGACACAAATTCCAGGACCCACATATGAAGGAGGTTGTCCGTTTAAAAATTTTGATTCAGATAAGCTTACTAATCTTTTGAGTACTTCGTTAACAAAAGATGAAATAGATAAATTTCTTAATATCATTCCTTTACAAAAGCCAGAAATAATATGTACAACTTATTTCAAAATGGTACATAAAAATAGTGATGATGATGTCATTGTTAGTAGTCCATTACAATACTATACAATGGCAAATGATTTGTATTAATTACATTTTGTAAAATATACAGTAAGAGAGTATTTATATTATTATATTTTCTTGAACAGATGCAATTAAGATATTTATATCATATACTTTATGCAATAAGAATAAAATTATTGATTGCTGTTTAAAATATGTATGTGCAATATTATTTACAATATTATGTTTCAAGATATACAGTTATTATAATGTGGAAAATTTTTTCAATCCATGATCTATAACTTCATGCGTCATACCATTTTTAACTAATATAGACAACACTCCTATTTTACTTAAATCAGATATGTTTCGTTGTTCATCATCAAAAAACATCATATCTTTATATTCTACATTGGATAATTTTTTAATCCTAACAAAATTATTTACATGATTATTAATATGTTTTTATATTTTAGCTGCAAATATATTCATAGCATATGCATTTTAACATTTTACTTAACTTACTGTGAAAAATGGGTTGTTTTGGAACCGGGATATATCTCCTTATATTTAAAATATTTCTCCCATTCTAGTAAATTCAATAATTGTTTAGCACCTTTGATTTCTGAAGTGCGTGATGCTACACCAAGCTCATATCCTTCCTCTACCAATTTCTTTAATATATCAGGTACATCTTTATAATAACGTATAATCTGACCATGTGCATCCACTATTTCATCTTTTTTCCTAAAATATGTTGCATCTAATATTGAACTATATTCATTTTAGTGTAAAAGTATTTGTTTAAAAATATCACAGAAGATATTGAAGACATATATGGTTTGTATATCATGGTAAAACAATCATATATGATTTCAATAAAACAAACCGTTTTACAAAAGGAGGTGTTACATGTGTATCAACCCAAAAAGGCCATAATGTATAGTCTGAAAACAAAATAGCGCTAAGAATTAATAATGATAAAATATTTTTACGAAATAAAAATATGTATTCTAACCTAAGTCAAAAACAATTATTTTTGGTTTCTTTTCTGACATATTTATTTCAATTTATCAAATAAACTCGGCCTACTTTACGTAATTACTTAAAAAAAAGAAAATCATTAAATTATTGTACTTTATAAACATAAAATATGATATATCTTTGAACAATAAATAATTAGTATTAGGTTTATATTGGTAGTACTGTACAAATGTTGAGTCAATTATATGTATTCATCATTTGTAGGATAGAAGTAGCTATTAAAAAAAAAACTACATATGTAGATATTTAACTAAACATAGTTCTTTATGCTCTCATCGCCACGTAGTATTGTACAAAAAAATCAAGGGTTAATGGTGGAGGGAGGGTTAATGGTTTTATAGTGAATAAAAAATTTATTCTAACAGTTAATTATCAGTATCCTTTTAATAATTAAGAAACATTAAATATATGTGTTTTATTTGTCTTATTTACTGTAGCGTTATATACCCGCTTGTCAAAATTACTTCGTGGCACGAATCTGAGAAACATAGTTACGTGAGATGAGTGACAAAATATTACCATGTTTTGTATCTGGTACGGTGGTTCGAGGTTTTGGTAGAGGCTCAAAAGCATTAGGCATTCCTACAGGTATCACAGTTTATACACTTACAATTATATCTATATAATATAAAAAAGAAAAACGGATTATATTATCGAAATTGAATTTTTTTTTTTTTTTTTTTTTTTTTTTTTTTTAATATAACAACAATTTTACACTATCTATTATTTGTTATTGAAAATAATGAAATTCATTATAAATATATAATATTATATAATGTTATATATAATATGATATAATAATATATTTTATATATATATATATACACATACACACACACAAATTGCATTAAATTAAATAAATCTATAGAAATTTCAATTCAGTTTCAATGGTATTATAAATGTTTCTGTGAAAACCATTTCGATATGTTAATATGTTACTATACATCTAATATTTAAGATCTTTTAACGGATTGTTATATACAATAAATTTCTATAATGTTATCATCTTAACGCGTATCTCTGCAATATTGCGAATACAGATTTTAAAATTTGCCGTCTACATTGATGACATCTAGTGAAAGTTTTACTTATTAATATTTTCGCGCGTTTTGAAATATGCATATATATATACATATATATATATATATATGTCTGTTTAATTCGTTTCTAATATAAATTATGATTTTTCAGCAAATTTTTCAGAATACGTTGTTAATTCATTACCTAAGAATTTTGATACTGGTATATATTATGGTTGGGCTGCTTTAGATGGAAAGATATATAAAATGGTTGCAAGTGTTGGATGGAATCCATTTTATAAAAATGAAAAAAAAACATTTGTTAAGTAGCATATCATATATATATATATAATCGAACTATAATGAAGTATATAGTATATTTATTTAACTAATTTTATAAAAATTGGTTTGTAGGAAGTTCATATATTAGAAACATTTCCAAATGATTTTTATGAAATGGAACTTAAAGTAATTGTTACTGGTTATATACGGAAAGAAAGAGATTTTGCATCAGTAGGTAAATATATATTTTCTTTTCTTTTATATCTCTTATATCTTCAGTATTATTAAAATATTAAATAAATAAGAACCAATCTTTTCAGATGAATTGATAAAAGAAATAAGGAATGATATTATGATTGCTGAGAAAGAATTAGACAAACCTAATATGTTGAACTATAAATATGACACTTTTTTAACAGGATGACCAATTTTATTTTATTATAACAATATTTCATGTCTTTTAACAATTAATTTTTACAAATATACTTAATGTGAATATTATATTATTTATCCAATTCTTATATACCCAAAATGTATTAATACAATTAACTCGTTATCAATTTTAAGATTATGCAATTGTATAGAAAAAATCATAAAATTTTATATTGATATAATAGGATGAAATAATTGAATACATTATATTTAATATGTAAGAATATAAAATTATATATAAATATTTATATGAAGTAAAGATATTTTACTAATACTAGTATTTTACAAAAAATATACGTACGATCTGAAATACTTTTTATTTATAGTTTTATTATTTTAATTTGACACTAATACATTGTTATTGTGAGTTATCATGGTCTCTTTGTTCTATGGAAGATGGAGGTGGTGGTGGTGGTGGTGGAGGTAAAAATGATAAAGGTGATGTCACATATGAAGTTTGTGATTGCCAATACATATCTGTACGTGGAAATCTTACATTTGGAGCTGGAAATGTATCATGTCTATTGACACTAACTGATGTAGCAGATTGAAACCTAGGAAGCATTCCAAAAGGGATTTTAGGGTTTGGCATCGATGTTTCATTTACGTTGATACATTGAGGATTAATATTGTACTTGTTGGAATTTTGATTTGTATTGTTAGTTTGCAAGTTATTTGAATATGGCATATATCCATAAAGTCCACTATTCGTTGGATGCACTTGTTGAAAATTGGATGGGTAATTTAAATTATTAAAGTATGGAAACGATGGCCATGGTGAACTATATGAATTAGATGTAGCAGAATTATCATTATTCCTAACGTGAGATTTCCTTCCTTTAAAATTTTTTACTATATTTCTATTCCAAGGATGATTAGACTGCCAACTAGATGCTAAAAGTAAAAAGGAATAGCATTAGAAATAATAATTACAAGAAATAAAGTATTCAACTTACTTGACTTGCGCCTTCTCTTATGTGGAATATTCTCCTCTGAACTAATTATTTCATTTACTTTCTTTTGTTTTAAACTTTCATAATATTTCCTTTCTTCTTCATCATCAGAAAAATCTGGAGCCTCATCATCATCAACAGCATCAGTACCTTTCATTCTAAATAAAAGTAAGTTATATTTAATAAATGGAGCATATAATAGAAGAATGTAATAGGACAACTCGATATTTAAAACTTACTTAGTTAATTCATGTAAAAAGACAAGAGATGTATATGGTGAGTTTGGACAATAATAAACTGCCATGCCAATGTTAATTTCATTTTCTTTTATGTGTGCAGGACTATTAAATCTTACACAGTAATGTGGGTCAGAAACTCGTCCAAAAACATCAAATACTCTGCCCAATGCTCTTTTTCCTTTATCAAGAAAAAGGACAGTATCTAAATTAAGAGTTGGTTTACCAGTTTTAGGACGGACAACAACTAGTTGTTCAACCATCCAGGCAACCTACATAAAATGAAATTAAACTTTTTAATAAAAATAATAAATTATTATTTATTTTTTAATATAGAAAAAGAATAGAACACTTGGAGTTTCACTTACTTCTCCAACTAAATCACATAAATTTTCAGAAACAGATATTTTAAGATCTTCTATTGGAGGTAGATCATCCAACTCACTTTTTAATTCTTTTTCATTAGATTGTCTTTTATTTTTTATTCTATCTCTACAAAGAATAAATATATATACCTTTTTGGCAATTGACATATCAAGAAAGTACTATCTTACCTCCTTGTTTCATTGTCACTATTTTCATCCGAATCATTTGGTATAACTATTACCGATGAATCACTACTATTGCTAGAATCATCACTGTCGCTGTTATTATCACTGTCACTATCTTTACTAGATAATTCTTCATTCTTTATACGATACACATTTGTATTCTCACAATATAACATTTCTATATTTTCATTATTTTGACTTTTATTAAGATCTAAACTTTTATTTGTATCAGTATATATAATGTCTTCATCATCTATATCAGAATCATATTCTACAGCAATTGCAGAAAGAGACGAAGATGTTTTGTTGCTTACTGATATTTTATGTGAAATCATATCATCCTCATGTATTGAAGAATTGGAAGTGTCAAAATTATTGGTCTCTTCATTAATAGTTTCTATAGGTATACGTTTAACAATATCGTTTGTAATAGCTTCTGTAGCCATATTTTCAACATCATCATTATTAGTAGCTTCTATAGCCATATTTTCAACATCATCATTATTAGTACCTTCTGTAACAGTACATTCATTGTTATCATTAATAATAGCTTTATCAGAATATATTATTTTTTGATATTTATTTTCTTCTGTCAGATCAGATGTAGAATCATGTATTTCATGTGCTTCATTATTTAATGGATCAGATACTTTCGTATCTGTATTAAGCCCTACTGATTCCATTAATATATTTTTATTATCATTAGAATAATTATCTGTAATGTCAGAGTAGGCGAAATTTAAGATTGGTAATAATTTATTTTCTTTTGTTTCTGGCATAGTCGAGTCATATTTAATATATACTTCCTCGTTTTCTGTTTCAGACACAGTTGTATGAGATTTTTCAGAAATATCACTCATAATTATAATTTCTTTTTCACAATTACAATTTTGTATAAATTAAATATAAAGTACGTCGAACAAAAATATATTTCGATCGTTCCTTTACGTGTTACGCATATTCACGTGCTCAGCCGGTTACCTTATAAATTTAGGTTATGTTAAAGAAATCAATTGAATAGAATATATCATGATTTGCGCCAACAACGAATCCAAGCCTAATTTTTGACCAATTTTGATGAACAAGATGCCATTATAAGAATAAAGGTTTAAGCTAAAAAAAAAAAAATAATTTCAGTTAAATATCTCTATACTTTAAATTTTGGTCTAGTGGTTGTGGGCGTTTCATAACATAAATACAAACGGTCCTCTTATTAACTTTGACAATTACCGAGTAAGTTTTTTATTCGATTACGACGCATAATTATCGAAACTCTCTCTTTTCAAACACAAAAACTTAAAAATTAATGATTTCCGGAATTTATCAATTATTTAAATAATTTCTAATAATCGCGGAGTATAATAAACTAATATTTAAACAATATCGCATTTCTGTAAAAATTAAAATGACGATAACTCGCGAGAAACTTAAAATAATTTCGATTAAATAATTCAATACTTGAAAATTATATCTCGCGGTAGTTAGCCTTGCGAGATATAAACATAAACAGTGTTTCACTAACTTTGACAATAACCGAGTCAGTTTTAACTTGCACTCCGACCAGTAAACATCGGCATTGAAAATCTAAACGCGAGATCTTAAATCTATTTCTTTCGGTAATTTAATAATTAATTAAACAATCATTACTGTACACGGGTACAATTAAATAATAATTAAACAATAGTACATTCGTTTAAACATTAAGACGAATAAAACTCGCAAGAAACCTAAAATAATATAGATTAAATATTTCAATACTTAAAAGTTTTAGTCTGGAAGGAGTTGGCCTTGCGAAATATAAACATAAACACTGTTTCATTAACTTTGACAATAACCCAGTCAGTTTTACAGTGCACTCAGACGCGTTAACATCGAGACTCTCTAAATCTAAACGCGAAGACTTACAAATTAATACTTTCGGTAATTAAATAATTATTTAAACAATCGCTATTGTGCACGGGTATAATATAATAATATTTAAACAATAGTACTATCGTTTAAACTTTAAAAATACTGAAGCGCGCGAGAAACTTAAAACAATATCGATTAAATAATTCAATACTCTAAAATTTTATCTCGAGGTTGTTGGACTTGCATACCATAAACATATACGGTCGTTTTAATAACTTTGACAATAACCGAGACAGTTTAACTTTGCACTTCGACGGGTAAACATCGAGACTCTCAAAATCTAAACGCGAGAACTTAAAAATTAATACTCTCGGTAATTTAATAATTATTTAAACAATCATTAATGTACACGGTTACCATTAACTAATAATTAGAAAATAGTACATTCGTTTAAACATTAAGACGAATAAAACTCACGAGAAACCTAAAATAATAACGATTAAATATTTCAATACTTAAAAATTTCTTTTTGCGGTAGTTGGTCTTGCATAACATAAACATAAACGGTCCTTTTTTGGCTTTAACAATACACGAGTCAGTTATAACTTGCACTCCGATTCATTAACATCGTGACTCTCTAAATCTAAACGCTAGAACTTAAATTTAATACTTTCCGTAATTTATTAATTATTTAAACAATCATTAAAGTACACTGGTACGGTTTAGTGATAATTAAACAATAGTACATTCGTTTAAACATTAAGACGAATAAAACTCGCGAGAAACTTAAAATAATATCGATTAAATATCTCAATACTTAAAAGTTTTAGTCTGGAAGGAGTTGGCCTTGCATAACATAAACATAAACGGTTTTTCACTGACTTTGACAATAACTGAGTCAGTTTTACTTTGCACTCCGACTCGTTAACATCGTGACTCTCTAAATCTAAACACTAGAACTTAAATTTAATAATTTCGGTAATTTATTAATTATTTAAACAATCATTAAAGTAAGCTGGTTCAATTAACTAATAATTAAAAAATAGTACATTCGTTTAAACATTAAGATGAATAAAACTCGCGAGAAACTTAAAATAATATCGATTAAATATTTCAATACTTAAAAATTTCTTTTTCGGTAGTTGGCCTTGCATAATATAAACATAAACGGTTTTTCACTGACTTTGACAATAACCGAGTCAGTTTTACATTGCACTCCGATTCGTTAACATCGTGACTCTCTAAATATAAACGCTAGAACTTAAATTTAATACTTTCGGTAATTTATTAATTATTTAAACAATAATTAAAGTACACTGGTACAATTAACTAATAATTAAACAATAGTACATTCGTTTAAACATTAAGACTAATAAATCTCGCGAGAAACTTAAAATAATATCGATTAAATATCTAAATACTTTGAAATTTTAGACTGCAGGGAGTTGGCCTTGCATTATATAAACATAAACGGTTTTTCACTGACTTTGACAATAACTGAGTCAGTTTTTCTTTGGACTCCGACTCGTTAACATCGTGACTCTCTAAATCTAAACGCTAGAACTTAAATTTAAAACTTTCGGTAATTTAGTAATTATTTAAACAATCATTAAAGTACACTGGTTCAATTAACTAATAATTAAACAATAGTACATTCGTTTAAACATTAAGACGAATAAAACTCGCGAGAAACTTAAAATAATATCGATTAAATATTTCAATACTTAAAAATTTCTTTTTCGGTAGTTGGCCTTGCATAATATAAACATAAACGGTTTTTCACTGATTTTGACAATAACTGAGTCAGTTTTTCTTTGCACTCCGACTCGTTAACATCGTGACTCTCTAAATCTAAACACTAGAACTTAAATTTAATACTTTCGGTAATTTATTAATTATTTAAACAATCATTAAAGTACGCTGGTTCAATTAACTAATAATTAAAAAATAGTACATTCGTTTAAACATTAAGATGAATAAAACTCGCGAGAAACTTAAAATAATATCGATTAAATATTTCAATACTTAAAAATTTCTTTTTCGGTAGTTGGCCTTGCATAATATAAACATAAACGGTTTTTCACTGACTTTGACAATAACCGAGTCAGTTTTACATTGCACTCCGATTCGTTAACATCGTGACTCTCTAAATATAAACGCTAGAACTTAAATTTAATACTTTCGGTAATTTATTAATTATTTAAACAATCATTAAAGTACACTGGTACAATTAACTAATAATTAAACAATAGTACATTCGTTTAAACATTAAGACGAATAAAACTCGCGAGAAACCTAAAATAATATCGATTAAATATCTCAATACTTAAAAGTTTTAGTCTGGAAGGAGTTGGCTTTGCATAACATAAACATAAACGGTTTTTCACTGACTTTGACAATAACTGAGTCAGTTTTACTTTGCACTCCGACTCGTTAACATCGTGACTCTCTAAATCTAAACACTAGAACTTAAATTTAATAATTTCGGTAATTTATTAATTATTTAAACAATCATTAAAGTAAGCTGGTTCAATTAACTAATAATTAAAAAATAGTACATTCGTTTAAACATTAAGATGAATAAAACTCGCGAGAAACTTAAAATAATATCGATTAAATATTTCAATACTTAAAAATTTCTTTTTCGGTAGTTGGCCTTGCATAATATAAACATAAACGGTTTTTCACTGACTTTGACAATAACCGAGTCAGTTTTACATTGCACTCCGATTCGTTAACATCGTGACTCTCTAAATATAAACGCTAGAACTTAAATTTAATACTTTCGGTAATTTATTAATTATTTAAACAATAATTAAAGTACACTGGTACAATAAACTAATAATTAAACAATAGTACATTCGTTTAAACATTAAGACTAATAAATCTCGCGAGAAACTTAAAATAATATCGATTAAATATCTAAATACTTTGAAATTTTAGACTGGAGGGAGTTGGCCTTGCATTATATAAACATAAACGGTGTTTCACTGACTTTGACAATAACTGAGTCAGTTTTTCTTTGCACTCCGACTCGTTAACATCGTGACTCTCTAAATCTAAACTCTAGAACTTAAATTTAATACTTTCGGTAATTTATTAATTATTTAATCAATCATTAAAGTACACTGGTACAATTAACTAATAATTAAACAATAGTACATTCGTTTAAACATTAAGACGAATAAAACTCGCGAGAAACTTAAAATAATATCGATTAAATATTTCAATACTTAAAAATTTCTTCTTGCGGTAGTTGGCCTTGCATTATATAAACATAAACGGTTTTTCACTGATTTTGACAATAACTGAGTCAGTTTTTCTTTGCACTCCGACTCGTTAACATCGTGACTCTCTAAATCTAAACACTAGAACTTAAATTTAATAATTTCGGTAATTTATTAATTATTTAAACAATCATTAAAGTACGCTGGTTCAATTAACTAATAATTAAAAAATAGTACATTCGTTTAAACATTAAAACGAATAAAACTCGCGAGAAACCTAAAATAATAACGATTAAATATTTCAATACATAAAAATTTCTTTTTGCGGTAGTTGGCCTTGCATAACATAAACATAAACGGTTTTTCACTGACTTTAACAATACCCGAGTCAGTTAAAACTTGCACTCCGATTCTTTAACATCGTGACTCTCTAAATCTAAACGCTAGAACTTAAATTTAATACTTTCGGTAATTTATTAATTATTTAAACAATCACTAAAGTACGCTGGTTCAATTAACTAATAATTAAACAATAGTACATTCGTTTAAATATTAAGACGAATAAAACTCGCGAGAAACTTAAAATAATATCGATTAAATATCTCAATACTTAAAAGTTTTAGTCTGGAAGGAGTTGGCCTTGCATAACATAAACATAAACGGTTTTTCACTGACTTTGACAATAACTGAGTCAGTTTTACTTTGCACTCCGACTCGTTAACATCGTGACTCTCTAAATCTAAACGCGAAGACTTACAAATTAATACTTTCCGTAATTTATTAATTATTTAAACAATCATTAAAGTACACTGGTACAATAAACTAATAATTAAACAATAGTACATTCGTTTAAACATTAAGACGAATAAAACTCGCGAGAAACTTAAAATAATATCGATTAAATATCTCAATACTTAAAAGTTTTAGTCTGGAAGGAGTTGGCCTTGCATAACATAAACATAAACGGTTTTTCACTGACTTTGACAATAACTGAGTCAGTTTTACTTTGCACTCCGACTCGTTAACATCGTGACTCTCTAAATCTAAACGCGAAGACTTACAAATTAATACTTTCCGTAATTTATTAATTATTTAAACAATCATTAAAGTACACTGGTACAATAAACTAATAATTAAACAATAGTACATTCGTTTAAACATTAAGACGAATAAAACTCGCGAGAAACTTAAAATAATATCGATTAAATATTTCAATACTTAAAAATTTCTTTTTCGGTAGTTGGCCTTGCATAATATAAACATAAACGGTTTTTCACTGACTTTGACAATAACCGAGTCAGTTTTACTTTGCACTCCGACTCGTTAACATCGTGACTCTCTAAATCTAAACGCGAAGACTTACAAATTAATACTTTCCGTAATTTATTAATTATTTAAACAATCATTAAAGTACACTGGTACGGTTAAGTGATAATTAAACAATAGTACATTCGTTTAAACATTAAGACGAATAAAACTCGCGAGAAACTTAAAATAATATCGATTAAATATCTCAATACTTAAAAGTTTTAGTCTGGAAGGAGTTGGCCTTGCATAACATAAACATAAACGGTTTTTCACTGACTTTGACAATAACCGAGTCAGTTTTACTTTGCACTCCGACTCGTTAACATCGTGACTCTCTAAATCTAAACGCTAGAACTTTAATTTAATGCTTTCGGTAATTTATTAATTATCTAAACAATCATTAATGTACACGGGTTCATTTAAATAATAATTAATCAATAGTACATTCGTTTAAACATTAAAACGATTAATATTCGTGAGAAACTTAAAATAATATCGGATAAATATTTCAATATTTTAAAATTTGTTGTGTGTAGGGGGAGGATATTTTGCTTTGTATTATATACCGATTACTGGACGGTTACTGGATCAGTCTTTCATTGGAATCGGACGAGTAATCATCGAAACTCTCTCAGGATGTCTCTTTTGCACTCATCGACGAAGATTTAAAGTGAGTATTTTATGCTGGTTTCCTTCTTTCTTTCGTGTAACTTTTGTTTTTCTCTCTATACTATTTCTTCTCTTTCTCATTTTCTTGTCAGCTCTCGTCGAGGTATCGTCGTGGGATCATCGAATGATTAAAAACAATTAATTAATTTTTATTTTTCAACATTTCGATTAAATTCAATAATTTTATTATAATGAATTGTAAATTTTACTTTATAGTCGAGTCATAGATTTAGCACATTTTCTTTTTTTATAAAGGTCAATTGAATTCATAATTATATTTTAATAAAATCAGAGTAAAATATTAAAGTCATATATTTCCGAATATAATGTTTCTTTATATTGGCATCCAGAATTTTTCATTTTCTTTTATTTTTCTTAAGTTATTCTCTAGTCCATTCTATCTCGTATTCCTTATACATCGTTCAAATAATTCTAAAATTATCGAAAGTATTTTATTCGAACATTTTTCGTGCTTTTGTGTTATATTTCTATTAGCTATTGAATTTTAATGATCAGTTTTGTTAGTTTGGGCTGAAATAGCATCCGTTTATATAGTTTTTAGATTCCTATATCATGTCTTTAATGTTTCTATATTCTCGTATAATAGATCGAAAAATGACGTGTTCGCGGGCCTAGGGAAGCCATGACAGATGACGTAACGCGCATGCGCGTGGGTCTGTTAAGCTTCCGCTATTGGTTCTTCCGCCATTTGTAATCGTTTCGTCGTGTCGTTGATATCAGACCCTCGTCGTCCCGTTTGTTACAGGTAATTAATATATTATTTTTTAACGTACATCTTGGTCTTATATATCAATCGATTTCCGAAAATGCGTTTTTCACGCGTGTGAATTATCAAGTCGGGACATCGTCTCGTTTAAGAGATATTCGCGAAAATAAAATCGGTCTTTTGCAGCCTATGACGTCACACTTATTTCTCGAATTTTCCAGCTTTATTTTCGCGACATCGATACTTTTCTCGTCTTTCAGCGATGCTCTAATTAATAATTCTTCATTAATTAGCCGTGCCCTATCGTATTTCGGCGTATATTCGAGTTTCATATATATATATCTATATATATATACGTGCAGATATTTTTCTTACGAACAAGTACAAATATCTGTAACTTCTGCACGAATATATATTCTTATACAATTAATTTTCTATTCCACTAATATCAATCTGAAATTTTCCAGCTTTTCGAGAAGCTTGCGAACAGTAAGAAGAAAAACTACGTCGTGGTACGGCAGAAATAATATTTGAAACGCAATCGTCCGGTACGCGCACGTAAGTCTATATATTTTCAAATAAATACGGCGATACTTTTAATCGGGAGAGAAAAATAAAGAAAGAGAGAGAGAGAGAGAGAGAGAGAGAGAGAGAGAGAGAGAGAGAGAGAGAGAGAGAGAGAGAGAGAGAGAGATTAAGATATAAACAATAAATAATAGCTTGATTCCGAGAATTTAGGAAACAAGTCTATACAGGTAAAAACAGATATAAACAATCGAAGCGGTGTTGTCATTCGTCCTCCGCACGAGTAGCTTTTCAGACGTGTTCGAACCTGTTCTCACTTCGTTAATTCCCGTTTGTTTACTTTATTAATATTATATAGAATATTTTGTAAGTTTCATTTACGAATCATTTAAAGATTATTCATCTTATTTTATATCATAACAGACTTCGGTATACGTAGGATTTGTTGCGTTGAATAAAAAGATCGCATTTACACGTTATATACACGTTATATACACGTTATATACACGTTATATACATATACATATTTATTCATAAATTTAATCACTTTTATTCTATATTAATAATACTCTTGGATTTGTATAAATTTATAAATGGATCTCCATACGCAGCTACCTCCATGTGGTGAGATCCGGAAGTCGGTATTGCGAACGTTTATGTTTTATACATAATACAACGTACGCACTACCGGGCCAAAGGCTGACGTTCGGTGCATTAGAAAATATTTTTGATAAAATTTTAATTCGTTAATAATTTTTGCAACATATTTTACATTGAATTTAAAGAATATTAAGGAGCACCGAGAATAATAAAAATTTAATTGAGGTATAACAAGAGTTAAATTAAAATAGAATAAAATTTCAAGATACGTTTAATCGCTTAATTAAATATGATAAATGTTATAATTTTAATATTACCGCTCCTCGTCTAGTTTTACTTCGATGCTATATCTATTATGATTTATAGGTATCCATGCAATTACTATATTTCTGTGAACATATCCCTATCGCGATCATATCCATTTCTAAACGATAGATACGACGCGATTTTGATCGTTTGCTTTTACACATTGATTTTTCACAATGTAGTTTACAAATTTTGCAGTTACATCTTTTGAATGTTATCCTTTTATTATTATGGCATGCAAAAGATGTAATACAAGTTTATAATTTTAGATCATGTAGTTTGAATAATATGATATATGATATTTAATATTTTCTATTCGATACAAATAATATTTAATATGACGGAAATTGTAAAAGCAAAAGCCACAGCTTGTTTTAACAATTATTTCTTCGACAGGTCTTCAGTTGTCGATCGCGCGCAATGCGATCTTAGAGTCAGTGCTTGTGCGAAATATAGTTTGATTGTTTTGCAACCGAACGAGTTGCTTTAAAAATCAGATAAAATCAAACACAATCGCGAATTAGAGTCAGTGTTGTTCGCCGATTAGAATTTCTCGGTCGCGTTAATAAAACAAAAAACAAGAATTTATGTCATATTCTTGTTAAAACTATTTGTTCGCCGCGTTGTTAGAATCATTAACACACTTTCGGCCAATACGGTGGAAGAGGATTGCGTTCGTGATAAATATTGTTATGGTCGAAAGTGTGAATTTAAAACATTCATCCTCTGCATCTTTAACGACGAATGTAAAGCCTCGTCTGGATACAATAACATGTAAGTATATTTTTTTCTTCCAATCGTTACCTCTCACTCATCGTTGAGATCAAATATTTTTCGATCATTTTCATTCATCAAAGATATCCTTTCTATATGGAACATATAATTAATCTTTTTCTATACGATTTTAATTACAGAATAATCATCGGTATCGTCGATTCAACGATTCAACGATTCAACGATAATTTCAACCAACTTCACGACGTCGTTCGACCAACGTCGAGGGGGACGAGTGTTTTGGAGCCATCGCAGAACTTCTCAAGTAGTAAGTGAAAAATTTTAAGTTCCTCCGGTGCCCATCATGCCGAGGATGAAAGGTCCATATCGGCACGGGTTACTGGTTGTATTCGTAGATGTCTTCCGTTCGAAACGAGCAAAAGTGTCCGTGATTAAGATCTCTTTAAGATTTTATTCACGAGTGGTTCCCTATATGTGTAGTTAACTCTTATTATTGCCAATTTATTATTATTGTGTATATATATATATATATGTCAGGCTAGGGTCTTCTTGTTTCAAAGTCGTTTATAATTAACAGTGCAATTAAAATTAGCACTTTTTTCCTCGTCTTTGCTCGCGATATTAGTCATGAAATCGGGCATTAATTTACCCGATTTCGTCCAAATAAAGCATATAACGTGGTTTACGTTAAATGCATTGCTTCGTACTTAGTTTATTTAATCGCGATTTGCTACGATATTTCGATATATCGTTATACCGAGAAATGAGCAAGAAGACAAACCCCTTCCGCGACGGATAGATTCTGTCAGTTAAATGGTGGATCACAATCCCCGTTCTTTCATTAGAACAGCCATTTAATGAAAGGAATCGTCCGAGGTTGTTTTTTAATATAAATTAAATTTTTCAATAAATTAAATTTTTCAATATATTAAATTTTTCAATATATAAAATTTTTCAATATATTAAATATTTCAATGAATATTTTCTCGTAGAGTCACAGTCCGCTTAGGCCTAGTTTATAAGTTAATCATTTTTTAGATCAGGATTTTCAGCTCTAATTATATTAATACCCGTTTCTCCCCCCCGTGCTTTCTGCGTTCTCATCCATGCGTTTGCCCAGGTGTTACTCGTATGGGTGAGAAACGGTTAGCGTGGGTTAGTTATATAATAACTGTAGATTTCCTTTTGGCGGCTGTCATTGTGCTAGTGATTGCAACGGTGTACCTTGCACCTGTATGTGCGTCTTAGGTGGTGCATTGTACATCGTTTCGCGATAACTTTTTAATCAATTATAAATAAATATAAATATCTTATTATGTTAAATATCGTTTTGCATAGAGTTACCACATTGTTCTGTGGAAAATTATAAATACTCGTATATATTACTAGTATCCATGTATATACTAGTATGTACTAGTATTTTTGCTTTAGTCATATATGCAATAATCATTAGCCTTGACAGACGATTACAGCAATTGGTACGTACTCATAATATATTAGAAAAATACGCGGTTGAACTAGGGTGACGGAGGTGCCCCGGGGCATGCTCTCTAGTGTAGGCCTTTGCACCCTGGTGGCGTGTGAGAGAACCGTGGAGTGTATGTGTTGGTGTGAATGCTTTGCACTTTTTAAATATAGGTGATAGGCAGGCAGGTAGCATACCTTTTCTGAGCGAATGTGAACATTTATATTATATAAGTAGGTAGGGACCGGAAGACGTTGGATCCGATTCTCACTCAGGAGTGGGAAGTCCCGTCTACGGGGATTCGCGGAGTTTCAGCAAATTTTACGATTTTTCAGCATGTCTGAATTATCTTCTATCCTTTTTTTTTTCTTCGATTTTTTGCTGATACTTCGCATCGCACGATCTGTATCAGTATAGAACAGTTGGAAAAACTTTGCACCCAATGAGAACATTAGATTGCATCCCATATCCTTTGAACTTAGCAAAGAATTTCGAACTTGTTCTATACTTAGTTATAAATTAACGCTTGCACTTCGCGATTCTTTAAATATTTACAAATCTGTATATACAGATTTTTCTTTCTTTTTCCATCCCAAATCTCATAACCGCATAATGCGTATGTATATATACGAGATATATACATATTTCATACCTAGATGTCAATACTGCTACCGCGGGTCGCTCAAAGGCCCTTATGCGGTGTGTATTAGAGTTGTATAAGGTTTTTTGCAACTCTTCGTTAACGTTCTCTATACGTTAACTATTATGACTATCACCATTACTACCCTCCCCCTCTTCCTCCTTTTGTGTGAGCTCTCGCTCACGGTAGAATATACTCGCGTTCGCGAAATGGAAATATTACGGTTCTCGTGGATCTTAACTTTTTACCGAAACTTTTTTCATCTTTCAAGTGCAAGCAGTTAATCTTAGTTTGTAATAGGTTCATCGATTAGAATGAATATAATGTCTGCTGGAGCATTCGATTAAATGTGCCTGTGTAAATGTGCACGGTTGGTGGATTCTTTGAGTCCATTGATTGTCCGCAGGCTAGGATAGCTTAACGGTATACGAGTCAAATATTAATAAATCTTTCATTTTTCTTGTCTTTCTTTTTTAATATGAATAAATAAATAAATAAAACTTAGAAAATCGAGACGCACCCAGGTAGAGCAGGAACGCAGTTAAGGATACGCGTTGGGATTCGTCAGTGCCGTTTGGGGTGATGCATTCGCGAATTTTGCCATGCCACAGTGGTTTAACTATTTAGGAGAAATCGATACTTTACGTCGCAAGCACTTACTGCTCGTTAGGTTAAGCTAAATAAAGAACAAAAACCGAAACAGAATAAACAACCAACGAACCAGTGTTGTTTACTTCCCAACTCCTTTTAGCTTGCGTCTATCGCGTCTCGTTAAATATGCATAGGTTAACACGAGCGGTTTGAGTCTTGTTGCGTAAAGTGAGATCAGGTCGGGATAGGTCGGTTTTAGATTAGGGACGATTTCATTCTTATAGTATAAACCACTGCGGTATGTCAATTTTCGTGGGTGCGTTGCTTCGAACGGTAGGGCGTTTTTTGACGCGTAAACTTTTCATGCGTCGCACGTAGGGAATGCTCCAATGCAGTGGTTAGGGCACGAAGCAAGAAGAGGCTATGTGCCGAAGAGGCCCCCACAAATTGTGGCTCAAGAGGGCAACTATCGACTACGAGTCATTTTTCGAAGGTGGTCGGCATGTCGAACCCTTCGTTGATGGCTCGTGGTCTTATCAAAATCCCATTTACCCCTTTACCACGTTGACACTTATGCTCGTAGTAGTTTGTTCCTGGATCGGAGATGATGGACCATTCCATCTCCTTGCTACGGCGTTCCGCACACGCGTACGGTATTTGCTCGATTAGAGTCAAACTTTTGCAATGTCGTTATTAGTTAATAGAGTCTTTGCAATTTCTTTTTTCTTAAAGTAAAGTCGAGTCATTGAATTTTTCTTTTAAAAGTAGAGTCAATTTTCCATTTTACAGTATTGTCTTGTTTGTCCCCCTTGCTTTTGTTTGTTTGTTATTTTTTTTTTTATCTAAAGTCGAGTCGCCCACCCTTTTTAAATTTTAAATTAAAGTCGAGTCGCCCACCCTTCAAATTTTAAATTAAAGTCGAGTCGCCCTCCCTTTAAAATTTTATATTAAAGTCGAGTCGCCCTCCCTTTAAAATTTTATATTAAAGTCGAGTCCTTGCATTTTAAAGTTTTAAAGTAAGTAAAGTAGAGTCATTTCTTGAGGTAGATTTTTAGTTACAAAACTAGAGTCACGCTCGTTAATTTTTGTGTGGACGTCCGTGGCCTGCAGCAGCATTGGCACTCAGGAGTGCATATGGATTACTCAAGCATGTTGATTTTTAATTCAGAATAATCGGATATTTTTTTATACCTTTTATTTTCATAACTGCATAATGCGTATGTATATATACGAGATATATACATACTTCATACCTACATGTCAACAAAGCACTACCGCGGGTCGCTCAATGGCCCATATGCGGTAAATAATGTGAAGGCAGGATTGTGAAATCATTTTTACAATTTCCTGATTTTACATTATCATCACCGTCGTCACCATCATCATCATCCTTTTGTAATCAGACTTTCATTATTCTGATTATTCAGCTTATTCTGATTATTTTGCTTATTCTAATTATTCCGATTATTCTGATTAAAAATCTACAAGACTTGACGATTGACAATGAGGAAGGATAATATGCCTGCATTCAGGAATGCAGATGAATATATTATAGTAAGGATATACATTTCTTATTCAGAATGATCAAAAGTAAATAAATGAACGAAAGCACTGATGAACAAATATTTAAATATTTCGCAATATACTTTTCAAGAAACGAAAGTTATCTAATAATGAATAGGAAAACTACTATTCAATCCATATATAATAATTTAATTATATTTAAACAGTGCAAATAAATCGAAAGACATTTAGAATCATTCTGATAAGAAATGTGTAAGTCTTGCTAGATGAATGAAACGAAATGAATGGCAGCCAGCACTCAGGAGTGCATATTACAATATGTCAAGGGTATCCATTTTTATTCCAAAATGAATCAACAAATGAATATGAAATGAGAGAATTAATAAGTATATATGAAGGAGAGAGTATTTTTATTGCACATATACGTACAAGAAAGTTTCATAAGAAATATTTAGAATATATCAATGTTATTGACAAATGTTTATACATATGAGAGAGAAATGTGATTAATTTTGGAATAAAAAATGGATAAGTCTTGGTATATAAACGAAACTATTGAAATGGCTTGCCCGCACTCAGGAGTGCATATGATAGGTCCACAGTAAGTACATACCTGCATAAAAATGCAGATGAACATATTATAGTAAGGATATACATTTCATATTCGGAATGATCAAATATGAACGAATGAATGCACTGATAAGGATACTTAATGAAGGAATATATAAATATATCAATCTCTGATGATATTCTTTTCAATACGTTAAACTTGTCTAACGATAAACAAATGAATTTCATATTTTATTTAATATATAATAACTGAAGCATATTTAAACGGTGCAGAATTGAACGAAAGAAAATTTGAATCATTCCGATAAGAAATGTGTAAGTCTTGCTAGATGAATGAAACGAAATGAATGGCAGCCAGCACTCAGGAGTGCATATTAAAATATGTCAAGGGTATCCATTTTTATTCCAAAATGAATCAACAAATGAATATGAAATGAGAGAATTATTAAGTATATACATGAGAGAGAGGAAGAGATAGAGGAAGTATTTTTATTTTGTAGATGTATGAGAGTTTCATAAGAAATATTTCGAAGGTATAAATAGTATTAACAAATGTTTATACATATGTGAGAGAAATGTGATTATTTTTGGAATAAAAAATGGATAAGTCTTGGTATATAAACGAAACTATTGAAATGGCTTGCCCGCACTCAGGAGTGCATATGATAGGTACACAGTAAGTACATACCTGCATAAAAATGCAGATGAACATATTATAGTAAGGATATACATTTCATATTCGGAATGATCAAATATGAACGAATGAATGCACTGATAAGGATACTTAATGATGGAATATATAAATATATCAATCTCTGATGATATTTTTTTCAGTACGTTAAACTTATTTTATTTAATATATAATAACTGAAGGATATTTAAATGGTGCAGAATTGAACGAAAGAAAATTTGAGTCATTCCGATATGAAATGTGTAAGTCTTGCTAGATGAATACAACGAAATGAATGGCAGCCAGCACTCAGGAGTGCATATTAAAATATGTCAAGGGTATCCATTTTTATTCCAAAATGTATCAACAAATGAATATGAAATGAGAGAATTAACAAGTATATATATGAGAGAGGGGAAGAGAAAGAGGAGGTATTTTTGTATATATATATATATATGAAAGTTTCATAAGAAATATTTCGAAGGTATAAATGGTATTAACAAATGTTTATACATTTGTGAGAGAAATGTGATTATTTTTGGAATAAAAAATGGATAAGTCTTGGTATATAAACGAAACGATTGAAATGGCTTGCCCGCACTCAGGAGTGCATATGATAGGTCCACAGTAAGTACATGCCTGCATTCAGGAATGCAGATGAACATATTACAGTAAGGATATACATTTCTCGTTCAGAAAGATACAAAAATACGTAAAGAAAAAGGCACTTGTATATATTGAATGACATATAATAAATGAAAGTATATAATTAATAAATATTTAAATTTTCTACTCTCATAATTTTTCTTTCAAAGAGACGAAATTAATCTAATAAGTAAATCAAGAATATTTCCTACTCTTCCTAATACAATACGTATATTTATATTTAAGTAGAGTGCAAATGAATTCAAAAACAATTTGTATCTTTCTGATTAGAAATGTATAAATCTTACTGTTCCAGCGATATGATATTGAAATGAACAGCCTTGCACTCAGGAGTGCATAATATATGTCAAGGGTATGCATTTTTATTCCATACTATTTAAACATGATTATCGAATGAAAGACTTTATAATAACATAAGAATGTATATTTTTATTACACATCTACATACATATGAAAGATTCAGAAGAAATTGAGATAGTGAATGACATGACAATGATTTTTTAAGAAATGTTTATACGTATATTAAATAAATATAATTATTTTGTGGAATAAAAATGCATAAGTCTTGGTATATAAATAAAACGAACAAAAAGGCTGCCCCACTCAGGAGTGGGGATGAAAATAGTTTAGAATAGGGACAGGCCTGCATTCAGGAATGCACCTGGGATACTCAAGCGTGTAGATTTTTATTTCAGAATAATTTTAAATTTTTGTCTATGATTACTACTATGTAATAATTCTATTAAATCGATAACCACGAGTCGTAAAACAACTCATATGTCGTAACCATCATCATCTTATTATACGGATTCTAATTATTCTGATTAAAAATCTATAAGACTTGATGTAATTATAGGGAAGTCAGGATCTGTGTTGAAACAAGCAGTGGCGACGAAATAACTTCATGAGCACATATATGCAAGAATATATTAAAACTTTTTTTCTCTAATACGCGTAATATTTTTCTATTTCATATACATATACAAAATACATGGTTCTACAATTGTGAAATCGTATTACTATATTTTTTATAATTTAGTAGATAAAAAAGTGTCTTACATGTAAACGATGTAATGTGTACATGGGACACTTGATGTAACTACATATTTCGCGTTAGTATAAACGTAATAATATGAGATATGTGTACGTTATCGATTAAATATGGATTTGATCTCGTTATGGTTATGCTTATGGCAGTATACAAAATTGCGTATGCATTTTGTAAGACGAAACAAGGTGCAGTATATGTTTGCTATTTTTTTTAACGCGGCTTAATTCTTAAATATTGTGAAATATTTACAATTCTTTTCCCTTTTTCATAACGTATCTTGAATAATTTATAATACGTATTTATAATTGTATCAACTAATTGACAATTTAGTATGCAATTCTTTTTTTATACATATATCCATATATATTATATTTTTATTTAAATGTAAAACATTTTTTTCTAATGCATCGAAAATTCTACATATTCAGTGCTAATTTTTTTTTCCTTTTTATTTCAGCATTACAATCTATGGCTAATTATATGTATACAAAATTTTTAATTTATTAAATTATCAAAATTATGAAAATATTTAGCCATGGATTGTAGATATAATTTTGTCTTTCCACACATGCGTTTTTATGTAGTTTTCTGTTACAGAGAGTCATCCTTTTAACGTTCCGAGGTTAAATATTGGAAAATATCCCTTTACATATCAGTGGGTATTAACAAAAGTGTTGGAAGTAATATTTCAAGATTCGTCATATTATCGTATTATATGACATTATTTATATTGTTAAATATTGTGAATACCTTATTTAAAATAGATTTGTGTTTCAGGTTTCTCAAATGCTAATTATCATGGACTTGAATGAAGAATTGGAATTATGAAACATAAATAAAGGATCGGTGATTTATTTTTATTCATTAGAAATATTTAAAAAAATTTTTAATCTATCTATCGATTTCTGTTTCAGGAGATATCGTCTAAATCGGCAAGATTTGATTCGAGACGTCGTTGGTTGTTCTTTTCGTTCGTGAGAGTGTTTCATGTGTATGTGTATGTGTGTGTGTGTGTGTGTGTGGGTATAAAATAACTCATATTTTAATATATTTTTTATTTCCAGAAAGTAATAAAATTATATAAATTTCTTATGTCCATAGGTTGTTCGTTCATTATATGATATTTGCTAATTGTTTCGATTGCTTCCTGCTTAATTATAAAATGTTTCTAATGCTTTATATTCACAGGTGGCTCTGGACAGCAGAATGTTAATTTATAATATGAAATTTATACATTATTTTAATTGCTTCTTATTTAATTATGAAACGTTTTGGACGTTTTATGTTTACAGGTGGACTGCAGGATCATTATATGAAATTCACACATTATTTCGATTGTTTCTTGTTTAATAATCATAGAATGGTTTAGATGTTTTATTTTCACAGGTGATTGCTGATTTGGAATATGAAATTCGCATATTATTTCCATTGCTTGTTGATTAATTATGAAATAGTTTTTTTCTTTTTTCTAAACTAAAATGTTTACAGATGACTGCTGATTTGGATTATGAAATTCTTATATTATTTTCATTGCTTCTTGATTAATTATGAAATAGTTTAGATGTTTTATGTTGACAGGTGATTGCTGATTTATTATAAGAAATTCGTATATTATTTCGATTGCTTCTTATTTACTTATTAAATGGTTTAGATGTATTATGAACACAGGTAGCCGTACTATTTACATCGTATGAAGATATAATTCATCATATGAAGCATATAATTATATGTTAATAATTAGATGATAAGATAATATATATACTGCGACAAAAAAAGAAATAAATTAGGGTATCATTGATATTATTTCTGTTGTGTTATAGATAATAAGATGGTATCTATTGGATATTCTTATTATGAAATAATATTGAATGAAATGCTTAATTTTATATATAAGGTGTATTATAGGCGTGTTATATATAAGGTGTATTATATGCGTATGCTAAGCGTTCCGTTGTATTTTTAATTTAATGTACATTAAGCGCGGCGGTGCGTCCACGTTAGTTTAAAAGGAATAGAATTCCATATGAAGGGCTCTATTCTTTACCGGGTACGTAGGTCGATATCAAACGGATTCATAAATTTTCGTCTAATCGGGATTGATTAGAAAAAAATTTGTGATTCGTTTCGCGATTGTTTCTTTCTTTCTTTTTCCAAATTATAATAATTATTATTGAATATTTTATAATCATGATATTAACAGTAGAGTCTTTAGCCCGTGGGTCTCCATATGCAGCAACCTCCATGCGGTGAGACCTGGTAATCGATATTACTTGAGATATATGATAATTGTAACTAACGCAAGTACTGTCGAGCTAATGGCTGCATTTATCTTCAATCAAAATTTAGTATTTTCCATTTTTCAATATTGTTCATTTCTAGTGTCTCAATGGGGATATAGATAAAGCATTTTATTATTTAATATATCCGATATTATATCTGATTTCAGACACTAAATCTGAACGCGAGAACTTAAATTTAATACTTTAGATAATATAATAATTATTTAAACAATCATTAATGTACACGGTTACCATTAACTAATAACTAAACAATAGTACATTTGTTTAAACATTAAGACGAAAAAAACTAACGATAATCTTAAAATAATATCGCTTAAATATCTCAATACTTAAAAATTTCTTTTTCGGTAGTTGGCCTTGCATAATATAAACATAAACGGTTTTTCACTGACTTTGACAATAACCGAGTCAGTTTTACATTGCACTCCGATTCGTTAACATCGTGACTCTCTAAATATAAACGCTAGAACTTAAATTTAATACTTTCGGTAATTTATTAATTATTTAAACAATCATTAAAGTACACTGGTACAATTAACTAATAATTAAACAATAGTACATTCGTTTAAACATTAAGACTAATAAATCTCGCGAGAAACTTAAAATAATATCGATTAAATATCTAAATACTTTGAAATTTTAGACTGGAGGGAGTTGGCCTTGCATTATATAAACATAAACGGTTTTTCACTGACTTTGACAATAACTGAGTCAGTTTTTCTTTGGACTCCGACTCGTTAACATCGTGACTCTCTAAATCTAAACGCTAGAACTTAAATTTAAAACTTTCGGTAATTTAGTAATTATTTAAACAATCATTAAAGTACACTGGTACATTTAACTAATAATTAAACAATAGTACATTCGTTTAAACATTAAGACGAATAAAACTCGCGAGAAACTTAAAATAATATCGATTAAATATTTCAATACTTAAAAATTTCTTCTTGCGGTAGTTGGCCTTGCATTATATAAACATAAACGGTTTTTCACTGATTTTGACAATAACTGAGTCAGTTTTACTTTCCACTCCGATTCGTTAACATCGTGACTCTCTAAATCTAAACGCTAGAACTTAAATTTAATACTTTCGGTAATTTATTAATTATTTAATCAATCATTAAAGTACACTGGCACAACTAACTAATAATTAAACAATAGTACATTCGTTTAAACATTAGGAATAATAAAACTCGCGACAAACTTAAAATAATATCGATTAAATATTTCAATACTTAAAAATTTCTTTTTCGGTAGTTGGCCTTGCATAATATAAACATAAACGGTTTTTCACTGACTTTGACAATAACCGAGTCAGTTTTACATTGCACTCCGACTCGTTAACATCGTGACTCTCTAAATCTAAACACTAGAACTTAAATTTAATACTTTCGGTAATTTATTAATTATTTAAACAATCATTAAAGTACGCTGGATCAATTAACTAATAATTAAAAAATAGTACATTCGTTTAAACATTAAGATGAATAAAACTCGCGAGAAACTTAAAATAATATCGATTAAATATTTCAATACTTAAAAATTTCTTTTTCGGTAGTTGGCCTTGCATAATATAAACATAAACGGTTTTTCACTGACTTTGACAATAACCGAGTCAGTTTTACTTTCCACTCCGACTCGTTAACATCGTGACTCTCTAAATCTAAACGCTAGAACTTAAATTTAATACTTTCGGTAATTTATTAATTATTTAAACAATCATTAAAGTACACTGGTACAATTAACTAATAATTAAACAATAGTACATTCGTTTAAACATTAAGACGAATAAAGCTCGCGAGAAACCTAAAATAATATCGATTAAATATCTAAATACTTTGAAATTTTAGACTGGAGGGAGTTGGCCTTGCATTATATAAACATAAACGGTGTTTCACTGACTTTGACAATAACTGAGTCAGTTTTTCTTTGCACTCCGACTCGTTAACATCATGACTCTCTAAATCTAAACGCTAGAACTTAAATTTAATACTTTCGGTAATTTATTAATTATTTAAACAATCATTAAAGTACACTGGTACAATTAATTAATAATTAAAAAATAGTACATTCGTTTAAACATTAAGACGAATAAAACTCGCGAGAAACTTAAAATAATATCGATTAAATATTTCAATACTTAAAAATTTCTTCTTGCGGTAGTTGGCCTTGCATTATATAAACATAAACGGTTTTTCACTGATTTTGACAATAACTGAGTCAGTTTTTCTGTGCACTCCGACTCGTTAACATCGTGACTCTCTAAATCTAAACACTAGAACTTAAATTTAATAATTTCGGTAATTTATTAATTATTTAAACAATCATTAAAGTACGCTGGTACAATTAACTAATAATTAAACAATAGTACATTCGTTTAAACATTAAGACGAATAAAACTCGCGAGAAACCTAAAATAATAACGATTAAATATTTCAATACATAAAAATTTCTTTTTGCGGTAGTTGGCCTTGCATTATATAAACATAAACGGTCCTTTTCTTGGCTTTAACAATACACGAGTCAGTTAAAACTTGCACTCCGATTCTTTAACATAGTGACTCTCTAAATCTAAACGCTAGAACTTAAATTTAATACTTTCGGTAATTTAGTAATTATTTAAACAATCATTAAAGTACACTGGTACATTTAACTAATAATTAAACAATAGTACATTCGTTTAAACATTAAGACGAATAAAACTCGCGAGAAACTTAAAATAATATCGATTAAATATTTCAATACTTAAAAATTTCTTCTTGCGGTAGTTGGCCTTGCATTATATAAACATAAACGGTTTTTCACTGATTTTGACAATAACTGAGTCAGTTTTTCTTTGCACTCCGACTCGTTAACATCGTGACTCTCTAAATCTAAACACTAGAACTTAAATTTAATACTTTCGGTAATTTATTAATTATTTAAACAATAATTAAAGTACACTGGTACAATTAACTAATAATTAAACAATAGTACATTCGTTTAAACATTAAGACGAATAAAGCTCGCGAGAAACCTAAAATAATAACGATTAAATATCTAAATACTTTGAAATTTTAGACTGGAGGGAGTTGGCCTTGCATTATATAAACATAAACGGTGTTTCACTGACTTTGACAATAACTGAGTCAGTTTTTCTTTGCACTCCGACTTGTTAACATCATGACTCTCTAAATCTAAACGCTAGAACTTAAATTTAATACTTTCGGTAATTTATTAATTATTTAAACAATCATTAAAGTACACTGGTACAATTAATTAATAATTAAACAATAATACATTCGTTTAAACATTAAGACTAATAAATCTCGCGAGAAACTTAAAATAATATCGATTAAATATCTAAATACTTTGAAATTTTAGACTGGAGGGAGTTGGCCTTGCATTATATAAACATAAACGGTTTTTCACTGACTTTGACAATAACTGAGTCAGTTTTTCTTTGGACTCCGACTCGTTAACATCGTGATTCTCTAAATCTAAACGCTAGAACTTAAATTTAAAACTTTCGGTAATTTAGTAATTATTTAAACAATCATTAAAGTACACTGGTACATTATCTAATAATTAAACAATAGTACATTCGTTTAAACATTAAGACGAATAAAACTCGCGAGAAACTTAAAATAATATCGATTAAATATTTCAATACTTAAAAATTTCTTTTTGCGGTAGTTGGCCTTGCATAACATAAACATAAACGGTTTTTCACTGACTTTGATAATACCCGTGTCAGTTAAAACTTGCACTCCGATTCTTTAACATCGTGACTCTCTAAATCTAAGCGCTAGAACTTAAATTTAATATTTTCGGTAATTTATTAATTATTTAAACAATCATTAAAGTACGCTGGTTCAATTAACTAATAGTTAAAAAATAGTACATTCGTTTAAACATTAAGATGAATAAAACTCGCGAGAAACTTAAAATAATATCGATTAAATATTTCAATACTTAAAAATTTCTTTTTGCGGTAGTTGGCCTTGCATAACATAAACATAAACGGTTTTTCACTGACTTTGATAATACCCGTGTCAGTTAAAACTTGCACTCCGATTCTTTAACATCGTGACTCTCTAAATCTAAGCGCTAGAACTTAAATTTAATATTTTCGGTAATTTATTAATTATTTAAACAATCATTAAAGTACGCTGGTTCAATTAACTAATAGTTAAAAAATAGTACATTCGTTTAAACATTAAGATGAATAAAACTCGCGAGAAACTTAAAATAATATCGATTAAATATTTCAATACTTAAAAATTTCTTTTTGCGGTAGTTGGCCTTGCATAACATAAACATAAACGGTTTTTCACTGACTTTGACAATACCCGAGTCAGTTAAAACTTGCACTCCGACTCGTTAACATCGTGACTCTCTAAATCTAAACACTAGAACTTAAATTTAATACTTTCGGTAATTTATTAATTATTTAAACAATCATTAATGTACGCTGGATCAATTAACTAATAATTAAAAAATAGTACATTCGTTTAAACATTAAGATGAATAAAACTCGCGAGAAACTTAAAATAATATCGATTAAATATTTCAATACTTAAAAATTTCTTTTTCGGTAGTTGGCCTTGCATAATATAAACATAAACGGTTTTTCACTGACTTTGACAATAACCGAGTCAGTTTTACATTGCACTCCGATTCGTTAACATCGTGACTCTCTAAATATAAACGCTAGAACTTAAATTTAATACTTTCGGTAATTTATTAATTATTTAAACAATAATTAAAGTACACTGGTACAATAAACTAATAATTAAACAATAGTACATTCGTTTAAACATTAAGACTAATAAATCTCGCGAGAAACTTAAAATAATATCGATTAAATATCTAAATACTTTGAAATTTTAGACTGGAGGGAGTTGGCCTTGCATTATATAAACATAAACGGTTTTTCACTGACTTTGACAATAACTGAGTCAGTTTTTCTTTGGACTCCGACTCGTTAACATCGTGATTCTCTAAATCTAAACGCTAGAACTTAAATTTAAAACTTTCGGTAATTTAGTAATTATTTAAACAATCATTAAAGTACACTGGTACATTATCTAATAATTAAACAATAGTACATTCGTTTAAACATTAAGACGAATAAAACTCGCGAGAAACTTAAAATAATATCGATTAAATATTTCAATACTTAAAAATTTCTTCTTGCGGTAGTTGGCCTTGCATTATATAAACATAAACGGTTTTTCACTGATTTTGACAATAACTGAGTCAGTTTTTCTTTGCACTCCGACTCGTTAACATCGTGACTCTCTAAATCTAAACACTAGAACTTAAATTTAATACTTTCGGTAATTTATTAATTATTTAAACAATAATTAAAGTACACTGGTACAATTAACTAATAATTAAACAATAGTACATTCGTTTAAACATTAAGACGAATAAAGCTCGCGAGAAACCTAAAATAATAACGATTAAATATCTAAATACTTTGAAATTTTAGACTGGAGGGAGTTGGCCTTGCATTATATAAACATAAACGGTGTTTCACTGACTTTGACAATAACTGAGTCAGTTTTTCTTTGCACTCCGACTTGTTAACATCATGACTCTCTAAATCTAAACGCTAGAACTTAAATTTAATACTTTCGGTAATTTATTAATTATTTAAACAATCATTAAAGTACACTGGTACAATTAATTAATAATTAAACAATAATACATTCGTTTAAACATTAAGACTAATAAATCTCGCGAGAAACTTAAAATAATATCGATTAAATATCTAAATACTTTGAAATTTTAGACTGGAGGGAGTTGGCCTTGCATTATATAAACATAAACGGTTTTTCACTGACTTTGACAATAACTGAGTCAGTTTTTCTTTGGACTCCGACTCGTTAACATCGTGATTCTCTAAATCTAAACGCTAGAACTTAAATTTAAAACTTTCGGTAATTTAGTAATTATTTAAACAATCATTAAAGTACACTGGTACATTATCTAATAATTAAACAATAGTACATTCGTTTAAACATTAAGACGAATAAAACTCGCGAGAAACTTAAAATAATATCGATTAAATATTTCAATACTTAAAAATTTCTTTTTGCGGTAGTTGGCCTTGCATAACATAAACATAAACGGTTTTTCACTGACTTTGATAATACCCGTGTCAGTTAAAACTTGCACTCCGATTCTTTAACATCGTGACTCTCTAAATCTAAGCGCTAGAACTTAAATTTAATATTTTCGGTAATTTATTAATTATTTAAACAATCATTAAAGTACGCTGGTTCAATTAACTAATAGTTAAAAAATAGTACATTCGTTTAAACATTAAGATGAATAAAACTCGCGAGAAACTTAAAATAATATCGATTAAATATTTCAATACTTAAAAATTTCTTTTTGCGGTAGTTGGCCTTGCATAACATAAACATAAACGGTTTTTCACTGACTTTGATAATACCCGTGTCAGTTAAAACTTGCACTCCGATTCTTTAACATCGTGACTCTCTAAATCTAAGCGCTAGAACTTAAATTTAATATTTTCGGTAATTTATTAATTATTTAAACAATCATTAAAGTACGCTGGTTCAATTAACTAATAGTTAAAAAATAGTACATTCGTTTAAACATTAAGATGAATAAAACTCGCGAGAAACTTAAAATAATATCGATTAAATATTTCAATACTTAAAAATTTCTTTTTGCGGTAGTTGGCCTTGCATAACATAAACATAAACGGTTTTTCACTGACTTTGACAATACCCGAGTCAGTTAAAACTTGCACTCCGACTCGTTAACATCGTGACTCTCTAAATCTAAACACTAGAACTTAAATTTAATACTTTCGGTAATTTATTAATTATTTAAACAATCATTAATGTACGCTGGATCAATTAACTAATAATTAAAAAATAGTACATTCGTTTAAACATTAAGATGAATAAAACTCGCGAGAAACTTAAAATAATATCGATTAAATATTTCAATACTTAAAAATTTCTTTTTCGGTAGTTGGCCTTGCATAATATAAACATAAACGGTTTTTCACTGACTTTGACAATAACCGAGTCAGTTTTACTTTCCACTCCGACTCGTTAACATCATGACTCTCTAAATCTAAACGCTAGAACTTAAATTTAATACTTTCGGTAATTTATTAATTATTTAAACAATCATTAAAGTACACTGGTACAATTAATTAATAATTAAACAATAGTACATTCGTTTAAACATTAAGACGAATAAAACTCGCGAGAAACCTAAAATAATAACGATTAAATATTTCAATACATAAAAATTTCTTTTTGCGGTAGTTGGCCTTGCATAACATAAACATAAACGGTCCTTTTCTTGGCTTTAACAATACACGAGTCAGTTAAAACTTGCACTCCGATTCTTTAACATAGTGACTCTCTAAATCTTAACGCTAGAACTTAAATTTAATACTTTCGGTAATTTAGTAATTATTTAAACAATCATTAAAGTACTCTGGTACATTTAACTAATAATTAAACAATAGTACATTCGTTTAAACATTAAGACGAATAAAACTCGCGAGAAACTTAAAATAATATCGATTAAATATTTCAATACATAAAAATTTCTTTTTGCGGTAGTTGGCCTTGCATAACATAAACATAAACGGTTTTTCACTGACTTTAACAATACCCGAGTCAGTTAAAACTTGCACTCCGACTCGTTAACATCGTGACTCTCTAAATCTAAACGCTAGAACTTAAATTTAATACTTTCGGTAATTTATTAATTATTTAATCAATCATTAAAGTACACTGGCACAACTAACTAATAATTAAACAATAGTACATTCGTTTAAACATTAAGACTAATAAATCTCGCGAGAAACTTAAAATAATATCGATATAATATTTCAATACTTAAAAATTTCTTCTTGCGGTAGTTGGCCTTGCATTATATTAACATAAACGGTTTTTCACTGATTTTGACAATAACTGAGTCAGTTTTTCTTTGCACTCCGACTCGTTAACATCGTGACTCTCTAAATCTAAACACTAGAACTTAAATTTAATAATTTCGGTAATTTATTAATTATTTAAACAATCATTAAAGTACGCTGGTTCAATTAACTAATAATTAAAAAATAGTACATTCGTTTAAACATTAAGATGAATAAAACTCGCGACAAACTTAAAATAATATCGATTAAATATTTCAATACTTAAAAATTTCTTTTTCGGTAGTTGGCCTTGCATAATATAAACATAAACGGTTTTTCACTGACTTTGACAATAACCGAGTCAGTTTTACATTGCACTCCGACTCGTTAACATCGTGACTCTCTAAATCTAAACACTAGAACTTAAATTTAATACTTTCGGTAATTTATTAATTATTTAAACAATCATTAAAGTACGCTGGATCAATTAACTAATAATTAAAAAATAGTACATTCGTTTAAACATTAAGATGAATAAAACTCGCGAGAAACTTAAAATAATATCGATTAAATATTTCAATACTTAAAAATTTCTTTTTCGGTAGTTGGCCTTGCATAATATAAACATAAACGGTTTTTCACTGACTTTGACAATAACCGAGTCAGTTTTACTTTCCACTCCGACTCGTTAACATCGTGACTCTCTAAATCTAAACGCTAGAACTTAAATTTAATACTTTCGGTAATTTATTAATTATTTAAACAATCATTAAAGTACACTGGTACAATTAACTAATAATTAAACAATAGTACATTCGTTTAAACATTAAGACGAATAAAGCTCGCGAGAAACCTAAAATAATATCGATTAAATATCTAAATACTTTGAAATTTTAGACTGGAGGGAGTTGGCCTTGCATTATATAAACATAAACGGTGTTTCACTGACTTTGACAATAACTGAGTCAGTTTTTCTTTGCACTCCGACTCGTTAACATCATGACTCTCTAAATCTAAACGCTAGAACTTAAATTTAATACTTTCGGTAATTTATTAATTATTTAAACAATCATTAAAGTACACTGGTACAATTAATTAATAATTAAACAATAGTACATTCGTTTAAACATTAAGACTAATAAATCTCGCGAGAAACTTAAAATAATATCGATTAAATATCTAAATACTTTGAAATTTTAGACTGGAGGGAGTTGGCCTTGCATTATATAAACATAAACGGTTTTTCACTGACTTTGACAATAACTGAGTCAGTTTTTCTTTGGACTCCGACTCGTTAACATCGTGATTCTCTAAATCTAAACGCTAGAACTTAAATTTAAAACTTTCGGTAATTTAGTAATTATTTAAACAATCATTAAAGTACACTGGCACAACTAACTAATAATTAAACAATAGTACATTCGTTTAAACATTAAGACGAATAAAACTCGCGAGAAACTTAAAATAATATCGATTAAATATTTCAATACTTAAAAATTTCTTCTTGCGGTAGTTGGCCTTGCATTATATAAACATAAACGGTTTTTCACTAATTTTGACAATAACTGAGTCAGTTTTTCTTTGCACTCCGACTCGTTAACATCGTGACTCTCTAAATATAAACGCTAGAACTTAAATTTAATACTTACGGTAATTTATTAATTATTTAAACAATAATTAAAGTACACTGGTACAATTAACTAATAATTAAACAATAGTACATTCGTTTAAACATTAAGACGAATAAAGCTCGCGAGAAACCTAAAATAATATCGATTAAATATCTAAATACTTTGAAATTTTAGACTGGAGGGAGTTGGCCTTGCATTATATAAACATAAACGGTGTTTCACTGACTTTGACAATAACTGAGTCAGTTTTTCTTTGCACTCCGACTCGTTAACATCATGACTCTCTAAATCTAAACGCTAGAACTTAAATTTAATACTTTCGGTAATTTATTAATTATTTAAACAATCATTAAAGTACACTGGTACAATTAATTAATAATTAAACAATAGTACATTCGTTTAAACATTAAGACTAATAAATCTCGCGAGAAACTTAAAATAATATCGATATAATATTTCAATACTTAAAAATTTCTTCTTGCGGTAGTTGGCCTTGCATTATATTAACATAAACGGTTTTTCACTGATTTTGACAATAACTGAGTCAGTTTTTCTTTGCACTCCGACTCGTTAACATCGTGACTCTCTAAATCTAAACACTAGAACTTAAATTTAATAATTTCGGTAATTTATTAATTATTTAAACAATCATTAAAGTACGCTGGTTCAATTAACTAATAATTAAAAAATAGTACATTCGTTTAAACATTAAGATGAATAAAACTCGCGAGAAACTTAAAATAATATCGATTAAATATTTCAATACATAAAAATTTCTTTTTGCGGTAGTTGGCCTTGCATAACATAAACATAAACGGTTTTTCACTGACTTTAACAATACCCGAGTCAGTTAAAACTTGCACTCCGACTCGTTAACATCATGACTCTCTAAATCTAAACGCTAGAACTTAAATTTAATACTTTCGGTAATTTATTAATTATTTAAACAATCATTAAAGTACACTGGTACAATTAATTAATAATTAAACAATAGTACATTCGTTTAAACATTAAGACTAATAAATCTCGCGAGAAACTTAAAATAATATCGATATAATATTTCAATACTTAAAAATTTCTTCTTGCGGTAGTTGGCCTTGCATTATATTAACATAAACGGTTTTTCACTGATTTTGACAATAACTGAGTCAGTTTTTCTTTGCACTCCGACTCGTTAACATCGTGACTCTCTAAATCTAAACACTAGAACTTAAATTTAATAATTTCGGTAATTTATTAATTATTTAAACAATCATTAAAGTACGCTGGTTCAATTAACTAATAATTAAAAAATAGTACATTCGTTTAAACATTAAGATGAATAAAACTCGCGAGAAACTTAAAATAATATCGATTAAATATTTCAATACATAAAAATTTCTTTTTGCGGTAGTTGGCCTTGCATAACATAAACATAAACGGTTTTTCACTGACTTTAACAATACCCGAGTCAGTTAAAACTTGCACTCCGACTCGTTAACATCGTGACTCTCTAAATCTAAACACTAGAACTTAAATTTAATACTTTCGGTAATTTATTAATTATTTAAACAATCATTAAAGTACGCTGGATCAATTAACTAATAATTAAAAAATAGTACATTCGTTTAAACATTAAGATGAATAAAACTCGCGAGAAACTTAAAATAATATCGATTAAATATTTCAATACTTAAAAATTTCTTTTTCGGTAGTTGGCCTTGCATAATATAAACATAAACGGTTTTTCACTGACTTTCACAATAACCGAGTCAGTTTTACTTTCCACTCCGACTCGTTAACATCGTGACTCTCTAAATCTAAACGCTAGAACTTAAATTTAATACTTTCGGTAATTTATTAATTATTTAAACAATCATTAAAGTACGCTGGTTCAATTAACTAATAATTAAAAAATAGTACATTCGTTTAAACATTAAGATGAATAAAACTCGCAAGAAACTTAAAATAATATCGATTAAATATTTCAATACTTAAAAATTTCTTTTTCGGTAGTTGGCCTTGCATAATATAAACAAACGGTTTTTCACTGACTTTGACAATAACCGAGTCAGTTTTACATTGCACTCCGATTCGTTAACATCGTGACTCTCTAAATCTAAACGCTAGAACTTAAATTTAATACTTTCGGTAATTTATTAATTATTTAATCAATCATTAAAGTACACTGGTACAATTAACTAATAATTAAACAATAGTACATTCGTTTAAACATTAAGACGAATAAAACTCGCGAGAAACCTAAAATAATAACGATTAAATATTTCAATACATAAAAATTTCTTTTTGCGGTAGTTGGCCTTGCATAACATAAACATAAACGGTCCTTTTCTTGGCTTTAACAATACACGAGTCAGTTAAAACTTGCACTCCGTTTCTTTAACATAGTGACTCTCTAAATCTAAACGCTAGAACTTAAATTTAATACTTTCGGTAATTTAGTAATTATTTAAACAATCATTAAAGTACACTGGTACATTTAACTAATAATTAAACAATAGTACATTCGTTTAAACATTAAGACGAATAAAACTCGCGAGAAACTTAAAATAATATCGATTAAATATTTCAATACTTAAAAATTTCTTCTTGCGGTAGTTGGCCTTGCATTATATAAACATAAACGGTTTTTCACTGATTTTGACAATAACTGAGTCAGTTTTTCTGTGCACTCCGACTCGTTAACATCGTGACTCTCTAAATCTAAACACTAGAACTTAAATTTAATAATTTCGGTAATTTATTAATTATTTAAACAATCATTAAAGTACACTGGTACAATTAACTAATAATTAAACAATAGTACATTCGTTTAAACATTAAGACGAATAAAGCTCGCGAGAAACCTAAAATAATATCGATTAAATATCTAAATACTTTGAAATTTTAGACTGGAGGGAGTTGGCCTTGCATTATATAAACATAAACGGTGTTTCACTGACTTTGACAATAACTGAGTCAGTTTTTCTTTGCACTCCGACTCGTTAACATCATGACTCTCTAAATCTAAACGCTAGAACTTAAATTTAATACTTTCGGTAATTTATTAATTATTTAAACAATCATTAAAGTACACTGGTACAATTAATTAATAATTAAACAATAGTACATTCGTTTAAACATTAAGACGAATAAAACTCGCGAGAAACTTAAAATAATATCGATTAAATATTTCAATACTTAAAAATTTCTTCTTGCGGTAGTTGGCCTTGCATTATATAAACATAAACGGTTTTTCACTGATTTTGACAATAACTGAGTCAGTTTTTCTTTGCACTCCGACTCGTTAACATCGTGACTCTCTAAATCTAAACGCTAGAACTTAAATTTAATACTTTCGGTAATTTATTAATTATTTAATCAATCATTAAAGTACACTGGTACAATTAATTAATAATTAAACAATAGTACATTCGTTTAAACATTAAGACGAATAAAACTCGCGAGAAACCTAAAATAATAACGATTAAATATTTCAATACATAAAAATTTCTTTTTGCGGTAGTTGGCCTTGCATAACATAAACATAAACGGTCCTTTTCTTGGCTTTAACAATACACGAGTCAGTTAAAACTTGCACTCCGATTCTTTAACATAGTGACTCTCTAAATCTAAACGCTAGAACTTAAATTTAATACTTTCGGTAATTTAGTAATTATTTAAACAATCATTAAAGTACACTGGTACATTTAACTAATAATTAAACAATAGTACATTCGTTTAAACATTAAGACGAATAAAACTCGCGAGAAACTTAAAATAATATCGATTAAATATTTCAATACTTAAAAATTTCTTCTTGCGGTAGTTGGCCTTGCATTATATAAACATAAACGGTTTTTCACTGATTTTGACAATAACTGAGTCAGTTTTTCTTTGCACTCCGACTCGTTAACATCGTGACTCTCTAAATCTAAACACTAGAACTTAAATTTAATACTTTCGGTAATTTATTAATTATTTAAACAATCATTAAAGTACGCTGGATCAATTAACTAATAATTAAAAAATAGTACATTCGTTTAAACATTAAGATGAATAAAACTCGCGAGAAACTTAAAATAATATCGATTAAATATTTCAATACTTAAAAATTTCTTTTTCGGTAGTTGGCCTTGCATAATATAAACATAAACGGTTTTTCACTGACTTTGACAATAACCGAGTCAGTTTTACATTGCACTCCGACTCGTTAACATCGTGACTCTCTAAATCTAAACACTAGAACTTAAATTTAATACTTTCGGTAATTTATTAATTATTTAAACAATCATTAAAGTACGCTGGATCAATTAACTAATAATTAAAAAATAGTACATTCGTTTAAACATTAAGATGAATAAAACTCGCGAGAAACTTAAAATAATATCGATTAAATATTTCAATACTTAAAAATTTCTTTTTCGGTAGTTGGCCTTGCATAATATAAACATAAACGGTTTTTCACTGACTTTGACAATAACCGAGTCAGTTTTACTTTCCACTCCGACTCGTTAACATCGTGACTCTCTAAATCTAAACGCTAGAACTTAAATTTAATACTTTCGGTAATTTATTAATTATTTAAACAATCATTAAAGTACACTGGTACAATTAACTAATAATTAAACAATAGTACATTCGTTTAAACATTAAGACGAATAAAGCTCGCGAGAAACCTAAAATAATATCGATTAAATATCTAAATACTTTGAAATTTTAGACTGGAGGGAGTTGGCCTTGCATTATATAAACATAAACGGTGTTTCACTGACTTTGACAATAACTGAGTCAGTTTTTCTTTGCACTCCGACTCGTTAACATCATGACTCTCTAAATCTAAACGCTAGAACTTAAATTTAATACTTTCGGTAATTTATTAATTATTTAAACAATCATTAAAGTACACTGGTACAATTAATTAATAATTAAACAATAGTACATTCGTTTAAACATTAAGACTAATAAATCTCGCGAGAAACTTAAAATAATATCGATTAAATATCTAAATACTTTGAAATTTTAGACTGGAGGGAGTTGGCCTTGCATTATATAAACATAAACGGTTTTTCACTGACTTTGACAATAACTGAGTCAGTTTTTCTTTGGACTCCGACTCGTTAACATCGTGATTCTCTAAATCTAAACGCTAGAACTTAAATTTAAAACTTTCGGTAATTTAGTAATTATTTAAACAATCATTAAAGTACACTGGCACAACTAACTAATAATTAAACAATAGTACATTCGTTTAAACATTAAGACGAATAAAACTCGCGAGAAACTTAAAATAATATCGATTAAATATTTCAATACTTAAAAATTTCTTCTTGCGGTAGTTGGCCTTGCATTATATAAACATAAACGGTTTTTCACTAATTTTGACAATAACTGAGTCAGTTTTTCTTTGCACTCCGACTCGTTAACATCGTGACTCTCTAAATATAAACGCTAGAACTTAAATTTAATACTTACGGTAATTTATTAATTATTTAAACAATAATTAAAGTACACTGGTACAATTAACTAATAATTAAACAATAGTACATTCGTTTAAACATTAAGACGAATAAAGCTCGCGAGAAACCTAAAATAATATCGATTAAATATCTAAATACTTTGAAATTTTAGACTGGAGGGAGTTGGCCTTGCATTATATAAACATAAACGGTGTTTCACTGACTTTGACAATAACTGAGTCAGTTTTTCTTTGCACTCCGACTCGTTAACATCATGACTCTCTAAATCTAAACGCTAGAACTTAAATTTAATACTTTCGGTAATTTATTAATTATTTAAACAATCATTAAAGTACACTGGTACAATTAATTAATAATTAAACAATAGTACATTCGTTTAAACATTAAGACTAATAAATCTCGCGAGAAACTTAAAATAATATCGATATAATATTTCAATACTTAAAAATTTCTTCTTGCGGTAGTTGGCCTTGCATTATATTAACATAAACGGTTTTTCACTGATTTTGACAATAACTGAGTCAGTTTTTCTTTGCACTCCGACTCGTTAACATCGTGACTCTCTAAATCTAAACACTAGAACTTAAATTTAATAATTTCGGTAATTTATTAATTATTTAAACAATCATTAAAGTACGCTGGTTCAATTAACTAATAATTAAAAAATAGTACATTCGTTTAAACATTAAGATGAATAAAACTCGCGAGAAACTTAAAATAATATCGATTAAATATTTCAATACATAAAAATTTCTTTTTGCGGTAGTTGGCCTTGCATAACATAAACATAAACGGTTTTTCACTGACTTTAACAATACCCGAGTCAGTTAAAACTTGCACTCCGACTCGTTAACATCATGACTCTCTAAATCTAAACGCTAGAACTTAAATTTAATACTTTCGGTAATTTATTAATTATTTAAACAATCATTAAAGTACACTGGTACAATTAATTAATAATTAAACAATAGTACATTCGTTTAAACATTAAGACTAATAAATCTCGCGAGAAACTTAAAATAATATCGATATAATATTTCAATACTTAAAAATTTCTTCTTGCGGTAGTTGGCCTTGCATTATATTAACATAAACGGTTTTTCACTGATTTTGACAATAACTGAGTCAGTTTTTCTTTGCACTCCGACTCGTTAACATCGTGACTCTCTAAATCTAAACACTAGAACTTAAATTTAATAATTTCGGTAATTTATTAATTATTTAAACAATCATTAAAGTACGCTGGTTCAATTAACTAATAATTAAAAAATAGTACATTCGTTTAAACATTAAGATGAATAAAACTCGCGAGAAACTTAAAATAATATCGATTAAATATTTCAATACATAAAAATTTCTTTTTGCGGTAGTTGGCCTTGCATAACATAAACATAAACGGTTTTTCACTGACTTTAACAATACCCGAGTCAGTTAAAACTTGCACTCCGACTCGTTAACATCGTGACTCTCTAAATCTAAACACTAGAACTTAAATTTAATACTTTCGGTAATTTATTAATTATTTAAACAATCATTAAAGTACGCTGGATCAATTAACTAATAATTAAAAAATAGTACATTCGTTTAAACATTAAGATGAATAAAACTCGCGAGAAACTTAAAATAATATCGATTAAATATTTCAATACTTAAAAATTTCTTTTTCGGTAGTTGGCCTTGCATAATATAAACATAAACGGTTTTTCACTGACTTTCACAATAACCGAGTCAGTTTTACTTTCCACTCCGACTCGTTAACATCGTGACTCTCTAAATCTAAACGCTAGAACTTAAATTTAATACTTTCGGTAATTTATTAATTATTTAAACAATCATTAAAGTACGCTGGTTCAATTAACTAATAATTAAAAAATAGTACATTCGTTTAAACATTAAGATGAATAAAACTCGCAAGAAACTTAAAATAATATCGATTAAATATTTCAATACTTAAAAATTTCTTTTTCGGTAGTTGGCCTTGCATAATATAAACAAACGGTTTTTCACTGACTTTGACAATAACCGAGTCAGTTTTACATTGCACTCCGATTCGTTAACATCGTGACTCTCTAAATCTAAACGCTAGAACTTAAATTTAATACTTTCGGTAATTTATTAATTATTTAATCAATCATTAAAGTACACTGGTACAATTAACTAATAATTAAACAATAGTACATTCGTTTAAACATTAAGACGAATAAAACTCGCGAGAAACCTAAAATAATAACGATTAAATATTTCAATACATAAAAATTTCTTTTTGCGGTAGTTGGCCTTGCATAACATAAACATAAACGGTCCTTTTCTTGGCTTTAACAATACACGAGTCAGTTAAAACTTGCACTCCGTTTCTTTAACATAGTGACTCTCTAAATCTAAACGCTAGAACTTAAATTTAATACTTTCGGTAATTTAGTAATTATTTAAACAATCATTAAAGTACACTGGTACATTTAACTAATAATTAAACAATAGTACATTCGTTTAAACATTAAGACGAATAAAACTCGCGAGAAACTTAAAATAATATCGATTAAATATTTCAATACTTAAAAATTTCTTCTTGCGGTAGTTGGCCTTGCATTATATAAACATAAACGGTTTTTCACTGATTTTGACAATAACTGAGTCAGTTTTTCTGTGCACTCCGACTCGTTAACATCGTGACTCTCTAAATCTAAACACTAGAACTTAAATTTAATAATTTCGGTAATTTATTAATTATTTAAACAATCATTAAAGTACACTGGTACAATTAACTAATAATTAAACAATAGTACATTCGTTTAAACATTAAGACGAATAAAGCTCGCGAGAAACCTAAAATAATATCGATTAAATATCTAAATACTTTGAAATTTTAGACTGGAGGGAGTTGGCCTTGCATTATATAAACATAAACGGTGTTTCACTGACTTTGACAATAACTGAGTCAGTTTTTCTTTGCACTCCGACTCGTTAACATCATGACTCTCTAAATCTAAACGCTAGAACTTAAATTTAATACTTTCGGTAATTTATTAATTATTTAAACAATCATTAAAGTACACTGGTACAATTAATTAATAATTAAACAATAGTACATTCGTTTAAACATTAAGACGAATAAAACTCGCGAGAAACTTAAAATAATATCGATTAAATATTTCAATACTTAAAAATTTCTTCTTGCGGTAGTTGGCCTTGCATTATATAAACATAAACGGTTTTTCACTGATTTTGACAATAACTGAGTCAGTTTTTCTTTGCACTCCGACTCGTTAACATCGTGACTCTCTAAATCTAAACGCTAGAACTTAAATTTAATACTTTCGGTAATTTATTAATTATTTAATCAATCATTAAAGTACACTGGTACAATTAATTAATAATTAAACAATAGTACATTCGTTTAAACATTAAGACGAATAAAACTCGCGAGAAACCTAAAATAATAACGATTAAATATTTCAATACATAAAAATTTCTTTTTGCGGTAGTTGGCCTTGCATAACATAAACATAAACGGTCCTTTTCTTGGCTTTAACAATACACGAGTCAGTTAAAACTTGCACTCCGATTCTTTAACATAGTGACTCTCTAAATCTAAACGCTAGAACTTAAATTTAATACTTTCGGTAATTTAGTAATTATTTAAACAATCATTAAAGTACACTGGTACATTTAACTAATAATTAAACAATAGTACATTCGTTTAAACATTAAGACGAATAAAACTCGCGAGAAACTTAAAATAATATCGATTAAATATTTCAATACTTAAAAATTTCTTCTTGCGGTAGTTGGCCTTGCATTATATAAACATAAACGGTTTTTCACTGATTTTGACAATAACTGAGTCAGTTTTTCTTTGCACTCCGACTCGTTAACATCGTGACTCTCTAAATCTAAACACTAGAACTTAAATTTAATACTTTCGGTAATTTATTAATTATTTAAACAATCATTAAAGTACGCTGGATCAATTAACTAATAATTAAAAAATAGTACATTCGTTTAAACATTAAGATGAATAAAACTCGCGAGAAACTTAAAATAATATCGATTAAATATTTCAATACTTAAAAATTTCTTTTTCGGTAGTTGGCCTTGCATAATATAAACATAAACGGTTTTTCACTGACTTTGACAATAACCGAGTCAGTTTTACTTTCCACTCCGACTCGTTAACATCATGACTCTCTAAATCTAAACGCTAGAACTTAAATTTAATACTTTCGGTAATTTATTAATTATTTAAACAATCATTAAAGTACACTGGTACAATTAATTAATAATTAAACAATAGTACATTCGTTTAAACATTAAGACGAATAAAACTCGCGAGAAACCTAAAATAATAACGATTAAATATTTCAATACATAAAAATTTCTTTTTGCGGTAGTTGGCCTTGCATAACATAAACATAAACGGTCCTTTTCTTGGCTTTAACAATACACGAGTCAGTTAAAACTTGCACTCCGATTCTTTAACATAGTGACTCTCTAAATCTAAACGCTAGAACTTAAATTTAATACTTTCGGTAATTTAGTAATTATTTAAACAATCATTAAAGTACACTGGTACATTTAACTAATAATTAAACAATAGTACATTCGTTTAAACATTAAGACGAATAAAACTCGCGAGAAACTTAAAATAATATCGATTAAATATTTCAATACTTAAAAATTTCTTCTTGCGGTAGTTGGCCTTGCATTATATAAACATAAACGGTTTTTCAATGATTTTGACAATAACTGAGTCAGTTTTTCTTTGCACTCCGACTCGTTATCATCGTGACTCTCTAAATCTAAACACTAGAACTTAAATTTAATAATTTCGGTAATTTATTAATTATTTAAACAATCATTAAAGTTCGCTGGTTCAATTAACTAATAATTAAAAAATAGTACATTCGTTTAAACATTAAGACGAATAAAACTCGCGAGAAACTTAAAATAATATCGATATAATATTTCAATACTTAAAAATTTCTTCTTGCGGTAGTTGGCCTTGCATTATATAAACATAAACGGTTTTTCACTGATTTTGACAATAACTGAGTCAGTTTTTCTTTGCACTCCGACTCGTTAACATCGTGACTCTCTAAATCTAAACGCTAGAACTTAAATTTAATACTTTCGGTAATTTATTAATTATTTAATCAATCATTAAAGTACACTGGTACAATTAATTAATAATTAAACAATAGTACATTCGTTTAAACATTAAGACGATCAAAACTCGCGAGAAACTTAAAATAATATCGATTAAATATTTCAATACATAAAAATTTCTTTTTGCGGTAGTTGGCCTTGCATAACATAAACATAAACGGTCCTTTTCTTGGCTTTAACAATACACGAGTCAGTTAAAACTTGCACTCCGATTCTTTAATATAGTGACTCTCTAAATCTAAACGCGAAGACTTACAAGTTAATACTTTCCGTAATTTATTAATTATTTAAACAATCATTAAAGTACACTGGCACAACTAACTAATAATTAAACAATAGTACATTCGTTTAAACATGAAGACGATCAAAACTCGCGAGAAACTTAAAATAATATCGATTAAATATTTCAATACTTAAAAATTTCTTTTTGCGGTAGTTGGCCTTGCATAACATAAACATAAACGGTTTTTCACTGACTTTGACAATACCCGTGTCAGTTAAAACTTGCACTCCGATTCTTTAACATCGTGACTCTCTAAATCTACGCGCTAGAACTTAAATTTAATATTTTCGGTAATTTATTAATTATCTAAACAATCATTAATGTACACGGGTACAATTAAATAATAATTAATCAATAGTACATTCGTTTAAACATTAAAACGACTAACGTTCGCGAGAAGCTTAAAATAATATCTGATAAATATTTCAATAATTTACAATTTGTTGTTTATGGGGGAGGATATTTTGCCTTGTATTATATAACGATTACTTGACGATTATTGGAACAGTCTTTCATTGGATTTGGACAAGTAATCATCGAAACTCTCTCAGGATGTCTCTCTTGCACCCATCGACGAAGATTTAAAGTGAGTATATTTCTATACGATTTTTCCCACGAATAACTTATACAGTTTCCCATTCTAGTAGTGTAATTGATTATTTCGTTTAAATTATTTCTGAAATATTTCAATAGTTTAAAATTTTAGTGGGGGCTAGCTGGCCTTGCAGGATACACACATAAACGGTCTTTCACTGACTTTGACAATAACGAAGTCAGTTTTACTTTGCACTCCGACACCTCAACATCGAGACTCTCCAAGTTTGAACGCGAGAACTTAAATTTAATACCTTCGGTAATTTATTAATTATTTAAATAATCATTATGGTACACGGTTACCATTAACTAATAATTAAACAATAGTGCATTCGTTTAAACATTAAAATGACTAACATTCGCGTGAAACTTCAAATAATATCGGATAAATATTTCAATAATTTAAAATTTGTAATGTGTAGGGGGTGGATATTTGGCCTTGTATTATATACCGATTACTGGACGGTTATTGGATCAGTCATTCATTGGATTCGGACGAGTAATCATCGAAACTCTCTCAGGATGTCTCTCTTGCACCAATTGACGAAGACTTAAAGTGAGTATATTTCTATATGATACATCCCTCGAATATCTCATTATAGCAGTGTTACTGATTATTTCGTTTGAATTATTCTGTTACAGAACTTCATTGCAATCGCGCGCGCGTAGCAATGAATTAATCGAGTGTTTGTGTTCGCTAAAATAAAAAAAACTATCGCGAAGTAGAAGCAGTGTTTGTTCGTTCGCGTTTCGCGATTTAAACGACAAGTGTCTTTGCATCGACTGCGTGCAATGCAGTCGTTAGAGTCAGTGTTTGTTCCCGAAGTTGAATACTTTTTTAACAGTCGCACAGACTGTATATATAAAAGACAGTAGAGTTTCGCGAAGTAGAGTCAGTGACCGTCCGTTTAAAAAATAACTATCGCGTAATAGAATCAGTGCATCACCGAAGAGGATGACCTCGACCAACTTCGACGTCGACCTACCTCATTTTCAACCAGCTACGTATCATCCTCCCTCAATTTCGACCTAAAACGCGGACGAGTGTTTTGGAGCCGTCGCAGAACTTCATAAGTAGTGAGTGAATGTTACAAGTACCTCCGATCGTTCGATCATGTCGAGGACGAAAGGTCCGAATCGGCACGAACGATTGGTTGTAATTAATTAGTATTGAAAGATTATACTTTCAGAAGTATAAGATAATAGCAATTGTGGGGACCATTGAATCTAAACTGAATACAGCTTTACTAATATATTACTTCTTTCAGAGAAAATAATATTTTTGTTCATATCGGTATCCAGAATTGTTCATTTTCTGTTACCTTTCTTAATTTAAATTTAATTAATATCAAAATTTTCTCTTTCACAGTAGTAATATAATCTTTTCTCTTTCCTTATGTGTTTTCAGTTAGTATTAGGTAGTGGGATAGGGAACTCGAGAAGGAATAATTAATAAATAAGATTATTCTATTAACATTTGAATGATGCACAATATACGTAAAGTATTATTAATTAATATTTAAACAATAGCATAATCTTAACAACGTTATAATGACTATACACATGTACTTTCATGTATTTTCGATAAATAGATATACTATTTATTTATAATTGAAACGCAGAGAGAACTTTTCTGTCATTTCTATTTCTTTGTATTTACTTTTATTATTTATTATTTATAAATCTAGGGTGAGACTAAAAGGATGGACCTATGTTAGTGGGCTTCTGCGCTGGTCCCCTTCTTTCCTTTCGTGTAACTTTTGTTTTTCTTTCTATACTATTTCTTCTCTTTCTAATTTTCTTCTCAGGTATTGTCGAGATATCGTCGAAGGATCATCGAGGGATTATCGAATGATCATCATCGATTTCAGATATACCATTGATTTATAATTGAAACGCACAGAATATTTTTCCGTCATTTCTATTTATATGTATTTACTTTTATTATTTATTATTTATAAGTCTCGGGTGGGACCCATAAGAGGGGCTTATGGGTGTGGGCTTCTATGCGGGCTTCCTTCTTTTTTTCAGTAAGATAAATCGAACTCCATTTTGGTACTACGATTCTGTACATCTCTTGGCCTATGTTTTCTCGTTGTCACTTGATTTTATATATTAGAATTTTTCAGATTTATTATAGATATTATTGTTAATTATTATTCATATACTATCATGTATTATCGTTTACTAGATATACTAATGATTTACAATTGTAACGCACAGCAAACTTTTTTGTCATTTCTATGTATATGTATTTACTTTTATTAATTATAATTTATAAGTCTCGGGTGGGACCCATAAGAGGGGCTTATGGGTGTGGGCTTCTGTCCGTCTAACTTTTTTTTTTCTTTCTATACTCTTTTCTCTTTTGTTGATTTTCTTTTCAGGTATCGTCGAGGGATCGTCGAGAGATCGTCGTGGGATCGTCGATGGACGTCGAGGGATCGTTGAAAGATTATCATAGGAGCATCAGCGATTTTAGATAAACTATTGATTTATAATTTAAAGGCAAACTTTTCTGTCATTCATATTTATATGTATTTACTTTTATTAATTATTATATATAAGTCTCGGGTGGGACCCATAAGAGGGGCAATGGGTGTGGGCTTCTATGCGGGTCTCCTCCTTTCTCTCAATGAAATAAAATCGATTTCCATTTTGGTACTACGATTTTGTCCATCTCTTGTCATGTGTTTTGTCGTTGTCAGGTTATTTTAGATATAAGATTTTTTAGATTTATTATATATATTATTGTTATGTGTTATTCATGTACTATCATGTATTATCGATTAATATATATACTAATGATTTATAATTGAAACGCACAGAAAACTTTTCCGTCATTCCTATTTATATGTCTTTACTTTTATTAATTATTATTTATAAGTCTCGGGTGGGACCCATAAGAGGGGCTTATGGGTGTGGGCCTTTTGGCGGGCTGCTTTCACAGCATCGTATAAAACTCTGCGGTGGGACTCTCGGGATGAGCCCTCAATAGGAAAAAATCGAAATTAATTTTGGTACTCCGGTTTGGTCTGGTGGAGGCATATTCATTATGTCCACCTCTCGCTCTAAACTTTATCGTGGTAACATGCATGCATGTTTCGTCTTCCTTTTCTTTTTGGTCGAATGGGTATCGATATTCAATGCGTCCAACTTGCTCCTGTTCTGCGTTTCGTCGTTGTCACGTGCGCGCACGTTTCGGTTTTATCTTCTTTTCATTTTCAGCCTATTTTTACTTGTATTTTCCCGCTTTCTATTTTATTTCAGATTTCTTGTGTTACTCTTCTTTGCTTTCACAGGGATCATCGAGGGATCAGCGAGGGATCATCAAGACGTCATCAAGGACTTTTCGTGGGATTGATGTTCATCATCGATTTTTACGCGAGAATACGGGAAGGATAGGGAGAAGACTCGCGCGTGTGTCGGCTGGCGCAAGCGTGGGTGTTCTTGCGGGCGCGATAAAATTTCGTTTGATTGCTCGTCACCCCGAATACGCGAATTGTAGAGTAGAGTCATCGTTTTTTGTAACACTCACGTGGGGGTGTTCGGGCGCGATTATAGGTCCTACCGAGGACTTCGTTTTGTTTGCTCGTAAATTCGATCGGTTTAACTCGCGAACGCGTATTGTAGAGTAGAGTTAACGTTTTATCTAACTGTCACGTGAGTGTCGCGGACGCGATTTAAAAGGTCTTACCGAGGACCACGTTTTTATTGTTCGAAACTCGGAACGCAGGCACAGTAGTGCTTAATAATACGTTGTATCTGAAGTGGACGGTGTCTGGACGGTGGAGCTTTCCGTAAGAGGGGCTTGGTACGTCTCCAGTTAGCTGAGAAGCCTGAAAGACTCTCGAAGCTACAGATATAACGTGTCGCGATCGCGGATATTAAAGTAGAGTCATCGTTCTTTTAACACTCGCGTGGGTGTTCGGGCGCGATTAAAAGTCCTAATATGGACTTCGTTGTAATGCTCGAGATTCGGTATACACAAACTGGGAAGCCCAGTAGTGTAGTACATAGCTACTTACTAGGGTCCTGTGAATCGTTTAGCGTAGGGATCTGTATACGTCGGTAGCTTATGTCATCCCGAATTTCGACCTAGAGTCACCGTTTTTCTAACACCCGCGCGAGTGAGTGCTCGCGGACGCGATTAAAAGTCCTACCGGGGACTTCGTTTTGTTTGCTCGGTATTCGCGAATATTAGAGTAGAGTCACCGTTAGCCCGTGGGTCTCCAAATGCAGCAACCTTCACGTGGTGAGACCTGGGTCGATAGTACTTGCGATACATATATATTGAATGTTAATTGTGAATCATGTAACGCAACTACTACCGAGCGAATGGCTGCATATTTTAAACATTTTCAAAAGCCTTTTCTATCTAACCCTACCGATACTTTTAATTACTTACATTTTATATCGTTAATAATAATTAATTCTGATTGTACATTACCAATTATACTTCTATAGGCAAATAAGAAAGAAGATACAGTTAAATTCAAGAAAATAATTCTTGAAATTTGTAAATTTATATAATAATTATCATGTGTTAATTATATTTATTATTCTTTATGCTTTTATCGTGAATCAATTGCATACCATAGCATAGGGTGAGACCCAAATGATGTACCTATGGGTTCGAGCTTCTATGCTGGTCTCTTTTTTCCCTTTCGTCTAACTTTTGTTTTCCTTTCTATACTATTTCTTCTCTTTCTCATTTTCTTCTCAGGTTTCGTCGAGGGATCGTCGAGGGATCATCGAATGATCGTCGAGGGACGTCGAGGGACGCCGAATTATCGTTGAGAGATTATCCTAGGAGCATCATCGATTTTAGATATACCATTGATTTCTAATTGAAACGCAGAGAGAACTTTTTTGTCATTCATATTTATATGTATTTACTTTTATTAATTATTATTTATAAGTCTCGGGTGGGACCCATAAGAGGGGCTTATGGGTGTGGGCCTTTTGGCGGGCTGCTGTCTCAGCATCTTATAAAACTCTACTGTGGGACTCTTGGGATGAGCCCTCAATAGGAAAAAATCGAACTCCATTTGGGTACTACGAGTTTGACCATCTCTTGTCATGTGTTTTGTCGTTGTCACGTGATTTTAAATATAATAATTTTTAGGTTTATTATATATATTATTGTTATTTATTATTCATATAGATATACTAATGATTTATAATTGAAATGCAGATAGAACTATTCTGTCATTCCTATTTATTTGTCTTTACTTTTATTAATTATTATTTATAAGTCTCGGGTGGGACCCATAAGAGGGGCTTATGGGTGTGGGCCTTTTGGCGGGCTGCTTTCACAGCATCGTATAAAACTCTGCGATGGGACTCTCGGGATGAGCCCTCAATAGGAAAAAATCGAAATTAATTTTGGTACTCCGGTTTGGTCTGGTGGAGGCATATTCATTATGTCCACCTCTCGCTCTAAACTTTATCGTGGTAACATGCATGCATGTTTCGTCTTCCTTCTCTTTTTGGTCGAATGGGTATCGATATTCAATGCGTCCAACTTGCTCTTGTTCTGCATTTCGTCGTTGTCACGTGCGCGCACGTTTCGGTTTTATCTTCTTTTCATTTTCAGCCTATTTTTACTTGTATTTTCCCGCTTTCTATTTTATTTCATATTTCTTGTGTTACTCTTCTTTGCTTTCACAGGGATCATCGAGGGATCATCGAGGGATCATCAAGACGTCATCAAGGACTTTTCGTGGGATTGATGTTCATCATCGATTTTTACGCGAGAATACGGGAAGGATAGGGAGAAGACTCGCGCGTGTGTCGGCTGGCGCAAGCGTGGGTGTTCTTGCGGGCGCGATAAAATTTCGTTTGATTGCTCGTCACCCCGAATACGCGAATTGTAGAGTAGAGTCATCGTTTTTTGTAACACTCACGTGGGGGTGTTCGGGCGCGATTAAAGGTCCTACCGTGGACTTCGTTTTGTTTGTTCGTAAATTCGATCGGTTTTACTCGCGAACGCGTATTGTAGAGTAGAGTTAACGTTTTGTCTAACTGTCACGTGAGTGTCGCGGACGCGACTTAAAAGGTCTTACCGAGGACCACGTTTTTATTGTTCGAAACTCGGAACGCAGGCACAGTAGTGCTTAATAATACGTTGTATCTGAAGTGGACGGTGTCTGGACGGTGGAGCTTTCCGTAAGAGGGGCTTGGTACGTCTCCAGTTAGCTGAGAAGCCTGAAAGACTCTCGAAGCTACAGATATAACGTGTCGCGATCGCGGATATTAAAGTAGAGTCATCGTTCTTTTAACACTCGCGTGGGTGTTCGGGCGCGATTAAAAGTCCTAATATGGACTTCGTTGTAATGCTCGAGATTCGGTATACACAAACTGGGAAGCCCAGTAGTGTAGTACATAGCTACTTACTAGGGTCCTGTGAATCGTTTAGCGTAGGGATCTGTATACGTCGGTAGCTTATGTCATCCCGAATTTCGACCTAGAGTCACCGTTTTTCTAACACCCGCGCGAGTGAGTGCTCGCGGACGCGATTAAAAGTCCTACCGGGGACTTCGTTTTGTTTGCTCGGTATTCGCGAATATTAGAGTAGAGTCACCGTTAGCCCGTGGGTCTCCAAATGCAGCAACCTTCACGTGGTGAGACCTGGGTCGATAGTACTTGCGATACATATATATTGAATGTTAATTGTTAATCATGTAACGCAACTACTACCGAGCGAATGGCTGCATATTTTAAACATTTTCAAAAGCCTTTTCTATCTAACCCTACCGATACTTTTAATTACTTACATTTTATATCGTTAATAATAATTAATTCTGATTGTACATTACCAATTATACTTCTATAGGCAAATAAGAAAGAAGATACAGTTAAATTCAAGAAAATAATTCTTGAAATTTGTAAATTTATATAATAATTATCATGTGTTAATTATATTTATTATTCTTTATGCTTTTATCGTGAATCAATTGCATACCATAGCATAGGGTGAGACCCAAATGATGTACCTATGGGTTCGAGCTTCTATGCTGGTCTCTTTCTTCCCTTTCGTCTAACTTTTGTTTTCCTTTCTATACTATTTCTTCTCTTTCTCATTTTCTTCTCAGGTTTCGTCGAGGGATCGTCGAGGGATCATCGAATGATCGTCGAGGGACGTCGAGGGACGCCGAATTATCGTTGAGAGATTATCCTAGGAGCATCATCGATTTTAGATATACCATTGATTTCTAATTGAAACGCACAGAAAACTTTTCCGTCAATCCTATTTATATGTATTTACTTTTATTAATTATTATTTATAAGTCTCGGGTGGGACCCATAAGAGGGGCTTATGGGTGTGGGCCTTTTGGCGGGCTGCTTTCACAGCATCGTATAAAACTCTGCGGTGGGACTCTCGGGATGAGCCCTCAATAGGAAAAAATCGAAATTAATTTTGGTACTCCGGTTTGGTCTGGTGGAGGCATATTCATTATGTCCACCTCTCGCTCTAAACTTTATCGTGGTAACATGCATGCATGTTTCGTCTTCCTTTTCTTTTTGGTCGAATGGGTATCGATATTCAATGCGTCCAACTTGCTCCTGTTCTGCGTTTCGTCGTTGTCACGTGCGCGCACGTTTCGGTTTTATCTTCTTTTCATTTTCAGCCTATTTTTACTTGTATTTTCCCGCTTTCTATTTTATTTCAGATTTCTTGTGTTACTCTTCTTTGCTTTCACAGGGATCATCGAGGGATCAGCGAGGGATCATCAAGACGTCATCAAGGACTTTTCGTGGGATTGATGTTCATCATCGATTTTTACGCGAGAATACGGGAAGGATAGGGAGAAGACTCGCGCGTGTGTCGGCTGGCGCAAGCGTGGGTGTTCTTGCGGGCGCGATAAAATTTCGTTTGATTGCTCGTCACCCCGAATACGCGAATTGTAGAGTAGAGTCATCGTTTTTTGTAACACTCACGTGGGGGTGTTCGGGCGCGATTATAGGTCCTACCGAGGACTTCGTTTTGTTTGCTCGTAAATTCGATCGGTTTAACTCGCGAACGCGTATTGTAGAGTAGAGTTAACGTTTTATCTAACTGTCACGTGAGTGTCGCGGACGCGATTTAAAAGGTCTTACCGAGGACCACGTTTTTATTGTTCGAAACTCGGAACGCAGGCACAGTAGTGCTTAATAATACGTTGTATCTGAAGTGGACGGTGTCTGGACGGTGGAGCTTTCCGTAAGAGGGGCTTGGTACGTCTCCAGTTAGCTGAGAAGCCTGAAAGACTCTCGAAGCTACAGATATAACGTGTCGCGATCGCGGATATTAAAGTAGAGTCATCGTTCTTTTAACACTCGCGTGGGTGTTCGGGCGCGATTAAAAGTCCTAATATGGACTTCGTTGTAATGCTCGAGATTCGGTATACACAAACTGGGAAGCCCAGTAGTGTAGTACATAGCTACTTACTAGGGTCCTGTGAATCGTTTAGCGTAGGGATCTGTATACGTCGGTAGCTTATGTCATCCCGAATTTCGACCTAGAGTCACCGTTTTTCTAACACCCGCGCGAGTGAGTGCTCGCGGACGCGATTAAAAGTCCTACCGGGGACTTCGTTTTGTTTGCTCGGTATTCGCGAATATTAGAGTAGAGTCACCGTTAGCCCGTGGGTCTCCAAATGCAGCAACCTTCACGTGGTGAGACCTGGGTCGATAGTACTTGCGATACATATATATTGAATGTTAATTGTGAATCATGTAACGCAACTACTACCGAGCGAATGGCTGCATATTTTAAACATTTTCAAAAGCCTTTTCTATCTAACCCTACCGATACTTTTAATTACTTACATTTTATATCGTTAATAATAATTAATTCTGATTGTACATTACCAATTATACTTCTATAGGCAAATAAGAAAGAAGATACAGTTAAATTCAAGAAAATAATTCTTGAAATTTGTAAATTTATATAATAATTATCATGTGTTAATTATATTTATTATTCTTTATGCTTTTATCGTGAATCAATTGCATACCATAGCATAGGGTGAGACCCAAATGATGTACCTATGGGTTCGAGCTTCTATGCTGGTCTCTTTTTTCCCTTTCGTCTAACTTTTGTTTTCCTTTCTATACTATTTCTTCTCTTTCTCATTTTCTTCTCAGGTTTCGTCGAGGGATCGTCGAGGGATCATCGAATGATCGTCGAGGGACGTCGAGGGACGCCGAATTATCGTTGAGAGATTATCCTAGGAACATCATCGATTTTAGATATACCATTGATTTCTAATTGAAACGCAGAGAGAACTTTTTTGTCATTCATATTTATATGTATTTACTTTTATTAATTATTATTTATAAGTCTCGGGTGGGACCCATAAGAGGGGCTTATGGGTGTGGGCCTTTTGGCGGGCTGCTTTCACAGCATCGTATAAAACTCTGCGGTGGGACTCTCGGGATGAGCCCTCAATAGGAAAAAATCGAAATTAATTTTGGTACTCCGGTTTGGTCTGGTGGAGGCATATTCATTATGTCCACCTCTCGCTCTAAACTTTATCGTGGTAACATGCATGCATGTTTCGTCTTCCTTTTCTTTTTGGTCGAATGGGTATCGATATTCAATGCGTCCAACTTGCTCCTGTTCTGCGTTTCGTCGTTGTCACGTGCGCGCACGTTTCGGTTTTATCTTCTTTTCATTTTCAGCCTATTTTTACTTGTATTTTCCCGCTTTCTATTTTATTTCAGATTTCTTGTGTTACTCTTCTTTGCTTTCACAGGGATCATCGAGGGATCAGCGAGGGATCATCAAGACGTCATCAAGGACTTTTCGTGGGATTGATGTTCATCATCGATTTTTACGCGAGAATACGGGAAGGATAGGGAGAAGACTCGCGCGTGTGTCGGCTGGCGCAAGCGTGGGTGTTCTTGCGGGCGCGATAAAATTTCGTTTGATTGCTCGTCACCCCGAATACGCGAATTGTAGAGTAGAGTCATCGTTTTTTGTAACACTCACGTGGGGGTGTTCGGGCGCGATTAAAGGTCCTACCGTGGACTTCGTTTTGTTTGTTCGTAAATTCGATCGGTTTTACTCGCGAACGCGTATTGTAGAGTAGAGTTATCGTTTTGTCTAACTGTCACGTGAGTGTCGCGGACGCGACTTAAAAGGTCTTACCGAGGACCACGTTTTTATTGTTCGAAACTCGGAACGCAGGCACAGTAGTGCTTAATAATACGTTGTATCTGAAGTGGACGGTGTCTGGACGGTGGAGCTTTCCGTAAGAGGGGCTTGGTACGTCTCCAGTTAGCTGAGAAGCCTGAAAGACTCTCGAAGCTACAGATATAACGTGTCGCGATCGCGGAACGCGAAACGCGGATATTAAAGTAGAGTCATCGTTCTTTTAACACTCGCGTGGGTGTTCGGGCGCGATTAAAAGTCCTAATATGGACTTCGTTGTAATGTTCGAGATTCGGTATACACAAACTGGGAAGCCCAGTAGTGTAGTACATAGCTACTTACTAGGGTCCTGTGAATCGTTTAGCGTAGGGATCTGTATACGTCGGTAGCTTATGTCATCCCGAATTTCGACCTAGAGTCACCGTTTTTCTAACACCCGCGCGAGTGAGTGCTCGCGGACGCGATTAAAAGTCCTACCGGGGACTTCGTTTTGTTTGCTCGGTATTCGCGAATATTAGAGTAGAGTCACCGTTAGCCCGTGGGTCTCCAAATGCAGCAACCTCCACGTGGTGAGACCTGGGTCGATAGTACTTGCGATACATATATATTGAATGTTAATTGTTAATCATGTAACGCAACTACTACCGAGCGAATGGCTGCATATTTTAAACATTTTCAAAAGCCTTTTCTATCTAACCCTACCGATACTTTTAATTACTTACATTTTATATCGTTAATAATAATTAATTCTGATTGTACATTACCAATTATACTTCTATAGGCAAATAAGAAAGAAGATACAGTTAAATTCAAGAAAATAATTCTTGAAATTTGTAAATTTATATAATAATTATCATGTGTTAATTATATTTATTATTCTTTATGCTTTTATCGTGAATCAATTGCATACCATAGCATAGGGTGAGACCCAAATGATGTACCTATGGGTTCGAGCTTCTATGCTGGTCTCTTTTTTCCCTTTCGTCTAACTTTTGTTTTCCTTTCTATACTATTTCTTCTCTTTCTCATTTTCTTCTCAGGTTTCGTCGAGGGATCGTCGAGGGATCATCGAATGATCGTCGAGGGACGTCGAGGGACGCCGAATTATCGTTGAGAGATTATCCTAGGAGCATCATCGATTTTAGATATACCATTGATTTCTAATTGAAACGCACAGAAAACTTTTCCGTCAATCCTATTTATATGTATTTACTTTTATTAATTATTATTTATAAGTCTCGGGTGGGACCCATAAGAGGGGCTTATGGGTGTGGGCCTTTTGGCGGGCTGCTTTCACAGCATCGTATAAAACTCTGCGGTGGGACTCTCGGGATGAGCCCTCAATAGGAAAAAATCGAAATTAATTTTGGTACTCCGGTTTGGTCTGGTGGAGGCATATTCATTATGTCCACCTCTCGCTCTAAACTTTATCGTGGTAACATGCATGCATGTTTCGTCTTCCTTTTCTTTTTGGTCGAATGGGTATCGATATTCAATGCGTCCAACTTGCTCCTGTTCTGCGTTTCGTCGTTGTCACGTGCGCGCACGTTTCGGTTTTATCTTCTTTTCATTTTCAGCCTATTTTTACTTGTATTTTCCCGCTTTCTATTTTATTTCAGATTTCTTGTGTTACTCTTCTTTGCTTTCACAGGGATCATCGAGGGATCAGCGAGGGATCATCAAGACGTCATCAAGGACTTTTCGTGGGATTGATGTTCATCATCGATTTTTACGCGAGAATACGGGAAGGATAGGGAGAAGACTCGCGCGTGTGTCGGCTGGCGCAAGCGTGGGTGTTCTTGCGGGCGCGATAAAATTTCGTTTGATTGCTCGTCACCCCGAATACGCGAATTGTAGAGTAGAGTCATCGTTTTTTGTAACACTCACGTGGGGGTGTTCGGGCGCGATTAAAGGTCCTACCGTGGACTTCGTTTTGTTTGTTCGTAAATTCGATCGGTTTTACTCGCGAACGCGTATTGTAGAGTAGAGTTATCGTTTTGTCTAACTGTCACGTGAGTGTCGCGGACGCGACTTAAAAGGTCTTACCGAGGACCACGTTTTTATTGTTCGAAACTCGGAACGCAGGCACAGTAGTGCTTAATAATACGTTGTATCTGAAGTGGACGGTGTCTGGACGGTGGAGCTTTCCGTAAGAGGGGCTTGGTACGTCTCCAGTTAGCTGAGAAGCCTGAAAGACTCTCGAAGCTACAGATATAACGTGTCGCGATCGCGGAACGCGAAACGCGGATATTAAAGTAGAGTCATCGTTCTTTTAACACTCGCGTGGGTGTTCGGGCGCGATTAAAAGTCCTAATATGGACTTCGTTGTAATGTTCGAGATTCGGTATACACAAACTGGGAAGCCCAGTAGTGTAGTACATAGCTACTTACTAGGGTCCTGTGAATCGTTTAGCGTAGGGATCTGTATACGTCGGTAGCTTATGTCATCCCGAATTTCGACCTAGAGTCACCGTTTTTCTAACACCCGCGCGAGTGAGTGCTCGCGGACGCGATTAAAAGTCCTACCGGGGACTTCGTTTTGTTTGCTCGGTATTCGCGAATATTAGAGTAGAGTCACCGTTAGCCCGTGGGTCTCCAAATGCAGCAACCTCCACGTGGTGAGACCTGGGTCGATAGTACTTGCGATACATATATATTGAATGTTAATTGTTAATCATGTAACGCAACTACTACCGAGCGAATGGCTGCATATTTTAAACATTTTCAAAAGCCTTTTCTATCTAACCCTACCGATACTTTTAATTACTTACATTTTATATCGTTAATAATAATTAATTCTGATTGTACATTACCAATTATACTTCTATAGGCAAATAAGAAAGAAGATACAGTTAAATTCAAGAAAATAATTCTTGAAATTTGTAAATTTATATAATAATTATCATGTGTTAATTATATTTATTATTCTTTATGCTTTTATCGTGAATCAATTGCATACCATAGCATAGGGTGAGACCCAAATGATGTACCTATGGGTTCGAGCTTCTATGCTGGTCTCTTTTTTCCCTTTCGTCTAACTTTTGTTTTCCTTTCTATACTATTTCTTCTCTTTCTCATTTTCTTCTCAGGTTTCGTCGAGGGATCGTCGAGGGATCATCGAATGATCGTCGAGGGACGTCGAGGGACGCCGAATTATCGTTGAGAGATTATCCTAGGAGCATCATCGATTTTAGATATACCATTGATTTCTAATTGAAACGCACAGAAAACTTTTCCGTCAATCCTATTTATATGTATTTACTTTTATTAATTATTATTTATAAGTCTCGGGTGGGACCCATAAGAGGGGCTTATGGGTGTGGGCCTTTTGGCGGGCTGCTTTCACAGCATCGTATAAAACTCTGCGGTGGGACTCTCGGGATGAGCCCTCAATAGGAAAAAATCGAAATTAATTTTGGTACTCCGGTTTGGTCTGGTGGAGGCATATTCATTATGTCCACCTCTCGCTCTAAACTTTATCGTGGTAACATGCATGCATGTTTCGTCTTCCTTTTCTTTTTGGTCGAATGGGTATCGATATTCAATGCGTCCAACTTGCTCCTGTTCTGCGTTTCGTCGTTGTCACGTGCGCGCACGTTTCGGTTTTATCTTCTTTTCATTTTCAGCCTATTTTTACTTGTATTTTCCCGCTTTCTATTTTATTTCAGATTTCTTGTGTTACTCTTCTTTGCTTTCACAGGGATCATCGAGGGATCAGCGAGGGATCATCAAGACGTCATCAAGGACTTTTCGTGGGATTGATGTTCATCATCGATTTTTACGCGAGAATACGGGAAGGATAGGGAGAAGACTCGCGCGTGTGTCGGCTGGCGCAAGCGTGGGTGTTCTTGCGGGCGCGATAAAATTTCGTTTGATTGCTCGTCACCCCGAATACGCGAATTGTAGAGTAGAGTCATCGTTTTTTGTAACACTCACGTGGGGGTGTTCGGGCGCGATTAAAGGTCCTACCGTGGACTTCGTTTTGTTTGTTCGTAAATTCGATCGGTTTTACTCGCGAACGCGTATTGTAGAGTAGAGTTATCGTTTTGTCTAACTGTCACGTGAGTGTCGCGGACGCGACTTAAAAGGTCTTACCGAGGACCACGTTTTTATTGTTCGAAACTCGGAACGCAGGCACAGTAGTGCTTAATAATACGTTGTATCTGAAGTGGACGGTGTCTGGACGGTGGAGCTTTCCGTAAGAGGGGCTTGGTACGTCTCCAGTTAGCTGAGAAGCCTGAAAGACTCTCGAAGCTACAGATATAACGTGTCGCGATCGCGGAACGCGAAACGCGGATATTAAAGTAGAGTCATCGTTCTTTTAACACTCGCGTGGGTGTTCGGGCGCGATTAAAAGTCCTAATATGGACTTCGTTGTAATGTTCGAGATTCGGTATACACAAACTGGGAAGCCCAGTAGTGTAGTACATAGCTACTTACTAGGGTCCTGTGAATCGTTTAGCGTAGGGATCTGTATACGTCGGTAGCTTATGTCATCCCGAATTTCGACCTAGAGTCACCGTTTTTCTAACACCCGCGCGAGTGAGTGCTCGCGGACGCGATTAAAAGTCCTACCGGGGACTTCGTTTTGTTTGCTCGGTATTCGCGAATATTAGAGTAGAGTCACCGTTAGCCCGTGGGTCTCCAAATGCAGCAACCTTCACGTGGTGAGACCTGGGTCGATAGTACTTGCGATACATATATATTGAATGTTAATTGTGAATCATGTAACGCAACTACTACCGAGCGAATGGCTGCATATTTTAAACATTTTCAAAAGCCTTTTCTATCTAACCCTACCGATACTTTCAATTACTTACATTTTATATCGTTAATAATAATTAATTCTGATTGTACATTACCAATTATACTTCTATAGGCAAATAAGAAAGAAGATACAGTTAAATTCAAGAAAATAATTCTTGAAATTTGTAAATTTATATAATAATTATCATGTGTTAATTATATTTATTATTCTTTATGCTTTTATCGTGAATCAATTGCATACCATAGCATAGGGTGAGACCCAAATGATGTACCTATGGGTTCGAGCTTCTATGCTGGTCTCTTTTTTCCCTTTCGTCTAACTTTTGTTTTCCTTTCTATACTATTTCTTCTCTTTCTCATTTTCTTCTCAGGTTTCGTCGAGGGATCGTCGAGGGATCATCGAATGATCGTCGAGGGACGTCGAGGGACGCCGAATTATCGTTGAGAGATTATCCTAGGAGCATCATCGATTTTAGATATACCATTGATTTCTAATTGAAACGCACAGAAAACTTTTCCGTCAATCCTATTTATATGTATTTACTTTTATTAATTATTATTTATAAGTCTCGGGTGGGACCCATAAGAGGGGCTTATGGGTGTGGGCCTTTTGGCGGGCTGCTTTCACAGCATCGTATAAAACTCTGCGGTGGGACTCTCGGGATGAGCCCTCAATAGGAAAAAATCGAAATTAATTTTGGTACTCCGGTTTGGTCTGGTGGAGGCATATTCATTATGTCCACCTCTCGCTCTAAACTTTATCGTGGTAACATGCATGCATGTTTCGTCTTCCTTTTCTTTTTGGTCGAATGGGTATCGATATTCAATGCGTCCAACTTGCTCCTGTTCTGCGTTTCGTCGTTGTCACGTGCGCGCACGTTTCGGTTTTATCTTCTTTTCATTTTCAGCCTATTTTTACTTGTATTTTCCCGCTTTCTATTTTATTTCAGATTTCTTGTGTTACTCTTCTTTGCTTTCACAGGGATCATCGAGGGATCAGCGAGGGATCATCAAGACGTCATCAAGGACTTTTCGTGGGATTGATGTTCATCATCGATTTTTACGCGAGAATACGGGAAGGATAGGGAGAAGACTCGCGCGTGTGTCGGCTGGCGCAAGCGTGGGTGTTCTTGCGGGCGCGATAAAATTTCGTTTGATTGCTCGTCACCCCGAATACGCGAATTGTAGAGTAGAGTCATCGTTTTTTGTAACACTCACGTGGGGGTGTTCGGGCGCGATTAAAGGTCCTACCGTGGACTTCGTTTTGTTTGTTCGTAAATTCGATCGGTTTTACTCGCGAACGCGTATTGTAGAGTAGAGTTATCGTTTTGTCTAACTGTCACGTGAGTGTCGCGGACGCGACTTAAAAGGTCTTACCGAGGACCACGTTTTTATTGTTCGAAACTCGGAACGCAGGCACAGTAGTGCTTAATAATACGTTGTATCTGAAGTGGACGGTGTCTGGACGGTGGAGCTTTCCGTAAGAGGGGCTTGGTACGTCTCCAGTTAGCTGAGAAGCCTGAAAGACTCTCGAAGCTACAGATATAACGTGTCGCGATCGCGGAACGCGAAACGCGGATATTAAAGTAGAGTCATCGTTCTTTTAACACTCGCGTGGGTGTTCGGGCGCGATTAAAAGTCCTAATATGGACTTCGTTGTAATGTTCGAGATTCGGTATACACAAACTGGGAAGCCCAGTAGTGTAGTACATAGCTACTTACTAGGGTCCTGTGAATCGTTTAGCGTAGGGATCTGTATACGTCGGTAGCTTATGTCATCCCGAATTTCGACCTAGAGTCACCGTTTTTCTAACACCCGCGCGAGTGAGTGCTCGCGGACGCGATTAAAAGTCCTACCGGGGACTTCGTTTTGTTTGCTCGGTATTCGCGAATATTAGAGTAGAGTCACCGTTAGCCCGTGGGTCTCCAAATGCAGCAACCTCCACGTGGTGAGACCTGGGTCGATAGTACTTGCGATACATATATATTGAATGTTAATTGTTAATCATGTAACGCAACTACTACCGAGCGAATGGCTGCATATTTTAAACATTTTCAAAAGCCTTTTCTATCTAACCCTACCGATACTTTTAATTACTTACATTTTATATCGTTAATAATAATTAATTCTGATTGTACATTACCAATTATACTTCTATAGGCAAATAAGAAAGAAGATACAGTTAAATTCAAGAAAATAATTCTTGAAATTTGTAAATTTATATAATAATTATCATGTGTTAATTATATTTATTATTCTTTATGCTTTTATCGTGAATCAATTGCATACCATAGCATAGGGTGAGACCCAAATGATGTACCTATGGGTTCGAGCTTCTATGCTGGTCTCTTTTTTCCCTTTCGTCTAACTTTTGTTTTCCTTTCTATACTATTTCTTCTCTTTCTCATTTTCTTCTCAGGTTTCGTCGAGGGATCGTCGAGGGATCATCGAATGATCGTCGAGGGACGTCGAGGGACGCCGAATTATCGTTGAGAGATTATCCTAGGAGCATCATCGATTTTAGATATACCATTGATTTCTAATTGAAACGCACAGAAAACTTTTCCGTCAATCCTATTTATATGTATTTACTTTTATTAATTATTATTTATAAGTCTCGGGTGGGACCCATAAGAGGGGCTTATGGGTGTGGGCCTTTTGGCGGGCTGCTTTCACAGCATCGTATAAAACTCTGCGGTGGGACTCTCGGGATGAGCCCTCAATAGGAAAAAATCGAAATTAATTTTGGTACTCCGGTTTGGTCTGGTGGAGGCATATTCATTATGTCCACCTCTCGCTCTAAACTTTATCGTGGTAACATGCATGCATGTTTCGTCTTCCTTTTCTTTTTGGTCGAATGGGTATCGATATTCAATGCGTCCAACTTGCTCCTGTTCTGCGTTTCGTCGTTGTCACGTGCGCGCACGTTTCGGTTTTATCTTCTTTTCATTTTCAGCCTATTTTTACTTGTATTTTCCCGCTTTCTATTTTATTTCAGATTTCTTGTGTTACTCTTCTTTGCTTTCACAGGGATCATCGAGGGATCAGCGAGGGATCATCAAGACGTCATCAAGGACTTTTCGTGGGATTGATGTTCATCATCGATTTTTACGCGAGAATACGGGAAGGATAGGGAGAAGACTCGCGCGTGTGTCGGCTGGCGCAAGCGTGGGTGTTCTTGCGGGCGCGATAAAATTTCGTTTGATTGCTCGTCACCCCGAATACGCGAATTGTAGAGTAGAGTCATCGTTTTTTGTAACACTCACGTGGGGGTGTTCGGGCGCGATTAAAGGTCCTACCGTGGACTTCGTTTTGTTTGTTCGTAAATTCGATCGGTTTTACTCGCGAACGCGTATTGTAGAGTAGAGTTATCGTTTTGTCTAACTGTCACGTGAGTGTCGCGGACGCGACTTAAAAGGTCTTACCGAGGACCACGTTTTTATTGTTCGAAACTCGGAACGCAGGCACAGTAGTGCTTAATAATACGTTGTATCTGAAGTGGACGGTGTCTGGACGGTGGAGCTTTCCGTAAGAGGGGCTTGGTACGTCTCCAGTTAGCTGAGAAGCCTGAAAGACTCTCGAAGCTACAGATATAACGTGTCGCGATCGCGGAACGCGAAACGCGGATATTAAAGTAGAGTCATCGTTCTTTTAACACTCGCGTGGGTGTTCGGGCGCGATTAAAAGTCCTAATATGGACTTCGTTGTAATGTTCGAGATTCGGTATACACAAACTGGGAAGCCCAGTAGTGTAGTACATAGCTACTTACTAGGGTCCTGTGAATCGTTTAGCGTAGGGATCTGTATACGTCGGTAGCTTATGTCATCCCGAATTTCGACCTAGAGTCACCGTTTTTCTAACACCCGCGCGAGTGAGTGCTCGCGGACGCGATTAAAAGTCCTACCGGGGACTTCGTTTTGTTTGCTCGGTATTCGCGAATATTAGAGTAGAGTCACCGTTAGCCCGTGGGTCTCCAAATGCAGCAACCTTCACGTGGTGAGACCTGGGTCGATAGTACTTGCGATACATATATATTGAATGTTAATTGTGAATCATGTAACGCAACTACTACCGAGCGAATGGCTGCATATTTTAAACATTTTCAAAAGCCTTTTCTATCTAACCCTACCGATACTTTCAATTACTTACATTTTATATCGTTAATAATAATTAATTCTGATTGTACATTACCAATTATACTTCTATAGGCAAATAAGAAAGAAGATACAGTTAAATTCAAGAAAATAATTCTTGAAATTTGTAAATTTATATAATAATTATCATGTGTTAATTATATTTATTATTCTTTATGCTTTTATCGTGAATCAATTGCATACCATAGCATAGGGTGAGACCCAAATGATGTACCTATGGGTTCGAGCTTCTATGCTGGTCTCTTTCTTCCCTTTCGTCTAACTTTTGTTTTCCTTTCTATACTATTTCTTCTCTTTCTCATTTTCTTCTCAGATTTCGTCGAGGGATCATCAAGGGACGCCGAGGGATCGTTGAGAAATTATCCTAAGAGCATCATCGATTTTAGATATACCATTGATTTCTAATTGAAACGCACAGAAAACTTTTCCGTCAATCCTATTTATATGTATTTACTTTTATTAATTATTATTTATAAGTCTCGGGTGGGACCCATAAGAGGGGCTTATGGGTGTGGGCCTTTTGGCGGGCTGCTGTCTCAGCATCTTATAAAACTCTACTGTGGGACTCTTGGGATGAGCCCTCAATAGGAAAAAATCGAACTCCATTTGGGTACTACGAGTTTGACCATCTCTTGTCATGTGTTTTGTCGTTGTCACGTGATTTTAAATATAATAATTTTTAGGTTTATTATATATATTATTGTTATTTATTATTCATATAGATATACTAATGATTTATAATTGAAATGCAGATAGAACTATTCTGTCATTCCTATTTATATGGTATTACTTTTATTAATTATTATTTATAAGTCTCGGGTGGGACCCATAAGAGGGGCTTATGGGTGTGGGCCTTTTGGCGGGCTGCTTTCACAGCATCGTATAAAACTCTGCGGTGGGACTCTCGGGATGAGCCCTCAATAGGAAAAAATCGAAATTAATTTTGGTACTCCGGTTTGGTCTGGTGGAGGCATATTCATTATGTCCACCTCTCGCTCTAAACTTTATCGTGGTAACATGCATGCATGTTTCGTCTTCCTTTTCTTTTTGGTCGAATGGGTATCGATATTCAATGCGTCCAACTTGCTCCTGTTCTGCGTTTCGTCGTTGTCACGTGCGCGCACGTTTCGGTTTTATCTTCTTTTCATTTTCAGCCTATTTTTACTTGTATTTTCCCGCTTTCTATTTTATTTCAGATTTCTTGTGTTACTCTTCTTTGCTTTCACAGGGATCATCGAGGGATCAGCGAGGGATCATCAAGACGTCATCAAGGACTTTTCGTGGGATTGATGTTCATCATCGATTTTTACGCGAGAATACGGGAAGGATAGGGAGAAGACTCGCGCGTGTGTCGGCTGGCGCAAGCGTGGGTGTTCTTGCGGGCGCGATAAAATTTCGTTTGATTGCTCGTCACCCCGAATACGCGAATTGTAGAGTAGAGTCATCGTTTTTTGTAACACTCACGTGGGGGTGTTCGGGCGCGATTAAAGGTCCTACCGAGGACTTCGTTTTGTTTGTTCGTAAATTCGATCGGTTTTACTCGCGAACGCGTATTGTAGAGTAGAGTTAACGTTTTGTCTAACTGTCACGTGAGTGTCGCGGACGCGACTTAAAAGGTCTTACCGAGGACCACGTTTTTATTGTTCGAAACTCGGAACGCAGGCACAGTAGTGCTTAATAATACGTTGTATCTGAAGTGGACGGTGTCTGGACGGTGGAGCTTTCCGTAAGAGGGGCTTGGTACGTCTCCAGTTAGCTGAGAAGCCTGAAAGACTCTCGAAGCTACAGATATAACGTGTCGCGATCGCGGAACGCGAAACGCGGATATTAAAGTAGAGTCATCGTTCTTTTAACACTCGCGTGGGTGTTCGGGCGCGATTAAAAGTCCTAATATGGACTTCGTTGTAATGTTCGAGATTCGGTATACACAAACTGGGAAGCCCAGTAGTGTAGTACATAGCTACTTACTAGGGTCCTGTGAATCGTTTAGCGTAGGGATCTGTATACGTCGGTAGCTTATGTCATCCCGAATTTCGACCTAGAGTCACCGTTTTTCTAACACCCGCGCGAGTGAGTGCTCGCGGACGCGATTAAAAGTCCTACCGGGGACTTCGTTTTGTTTGCTCGGTATTCGCGAATATTAGAGTAGAGTCACCGTTAGCCCGTGGGTCTCCAGATGCAGCAACCTCCACGTGGTGAGACCTGGGTCGGTAGTACTTGCGAAGTATAATTGTAGATCATGCAACGCAAATACTATCGAGCGAATGGCTGCATATTACAATGTATCGTTTCAACATCCCTTTCAATTTAATTCAATTTAAATTTAATTAATTTATAAATAAAATAAATTTAATTTTGATTAAACACTAAAGTAGTAACACTACATTGCCAATAATTCTTAAAATATCAATACTTTCGGGAAGTTTATAGTTGTTTAAACAATATGTATTATGTACACGGGGTAGATTAAACTAATATTTAAACGATAGTACATTCGTTATAACATTATTACGAATCATCTCGAAATATTTTCTGATTTATCGCACAAAATTGAAGTCGATAAATCTGTCACTTCTTAATGATTTGACTAGTAGTTTTATCAAAAATAAGCTTGAATATGAGAAATGAAAAATATTAAATACTTACATGATTTACATTCCGTGGTAGCGTTACTTTTGGACACTCGATGTTTGTTAGTAGCACTATATTCAAAATAATCATACGCAAATATTAGGAGAAAATCGTAAAAGTTATTTCTAAGTAAGAAAAAAAAAAGAAAATGAAAACCATTGATTTAAGATAATTAATTTAAAAAAGAATCCTAATATTTTACGAAGAACTTTGTAATGAAAAAAACTTTAGTTTTACTTTATAAATAAAAAAAGAAAATGAAAAAGAAAGAAATTACTACTAGCATCTCTATACAAGTATTATTCATACTGACGCATCTTATTTCTATTAACAATTATCTTATTATTTACTTTCCATCGATATATTTACAGAACAATATTTCATTTCTGTTACAATAATGTTTTTCTAACAATTTTATAAACACTTAAGCTACATTCTATATAAACACATCTTATCCAAGTCCTAATTTCCCTTCTTTATAATGATTAATAATCTTGTCAAATTTGGACTGTTAAATATTTTGTTGGTCTGTGGTTTTTGTTCTGATAATAAAAATAAAATAAAATAAAATAATTATGTGTAATATAGACCAACATTTTACAAATATGTTTTTATTTTGTATAAGCAGTATAGAAAAATGATCCAAATCCTTGCCTTGATGAAAGTGACACATGAAAAGCCAATTATTATTTTAAATATAATCTTCTATATCTATACATACACTTGGAAACAAATGAAAAATTATTCATTATTAAAAAGATATGTGTACATATATACACACACACATATATATACATATATATATATATATATATATATATATATATATATATATATATATATATCATATGTAAACATATACAAGGCAAGGCACCTCAAAAACCATCGACTAAATGATACAAGTTATATTACACATACTTTTTTTTTTGTATATATTTTAGTATTGTACCACTTTCATTTTTGACAGTGTTCAAGGGATCATGCTGTTCTTTATGTTTGTGTCCATTATTATCAAAGGCTCGATCTAAAAAGGATTTTAATCCTGTCCAATTATTATTAATGCCGCGTAATGTTTATTGTAGAAACCAATAATACAATCCGCATCGAAATATCCGTTATATCCTGTACAGCATTAGAAATAAGTGTTAAATTTTTTTCTTTTTTTTTGTTTTTTGTTTACCATTAGTATAGCTAAACAGTAGTGAAACAGTTTAAATAAAACATGATTCACCATATACGTAAGGCTCCTGTCCCTGGCATTGTACATTTTTAATGCAAACACAATGTGTTTTGTATTATGGAACATTATCTACAAATAGATCTACGTACATGCATTATAAAGGAAAGCATTTGGTCCGCTTTTGCTCAATAACTGACTGGTAGTCAACCTTAGAACCAAGGGTAAAGTTTTCTAATTTTGTATCCTCATCGGCAGAGACTTTGCTCAATTGTTTTTCAGCGCAATTCGGCACTGTATTAGATGATACAATCTCGTAAAAATCATTGGTCCGTCCCTGAATTTGTACCATTTTCTGAGAGCTACTTTCTTTTTGAAACATAGGATTGGCAACCTTTATTTCAAGACAATGATTCCGTTTTGTCTTCGTTGCCTGTTTTATTTTAACATCCATCTCTTTTCGTTCTTGTATATTCCTCTTTTGTAAAGGTACATTAAAAATATCCGATAGGTAGAATTTAGAATCTACTTCAGTCTGAGAAGTTAAATCTTTTCTTGCAGTGGTTAAAGAAATTCCTTTAGAATCTATTTTCTGTTTTTCATTAATAACATGATCCAATGGCAAATATGTTTTTTTACATTGAACCGTTTCTATCAACCTCGAAATTTGTTCTTTCCTTTCAGTTTGACTATTTGTGCTTGGTTCGTTCCTATCACTTGCGATATACCGCCTGCTACTTTCGCGTCTTATCGTTGCTCTTTTATTTAAAAAAATCTGTTTTGGTATTTGAACGAACGTTTTGTCTACGTTAGAAAATTTCTCCCAAGAAGGTATATTCAATAAACTGCTAACTTTTCGTAATTCGTTAAACATATCTAACGTCTCTTGTAAAGGTTCAAAGAAAATTTGCCAGTTTCGATACCTCAAGTTCGTATTTCTAACTATTTCCTGATCCTCTAAATGACTAATCTCTTTGAATTTCAATTCGTTAATAGTGATTACCCTTTGACGTTTTTCCTTAACATTGCTCGATGTATTTATCAATAAAGAAGAGTTAGAAATGCTCTCCATCAAATTTGGCGTACTTCCGCCAATTTGTAAACTCGTACAAATACAATCGCTCGTCGAATGTGTCATACATTTTTTTATTTCTTGTTGTTTCTTAGAAAAGTTAACCCCCCGTCTATCTAATTTTGTGAATAGTGAAGTACCTATATAGTTGCTAGAAGATACGCTTCGTTCATTTACGTTTAATTCGTCTTTTATCGATGCGTCTATGCTATTGAATCGTTGTTGCGTTCTAAGTATTGAAGAATTGTTCGTTATTACGTCTTTCGTTAACGACGAATAAGATCTGACGGTATCGATTACGTTATCTAATGAAGCTCTTCGATAATCACGGAGAGGTGTCTTTCGAAAGAAAACTGTATCTAAATCGTCCGTTTCGAAGGAATGTATTGTCACAGAAGAACTTTGACCTATATCGGAATATCTTCTAATAGGTACCAATAACTCGATCGTATTAGACTTTTCCAATTGTTTTTTCTCTTGCCGATTATTATGATTATTATTATTATTATTATTATGATTATTATTATTATGATTATTATTATTATTATTATTATTATTATTATTATTATTATTATTATTATTATTAGCCTGTTGTTCAATCCTAGTCTTAATGTCCGGTATTGTTTCGCTGATACCTTTAAAATTAACAACAGAATTTCCGGTAACGTGTGTCGCATCGAAGATAAATTTTTTCAAACAACTGATTTTACTCAAGGTCGTCGTAGACCGTTCGATAACTTTTCTCGATCTAGTCTTCTGGAAACAAGTTTTACGAATAGCGCCAAGATTTGGCGACGATTTTATCAAAAATGGCATCTCTTCGGTTTTCGATTTTCCAATTTTCTTTATTAATGGTCGCGCCTTATTCTTATCCTGTTGGCGATGTCTTTTGAACGAACGTTGATTGAGTCGATCGCGATCGTGATTGTAAGAACATCTCGACTTATTTTTTGATTTTACCTTTTTACATTCTGTATATGGCGATAATGAAGCCTCTGTTATTTTTATTGTATCGGACGGATTATTAAATTCTTGATTTGGACAAGTCTCATCTAACAATGCGATTGCATCAACTAAATTCATGTAAGCCTTCCTAGGCGTAATACCGATTGCTTCTATTTCATGAGTTTCTCTTTCAACGCTACTATCCCTTTTTGAAATGAATTTATTAACATTAGTATCGTATGACCTTGAGGAGGAGTCGAGTAAGTTACGATGTACCATATATTCTGACGAGCTTTTTGGAATAGAGAAGTTCTCATGGTACCACGGTGTGATATCAAGGTTTTCTGGTCTAGCAGCACGTCCCGACGTAATTATCCTATCCCTCGTTACATTTTTATCAGTGATATTTGCACATTCCTCCAAAGATTTCACCATAGACCTATTCCACGGTATCCTTTGTTCTATCGGACTTTCCGTCACCTTTGGTTCTTTGCTATTTGACCTTTTATGAAATGTGGAATCGTTCGACAACTCTGGCAATATCACTTTTGTTGTTTCGTAAACAATGTGTCCTTGGGCGCATGGTAATATTGGTTCGCCATCCGTTGAAGCTTCTTCTGGTGTTAATGGTAACGCTGCACCACGACCAAATTCTATGAACCACAGCTCGTCCCCTAACTCGCTTTCTCACTTTTTTTCGTTCATATCCTTATTCAAATAATGCAGCACGTAATGTAGAACTAAGTCGTAGCAATACTTATACTCTGTCTAAAAAAAACAAACAAAAATCACACGAAATTTATAGTTGTTGTTGTTGTTGTTGTTGCGTTATCTTGTAATTTTTTTTTTTTTTAAATATTTTGTTAATGCCAACCATATTCTCTATTAGCTGAGGCCGATGTCTACGCACTGTTTTCACAGCTTGAAATATATCCACTTCTCCGTGTTGTATTACTTGTTCTATACACGCATTGGCAGCACAATAAACGCCACAACGACTTCTTCCGTCCGGAGACACGACTGCTACAGGACCATAATCCGTTCTTTGTCTCCAGCGTTCTACCATATTCATTAGTTCTACTAAACTATTTGTAGATGTTGGTACTTTATGACCCATGGGCCAACACGTTAATTGAAATAATTGAACTGTTTTTGGAGGTGCTTTCACTCCTGCCATTAACTCGGGTAATGAAATAATTTTTTTATTTATCCTAAACACCTGTAGAAACATATATTTGCACATATATTTGCACATATATAATGATGTATATAAATATAAACAAATAAATAAATAAAACTAGTTATATATAATATAACAAAGATATTTCAGTTTTAAACTAAGCTATAAAATATAATTTATGAATAAGATATTTTTATTGTACATACCCAAGTTTTAATATTCGTATAATGATTATGACTAATATGATCAATGGTAAATACAGGACCATATTTTTTGGAATGCCTTCCTTCGGGCCAAAAACTTGGAAAATTTGTAGAACCCTGAGGTGGTACACATAATATAACAACTGCCGCACATTCATAATCATAAACCAGTGACCAAAATTCACCACATGTGTTTCGTAATGGCCACTCAGTAACAATGTATTCTCTTGGTTTTGTGTAGCCCTATTATAAGTTATCGTAATTATAAATTAATAGAATACAAAAAAAGATATATATAAAGTTAATTTTAAACTTACATCCACAAAGACAGCATTAATATAATCTGTGAAATTGTTCCCTTGGAAACTAGTAAGGTATGGTCGAAAGTTATCAGCTAAGTAAAAGTAATTAAATCATTTAAATTAATCCATAGATTGTATAAGACGTTTAATATTTTCTTTTTATAAAAACTTACGTGGTACAACCAAAACATCTCTATTCTTTTCACGATTATCAGCTCTGTGTCCTCCTGCACAATCTCCGATCGTAAATCGTGGAGTTTGCTTGCATATTTGTTGATACTCCCGTAAATACTCGTTCATTTTACTAATGGGATTTTTTATTCCTTTTTGTTTCAAACGTAGCGATAATTCCGAAACTGGAAACCACGAAGTACCACATATTACAAATTCTTCCAATGTGTCGTATACAAATTTGTACTGTTCCTGTAAAAATATATATCATTTGCTTTTACAATGAGTTAGAATATTTTTATGTGAAATTAATTGAATGATAACATCAGTTTATACATTACTCCCAACGATGTGGTCTTTTTATGAAAATAATTTTACATACCAAATTTTCTATCAATCCTCTTCTACTTTGTCTCAACTTCTTTAAATATCCGAATACATCGAAGGCATCTTCTTCTTCAGCTAACTCCATATTAGCATCTATTGCAAGATACACTCCTGATCGACCACCACCATCACTTTAATTGTGAAGAGAAAATATAATCATAAAGAATATAAGGAAGTTCAATGTAAAATAAAAAAAAAAAGTTTTTGATAATTCTTCTAGATAGTAATATGGCGCGCTTGAAGACTTACTTGCAATGAACTACCATAGGACCCGATTCATTTTTTATAGTAGATCCAACAACTGCTCTAACACGGCGACGAAATTCTAACACTGCATTACCAAAGGGACATGTATGAGAGTGCCATTCGGTATAATGAAATTGTAATAACGTTCTCTCTTCACAAATTTCCTAAAAATATTAAGATGTGTAGTTTTTATTTTAATAAAATGTCTTATACGAATTATACATTGTAATATGTAATATATTGTTATACATTACATCGCTTTCATCCTTTTTATAAAGTTTTATTGTGCGTATATGAAAATTGGCTAATTGCTCTTCCTGTAATATAGAAACTCCGATACCTCCATATTCTTCATCCTTGTCTTTACTCGCTGGCCAATACTGAACGCACATGACCTACGAAATTGTTACATAATACTGCAGAAGTTATGATATGATAATTGATGTTGTAATATGTATTAATTATGTGGCCTTTTTCTTAAACCTATTCTTGTAATAATTATATCTAATAAAATACTGACTTACTCGTATGAAGTCAAAAGTTTTCGTAAGCATAACTATACAAGATGCTTTTTCTTGCCAAACCATTCGCCAAAATTCTGTTACAGTATTTTCCATAGGGCCTTGAGTTACAATATAAGCATTTGGTTTCAAGATACTCTAAAATATAAAATGAAATAATAAAAGTTAATACAATTTTGATAAAAAATTTAAATGTCAATCAAATGTTAATGAAATACTTACATCTACATAAGATGCATTAACATAATCGGAATCTGTTTCACCCTCTATTGTATCCAAAACCACTCTATTATAGTCATCTGTGAACAATTGCGATTATTATAACAAAATAATTATCCAGAGTAAATCAAGATATAGGGTAAAATTGTGATCGTGTTATTATGAAAATATTTTTCAAAGAGGATTTCCAATATATTAAGAGTAGGATTTGAATTGAAGAGAAATTTAAGGCAAATAAATAAAACTAGAACAATAAGAGAAATATTTATCTTATTTATGTTTTATATAGGAAATAAAATAGGCATTCATTGTAATAATTAAAAAAAATTAGATCATATGCAATAATTTGCAAAACATCAATATCTACACATCACCAACTGCAACGAATAGTCATAACGCATTTACTATAAGTATACTAACTTACCAGCAACAGCTAGTGATAGCACTAACCGTTTGTAGTTGGCGTGTCTTCATTGGCAGGCACTAGTGTAGGAGTTAGATCCATATAATGGGATCTGAATTCAGTGTAGGATCCGGATTCGAATATTCGGTATCCGGATTCGAGCTGTCGTGTCATGTATTTATCTGGATGTCAAGGAATCCGAATATCCTCAAATCTGGATCCCACGAAGAGTCCTAGTACAGTCTAATATTTTATAAGTTTAAACATGTCAACCACCATTGCATAAAAAAAGCTTATAAAAAATATTTTCTAAAGTACAAAAGCGCATATTTCAAAGCATTAAAACGTTCCTGTATCATAAAACAATCTTTGCTTAAATGTCATGACAGAAATTTAGATAGAATTTGAAGCTTAAAAAATCACACAATATTAAAACAAACAGAATTAGTTCTTTTGTTGAAACAAAACATTTCAACATTGACAATAACCAACTAACTATCACTTCGGATTAAATAATGTAAAACGATTTGTTTTTTGACAGTACAACATTTATAATTAATATGATTCATACTTACATGGAATACATTTCTGGTTTTGATTCTTTTCTTTATTCACTGGTTTTATAGCATGTCTACACGAATGTGATTCCACCTTTGCTGCTGTCTGAAATTTGAAACAAATAATATTATAAATGCACGTTCAATCGTTAGATTTTATCAAGAAATCGCAATAAAATATTATTTCTTACTTGAAATTCTACACGATATAGAACTGGAAACTTTCTTCTAAGCTCACAAAGCTTTGGAAATTGTGACAGTTCAGTTGGTACTGAAGGCAATGTAGTGCTCATACTACTACTAAGTTCTTCTGTCGCTATAAACATATAAAAATGATATTATGACTTGTGGATTCTCTTTGTTTTTATTATTTAATTTATATGTAAATAATATAGGTGCAAATATATCGATTGAAGAAAAGAACTTACCAAAAGAAATGAGGCCACTGTTTAACATTGATAATTTAATTTGGCTTGGAATGGAAACCAAGCTATGTCCAGGATTTAAATGACGCTTTCTAGGTGGCTTTTCTGGCGCTCTAGGAGCACTTCTACTTCTACTGTGATGATGATGTTTTCTATGTGTATGGGAATGAGAATGAGAGCCACTAGCAATTGAAGTGGCTCCTGTACGATCAGAGCAAATGCTACTCAAACCTAGGACACCACCACCACCACCACCAGTCGATTGTGTTCTTAAAGATGACATTTTTCTGAAATGATAATATTATTACTTTAACATTACATATATCATTTTTATATGGTATATTTATAAAGATTTATAAAACATTTAAAACATTAAAATTATTATTGACATAACAATTTAAATTACCTGGGAATTATTAAATATAGCCAATGAACAATATATGTCAAACTATCCGTAACTTTATAAAACTATTCCTTCCAAAGATCCATTGTCAAATACTTTATAGTAACAAATCTTTTTAAAAATCCTTATGTCATATACATTTTATCAACATTATGTTAGATTGTATGTAATTTTTCATTTCAGATTTGAAATAGCCTAATAAAAAGCAACAAAATCTACAAAAAGAATCAAATATAATGGAAAGATTATTCTTAAATATATGAACATGTCGGATAACTTGATTGCAATGTATCAATAACTGAATAATTCTTACTTGTTTACGTAAAATTTGTGATTTCCGTTTAGATATATTCCAATATATTGGCGCTTGACTTTTCGATAAATACGCGCGTAAAGTCCAAAAACTTGTAAATCTATAAAGATCGAGGATGTTAATTAATTTTTTTTTCAATTGAATTAATGGAAGCCTTATGGAAGCTATTTTTCGTATAATCAGATTAATAAAAATTAATAACAAATTATAATCGTATTAACGGAACAATTATCCAACATACATTACACATTTTTTAAATTCCAATGATAAAGTACTATTATTAAATATAATAATATAAATTATTGAAGATCTATTTTTATTAATTAATTTCTTAAAATAAGACAGAAAGAAGAATTATATACATTCAAAAATTACTTTATGCATCGTTTGATAAATGCATATACAAATACGAATGAATTCGAATAAATGGCTAGCTGATAGTGGCTCCCTCATTTTAACGATAGGTTTCATGGAAAGGCGCGAAAACGAATTATTAACCTTGATATCAGAAGTAATTAGACGGAGAAAGAAAATTTCTTCTTACTCTATCGTCTTATTTTTTATTTTTCTTTTAAATTTATTTTTCAAATACAACAGTTACCTTATATATGAGCACATCGTTCGATACAGTTCAATCTATAATTTTGTTACATTTCTTCGCGTATAAAAAACTAAATCAATATAAATAATAAACTTGAATATATATATATAGTCGTGTGTATATATATATATATGTATATATATATATATATATAAAATCAAATATTAAATAAATGCACACGTTCCTTTTTTCTTTTCTTTTTTTATCTTAAAAAGTAAAAACGCATAAAATTCATTGCAATTCTGTAATGATTCTGTAAAGATAATAATTGTAATTTGATTTTAAATCGTTTTTTTATAAAAATGATTTATCGTTTCTCTCGACGAAATTAAGTTTGATAGATATTTTTTTTATTCGATTCATCGCTCTACACAGTGATATTCCATACCGAAGGTTAAGCGTCTTCCGCTAAGAATATAAATATAAAAATAAACTCATGCCATCTCTGTCGAAACTCTGTTTCGACCAGAGAGGCACCGTCGACATTCATTAGTTTTGTATAAAAAATGAGTTTTTCTTTTTTTTTTTTATATACAATAAATATATATATATATTTTTTTTTTATTATTACAATGAACATATGGTAATTCTTTGTCGATCGATAATCCTTAAAGAATGTTTTAGTGATTGCGATAAAAAGAAAAAAGAAGAAAAGTAAAAAACGATTAACGATTAACGATAACGATATACACACAATATCACATGTATCTATTATATGCTATGTATCTACGATTGTACAATGTCATTGCAATGTCTCCTTTGTGCATATATATGTTGAACAATGAAAGCTCGATATTATGATCGACATCGATCGATAGCGAAGAGACAAACGATAATGTCGTTTTTAAAATCGACATACCATAACACCGTGATACTCTCGTTGATATATCGAAGATTCAACCGGCGCCAAATGCGGACATATTCCCCGCGTGTATGCGTGTGCGTGTGTTTTTTTTCTTTTTCTTCTTCTCGGACGACAAGAGATATTTTATTCGATCCTGTTATCCAAATGTAGTCTTATGTAAAACAAAACAAAAAAACACAATAACATTTGATATATCTTGATGGATGGGAGGAGAATAAAGAGAGGAATGAGATGTATAATTAACAATTTCGATTTTCTGAACGATCACACTCTCATTCGCGAACGGTCGATGACGAGAGATGACGATGGGCGTTAATATAAACTCCGAATATTAATATATCGTGTTTGAGAGAGAAAGAGAGAGGGAGAAAGAGAGCAAAAGAGAAAGAAAGAGAGAGAAGTTCGTAGAAAAAGTATATGTGTGTGCACGAAGTAGAGGTGTAGTAACATCGAAAAAGAAGAAAAAAAAGAGAGAGAGAACAAGACGTACTTTATGTCACTTATAACTTTAATATCTCAGATCCGCGATTACGATTTTCGATTTTCAGGGAGGGACGACGATCGTGTCCCTTTGAAAAAAACGTTCGCGATTTAATATTATTCGTCCACAAATGGTCTCCCCAGGGCGCGCGTATTTTTTTCGGTGATCGTTAAAATCGCGATATGGAGAGATAGAATGATGGATCCTCGTCGAAAGATTCGCGAAAAAGTAGGAGGAGGAAGAGAAGAAGAAGAAGAAAGAGGAGGAGAAGGAGGAGGAAGAAGAAGAAGAAGAAGAGGAGGAGGAGGAGGAGGAGAAGTAGAAATAGGAATAAGTGTATGAAGTAGAAGAAAAAAAAGGGGGGAAAAAAGAAGGAACTTGGTTGAAGGAAAGAGATGGATTAAGACGATTAATCCAAAGGACTACGATGATGACAATTGATAATACGAATGGAGAAGGAAGAGAGAGAGAGAGAGCAGCGAGAAGAAAGCGCGAGGATAAACGGCGGCGGCGACGATCACGTTTCCGAGTGCGAGGTCGATGACAGACTGACACGGAGCGACGCGACGACGACAACCAACCGTTGACGGTGAGTTGTATTACTCTAACAAGGAATTGGAGAGGGCCATCGGGGTGGCTACGTTCTCTCCGAGTGTGAATGTAGAGATTCCGAGGGAGGAGAGGAGGAGAAGAGGAGAGGAGAAACAGGGTATAAGGGGGTACGACTAGGGAGAGGGGGGAGGGAGGGGAGGGTAGTCGGTGGTAAAACGTTGGAGCCGGCAATGGAGCGGTGGTAGTGCTGCCGATGGCGCCGTCGATGTCGACGTCGGCGTTATAGCGCTAGGCTTAGAGCCAAACGAGAAGGGGAAGAAGCGACGCCGACGCCGACGCCGACGCCGACATCGAGTCTCTTCGCCAAGGGCGTGGTTCTCTCTCTCTCTCTCTTTCCCTCTCTATCTCTTTTTTTCTCTTTCTCTTTCTCTCTTTCTTCGGGATCGCGTAATACTCACTCGCCCATACTTGCCTTCTCGAAAAACATTTCTATAGCATTGTCGCTATTGTCGTACTTTCGTGCACGCGATCATCGCTCTCGGCCAAAATTTCCAATGCCTGATATTATTTTTATATGCTCGGGTCTTTAAATAACGCATATCGCTTTCTACGTACACAACTAAAAGTGATAGAGAGAGAGAGAGAGAGAGAGAGAGAAAAGTTTGTATTTTATCGTCGAACGAACGAAAGTATTTTAATGTTTTTCCAGATTTCTATGGAGAAAAAGAAAGCATTTAAAAAAAAAAAAACAAAAAAAGACAAATATCGATCGATAGGCAATCGAAACTTCATACGTTTGCACGATATATGATTATTATACGTGTAGTATATCGTTAATCGAATTAGAATGCATATTTTCATACTTCCTACCAAATCGAAAATTTCTACTGTAAGCTTGTAAACGATTGGTTTCGTAAATCGTTCGATTTATTTTTATTATTTCGTTATCATTTTACGTTCATATTGTTTCGATCGTGTAACGATCGATCGATAATTTGAACAATCTAAAAATTGTAATATCGACTATAGTAGAATTGGGAGAAGACGGAACAGGCATCTCATTCCGACGAGGATAAAAGAATTTGTAATGTATGGAAATTTGAAAATTTATGACGGTGTAGTGGCAAAGGCATTTCTCGATGCGTAATTGGCGTGTGCCTGTTCTATTTATTTCTGTCAATGACGACTAGATTATTGAGACTAAAACGCACAATGACGGGATTGCTTGAATACCATTCGATCTGGTTAGAAGTATTATTAATGAATAAGATGGAATATATTTTTTCATTCGTTTTATTTATAATAATATAATTATTTTATTTGACAGCTTAAAGTAAAATATTCATTTTATAATTTGTATCATTTGACAAGAAAGATTTAATTATACGTAAGGAATCAATAAATACAAATTGCAGAAGTTAGGTTATTAAATAATGTAAATACGTTATAATAATATTTTCGTAGAATTTTTAGCGTGAAGAGAGAACGTTTTCTCAATAGATCTTTCTGCTTTATCGACAGAGAATGAGAATACCTCTTCAGAGACAATTGTTAAAACGGGCCTAGGTTAATGCAAGCTTCTTTTCTTTATTTCCTTATCAGAATTTCTCCTTTGATATTTATGCACATTAACAAAGTAATTACACATTAATATGTTACATTAGGGTTTATGGTATATAATCCCTAACTACTTTATTCATTTGTACACTATGTCTTTGCAAACAATCTATAGGTACATTATAAACTGTGAATATATTACAAAGTTTATACAACTACTATCTTTTTTGGATTGATTCATATTCATTTCTCAGAGATTTATTTAATTCTGAAGTCATTTCTCAAATAATTCCTTGGTGTTTATTTAGAGTTAGACCATATATTTTTTAAATAATATAAAAGTGGAATGTCGATTGCTATCAGCTGGGTGGTATAGCTTTGGCAGTTTGTCCAAAACCCAAATTGGGTCGCGTACCAAACCATGACATTTTCCATTCCAATGTCTGTTGAAGTAAACGTTCTTCTTCCGGTGAAAAATGTAGTAAAGTAGCAACTGCCTTTGTTAAATGAAGAGCCTACAATATAAAAAGGTATAATTATTGTTAAAATATTTATCCAACCTTGATTATAAAGTAACACTTACCTCGTATTCTCTGCTAGTAAGAAATTTAATGAGAACGTGTTTTAAATATTTAAAGTTAACATCGTCTTTTAAGTTGGCATGTTTGGCAGTGACTGTTTTGGATGAACTTGGATTTAAAATAGCAGTGGACGGTTCAGCATCATTATCCAATGATGCAGAAGGAACTCTTAATTCCCGTTGTAGAGTTTTTTTCATATCTGTTAAACGTTGTTGTAAGACTTTGATTGTCTGCAAATATGAAAAAAAAAATGAGAGATTTTTCATTTCTCCATTTATATACAAAAGAATATTTTATTTTTTTTTTTTTTTTAATATAAATTTCATAGAGTACCTTTGTTTTCTCGTTTAATTGTTCTTCTAAATCCAATAAGCTACTCTTTAGTATTTTTTCATTCCCTTCCATCTTCTCCTTATTACGTTCTATCTCTTCTAATTCTGCGATTCTTTGTTTAGATTTTTTCAATATTGCAATAACCTTTTCTAATTCTTCATTTTGAGCTTTATAACTACCTTCTAAATTTTCTATTTTATTTTGTAATTCGTGATTTTCAACTTCTTGTATTCTCTGTTCTTGCTTAATAATTTCAATATCTTGGGAAAATTGAGCACTCCTTAGCAATGCTGTATCTTTTTCATTTCTTTCTTTCTCTATGCATTCTTGCAATTTTGCAATTGTTGTTTTCTCTATCTCTAGACTTTCCTTTAATTGGTTCACTTCTACATGCAAAGAAGAATTGTTTGATAGTACATCTTCATTAGATGATCGTAAATATGTTAATTCTGATGTAGCAGCTAAAAGCTTTGCCATGGTCTCTTCTAATTCTGATTTCAATTGACTGGTTTCATTTGAGGATGTTTCCTAGTAAAAAGGCAAATAGAAATTGAGATGAGAAAAAGTACCATAAATCTTTAGAAATGTATCACAAGAGAATATATTACTTATTATATATATTATTTCAAAATATGTAGCTTGTTTTTTTTTTATAAACATAAGCGAATTAAAAATCAATGTAATGTCAAGACATCAAAAATATCAAAATTAATCTAAGCGCAACATATATTGCCTACTTTTTTCTTCTTTTACTTATTAAAAAAAGGCTTACATTTTCATCCATATTTTTTGTCAATATTTTATTTCTTTAGCATTGTGAAGTTGCATAAAAAATTATATCTGAAAATTTTTATCCATCAAAAATATTGAGGATGAAAATGTAATTATTCAATACCTGAAATACATATAAAAATAATATTTTTACTAAATTACTATATATATTTGATTGGTATGTGTACATAGACATTCATTTGTGGCCGATACAGAAGTGGGTTTAAAGTAAATCAAAAAAAATATACATGAGTAATATTATTGTTTGTTTTTCTTTATTCCATAAATAAACTATACATAACACGCAATTATACATAAAAATAGTTTAAATTATTAAGCGATTTAAATGGCATATATATTAAAATAATGCAAAGAAAGAAAAGAAGGATATAAAAAAGAAAATATTTTTCTTCAGGTGGATAATCAAACAGAAGGTAAATAATTTAAAAGAGACTTTTGTATTAATTATTCGATAGATAATATAATATAACACAACAACTTATTTGAACTCGTGCTTAATCACAGAATTTTTGTAATTATTAGATTCTAAACTAGATGATTAATCTAATTTTTTTCTATCTACTCCTTAAATAAACTCAAACAAATGAAAATATGTGCAATATATACAATCTAGGTTCAAAAACAATTTATGGTAATTTATAATAACTTTTATTTCCAACATGCTTATATGAAAGACCAGTTTATTTTTACCATGCTTGTAACAGAGACAAAGTAAAGATCTATTAGTAAATGAAGATATGTGTAAGAGGTAAATACTAAGTATGTGCGTTAAGCATCAAGCATTTTCAACATGCAATAATAGATATAAAATGCACTTATCATCCACAAAGAAAAATTTACAAAAATCTACTAATAAAATTTTAGTGTTTATAGTATAATTGCATAAGCGTTCAAAACATAACAAGTAGTTGTAATGTTATGTGGATGTAATAGGCAATTTTATATATCTGAAAATAATTATTATACATATTTGTTATAGATGTCTTTAATATTATGGAATAATAAAATAAGACTGTGTTGTGTGTTTGTGTGTAGGATGAGAAATACGAAAATTTTTGAATAATTACAAAAATGCAAAAGCAAGAAGTGTGATGATCTGTTTATTGTTGGGGGTGTAGGTAATGTAAGTCTTTTCTTCTTCCAGTTAATATACTAAAATATCTTCCTGGAAGTAAACTAGATTGATCATGCAGCATCACTACATATCGCGGTAACTCACGATTTGCCGCTTAAATTCTTCAACCTCGTCATCGACGCTGGCCCGGAGCTCTTTTAGTTCCGTGGCCATTTCGTCGATGTCCTCGGCCATGCGCAAAAGCTTGGCGTCTTTCGTCGCCATAACAACATTGTTCACCTCTATTTCAGCTTCTAGTTGTTTAATCCTCTGCTTCAATTTTTCTTTCTCTTCTTCTACACGCCTTCTCTCTAGTCCCTCCTCTCCTGCTTGCCTACTGAGCCTTCCAACTTGTGTTTCCAAACTTGAAATTTTTCCAGACCAACTAGTTTTTATATCAGAGAGGTGAAGGTGAGCTTCCTCTAGCTTTCTCTCTAAAAGAGTTCGCTCTCTCATAAGATCAGCTACTCGTTCATCGTTTGTCATTTGATCATTTGTGTCCGAGGCACCTCTCTGTTCTAATACAAAAACTTTATCCTTCAGATGACGGACTTCTTCTTCCGTTTGTGCTAGTTGACATGATAATTGAGCTCTTTCGCGTTGCGTTGAATGGCGCAGTGTTTCCATTTCATCCTGAAAATAAAAATATAATCACTATTTATTCTTTTTTTTTTATAATTTACGAATAAATATGTTTTTTTTCTTTTTCAAGCTTTTTTTTTACAAATCTTACCTAAGCACAGATGACAATTATATTTGTCAAAGATAAAAATATTAATTCCCACAACAGTTTATTGTCAGCCCATAGAGAATGTATTGGAATGACAATACATTAAAAGTGCATAAAATAAGAACATAAGTCATGAATAGAATATAAAAAGCTTGCGATAAAAAGTAAAAATTGTGTGTGTAGAATATTTAGTAACAAATATTTAATGTAGTAATATTACACACGTAATATAGTAACAATACATTAATCATGAGTAATTTCACATGTTAATCTTTATCTTACAAAGAGAAAAATTTATAATAAAATACCGCATTACCAAAGATACGTATTTGAAAATTAAAGCATTAAGTAATTGTACAGTAGATTTGTAATGAAATATATATATATATATATATATATATATATATATATATATATATATTCATATAAAATTGTGTGTTAAATACAGATACATAGATTAAAGTTAGGTTAATAAGGAATAAAATTTGCAATATTGCTATAGAGCAGTACAGCAGCAAGGCTATGAAAACGTACCTCTAGTGTCAGCAGTAGCGGCAGCAAATTAGCAGAAATTACTGCCTACCCTGATCTCCCATTTTTTCATTTATTAAGATAATTTCCAATCTTCATGCATATGTTGTTTTCACAAAATTATTGCTATCACAATGTTCTTGATATATCACAATTCAAAATAAAAACAAATATTTTTAAAGTATAAAACACATTCACATATATCATTAAAATACATTTTCAAACAAAGAGGTCAACCCTCTGATGGAAATAGAATGATTATGGAACATATAGAATGTTCTCTAAATAAATGCAATTCATAATTAATTAACATGAATCTTAAATAAATATATATAATATAATATATATTTTATATAAAATAATAGATATAAAATATAAATAGAAATATAATAGTATAATAAATGTGCAGTGTGTGAAGTATAGCAAATATGTAGGCAAACAAGCAGCAATATAAAATTTATTAAAATGTAAACACTTAAAAAATATATTTTGAAATAATATAAAAAAAATGTAAAAAACATGCTGGTAAATGATAATAATTGTTTTACAATTTGATGAAAAAAAAGCGTTTTTATAAGATAAAAACATTTCATCAAGTTACAATCTATATATATATGTATGGAAGTAAATCATCATTAAATACATTGCTAATACATTTAATGATATAAACAAAAATCTTTTTGCCTTATTATATATAGAATAACATACATGAATAATTTATATAAATTTTAATATATATATATACACAAACATATATATATATATATATTATTTTTAAATCATTTAATTCATAAACAACTCTTTTTCTTTAATTATGTATTTATTAATAAAATGAATATACAATTAGTATATTTTTATGAAATATGTTTTTTCTATTGTATGCATTGTTCTAATTGTATATGAGAAAAATCAGTACGAAATCAGTACGAAAACACACATTAAGAAATGTAGTATACAAAAATTAAGATCTTAAATTCTAAAATATTTTTTACTTAAAAAATAGTAAAATATGTACTCACCTGTATATTATTTAATTCGTCTTCATATCGTCTAAGACGGGAAACTTCAGATTTTAGGCTTTCAATTTCTGCTAAGGCAACTTTTAAATGCTGTGATTTTTCTTCCACTTCTTGTTCTTTTGATAGAAGCTGAAATAATACCAATTGTTAAATAATTACTATACTTTTTATTATGTTCGCAATTAAATAAAAAAATAATAGAAAATAAATTTCTTTTGTATAAAACTCACAAGATGTTTGATCTTGGCCATTTCTTGAGTCTGAAAACTTTCTAATTGTTCTGCATCTTCTTGAAAGTTATATAATTTTTTTTTATATTCTGAAAGTCATTTTAAATAAAGTTTAGTTTCTTTAATAGTACCTAATACTTCCTATAAAACTACATTTATATTTTTATTAAATACTAACCTTCTGCATCCTTAAGTGCTGACTCTAATGATCTTTTTGAATTTTCTGTAGTTCGTAATTCTGTTTCTAATTTGATTTTTTCTTTTTCTTGCTTCTCCATTACTTTCTTCCATTCTTTTTCTTTTTCAGAAAACTTAATCTTCCATTCTTCATTGATTTTATCTATTTTCTTTTGTAACTCCATTTCCTTCTTGGTTATCAATTTTTGCCATTCTTCTTCTTGAGTTTCAAGATTTTTAATATCTTTTAAGTGTATACTATCATTAAGTTTTACAGCAAAATTATTTTCTTGTTTCATTGAAATTGGCGACGAAGAAGAAGCTACATGTTCTTCACGGGATCCATCCAATGAAGTTTGAGACTCGCTAATACTACTAGTAGATCCTGTCTATAAAAAAAAAGAAAAATAAATAAATAAATTTTTCACATACTTCATAATAAAATAATCTATTTAAACAAGGTGTTAACGTAAAATAAGAAAAGTGAGACAATACAGAGAAATCTTATACATGGTAAGTTTCATTTTGGATATAGGTACCTGTGAAATATGTCTAGAACTTATACCGCGAATATTTGCAGCGTTTCGAACTACAGTTGATACGTCGCTACCAATTTCTTCACGTATTTTATTCTTCAAACTCGCAAACATGATGTATTAACCTAAACACTAACACGTAACTAACAGATAACACTTGTAAACGTCAAATTCAACGTCACATAGACAGTCAATTTATATGTTCAAAAAAGCTTTTATATTAAAACATCAAGTTAGTAATGTTGTTTGAAAACAGTTCATTTTTTTTTTACATATCGTTGTTAATTAATATTAATGCAACATCATTGAAGTAATGATTTTTATAAGTGACACACATAAGATCGGCTAAATCCGACATTACACATTATCATGCCACCATTTATTAATCAACCACTAGCGACACCCGAAGATACTTCGATACTGATTGTTCAGATGACTATCCATTTAGCGCCATTTTGCGTAATGACGCGGCTTTAGTTTGAACGTTTAAATTTCCAGCTGAAAATTAACAAATGACGATAATCTTTACTCAAATATATTTTTATGATCGTCTTGTGTATTAAGATAGTAAATATATTAAATGAAAACAAAAAAGTTTCTCCATTAATTTTTTGATTTTTCGTTAGATATTCTCGTAAGTTTAAAAAAATAAAATGTAATGCGTATTATCGTCCATTTTTTTTTTTACGACTATTTAAATATTAGTACAGGTGGTGCAACATTCAATAGATATAAGTGACCTTTGTGATTATATCATATAGTATGAAAATAATGGATGTTATTTAATTGTAGAATAAAGGATGAAAATTGTCAATTAATATTTTATTGCATATTATAACAAAATCGGTTGACCATATATTTCAGGTAGTCAATCGTTTAGAGTATTTAGATCAGTAATAGGACAGTTTGTAATAATGTGACAAATTTTTTTTTAGATTGGCAATCCTGTTCGTATTCTATTCTGATTTCGTTCGGCTTACGACAGCTATTGAATCAGTCTTTAAAATGGCGGCGAAAAGTGGTGGTAACGACGAGTGGATCTCGGCTATAAAACCAATACTAGTCGCATCGTCTGGTTCCTTAAATAAAAATAGCGTTATAGAACTTATAAAGAATATCGTAAAAAAGTAAGTATCGTTGATCAAAATAACATACTTTCTTGATATTATGTCTTATAATTCTAAAAGTAGTATTAACTCGAGGTGACAGAACAGAAATGGATGTTCTGCATGATAAAGATAAATACAAGTATTTTTTTGTTGATTGATATGATCTTTTTGTGTTTCATAGTGAGAATAAATTTATCGAACATGAAGAACAGTATGAAACATTCTACGCGTGTGCCGCTGCACTTTCTGCAGAGTACATTAGTAATTTTGCTAATTCCTGTAAGTGTTTCAATTTTTTCCTTAAAAATTATATCCTACGTAACGTTTACAAACCAATGGTTTACGTGAAATTAATGTTGTTTTTAAAACTATAAAATTCATAAAAATTCATTAGTGATTTATAATGATGCAATATAAATTTTTTCGTGAAGATTTTATCATCTGATATTGGTTTTTATTACATTTAAGTTGTATAACTTGTATTGTAACCCTAGTGGTGGATTCTGTACATGAGAACAATGAAAAAGTTTATATAAACATATGCTTTATTTGGTCTTGTTTCGTAGAAGTTACTAGATAATTTGTATATATAAAATACCAAATTATTTCTTATATATTTATTATATATATATATATAAACTTTGATATTCTTATGTCACTGTAGATGTTAAGAGTCAAATACCTACAGTATGTCAAGCATGCAAGATCCTACTTCAGCATCTTGTCCATGTTTTACGTCAACAACAGACTAATCAGGTAGATACTGGTACAGCAGCTGTTATATCTACTAAACAGTTACTTCTTCCGATACGTGCTTTATGTACTGGACAAAGCTTACTTTCTTCAACGGAAGAAACAGCATTGATTACAATGATACAGGTTGCGAAAGTACCTTCACAAGTTAAGGTTCCACAACCTGGAAAAGAGAAAGAAACTTCTGCACAATGCATGAAGGAGACAAAACGGACGCATAGCGATTTATCCAGCAGTATTCTTGAGCAATTAACAATGCCATTACAAGATTTTGCACAACCTGTATCTTTTATTACTGAAAATTTTGTTGAAGGTACTAATAAAAACTCAACTGATACTGCAAACAACGAGATTCATACAGATACAAAGGTTAATTTTTATTATTTCTTATCTTTGTATTATTTGATATTAAATACAGGCATATCATAGTTGTTAATTGTGTATTTGATGGGTTTTTTTTCTTTTTATTACAGATGATGTTCATAGCAAATAATATAGGCACTCTTCAAAGTATGGGTGCAGGTGATTTATTATTGGATATGTGCGCTAATCTTCCCCATGTATCAAGATATGCTCGCAAATATCAAACATATTTAAATAAAAAAAGTTTCAGTTTACCTGCAAATGCTACTGATGCTCATATGATAAGACACAGCTTGCATTTAGTAGTTAATGACATAAACATTGTGCATAGTGTATTATCATTACCTGTGTTTGAACCATTGACACATGTGAAATTAGAAAAATTATCAACACTGGCTATGTCTTGTTTGTACTGCTCGATTACTAATGCAGCTGCATCAAGTATCGTTGGAATTACAAATGCTGTGTCTCCTAAATGCAGTACAAATACCTCTGGAAATACTCAAGCTAGCCAAGGCACGAAAAGTGCAGAGGATGCAAGTAGAATTCAGGAAGAATACGATGCATTAGCTATAACAGTTGTAGAGAAAAGTTTAGAGATATTTGGATTAGTTTCAAATATAATCAAAAATAGTACACGTGCTGGTGGACATGTGAGTTGATTGTCTTTATAATACTCAATAATATTTTATAATATTTATTATAATTTTCATTTTAATTAATAGATCCTTCAAAATCATCTACTGATTGGAGTTTGGTTATTGGTTGCTGGTTTGCAAGCACAATTGTCAGTAAGCAGTTTTAGTGCTGCAGATAAAGTGAAAGATGAAAAAGGAAAATCACCGAGTAAAGCAAGAGATGGAACTGGTCGTGTAAACCTGATGAAAGTGTAATGCATATTTATTGCTTTTATTAGATATTATTTATTATTATTATAAAAAAATACTTTTAATGAAACAATGAAAATATAAACATCTAAATTTCCAGTCAACAAGGATTTGGAGTATTGTCGGTAGCATTGGCATCACATGCGTTAACCTTGATGAGTGCTCTCCTTGAAGATGTATCTATAGAAGCCGGTACAGATTCTTCTACTCCTGAGCCAGCACCATTAGATATTTTATCTACTGCTACTGCACTTCAAAGAGCAGTTACATTCCTACAAGCTGTACCTCTTAATCACTTATTATTTTATTTAGCAACTATTAGTTACAGAAAGGTAATATATCGATACTGTCATAAAGTTATAGATATTATGATAAAACTCTACAAATTATTTTAGACAAATTCACAATGTATTTTAATTTCATAGGCATGTACATTAAAAAGAATACAGAAGCATCCTTTAGAAGGTGACACTTTAAGTCAATCTGACTCTACCACATATTATGAAGATCTTTTAAGCTGTTCAGAGAATTCAACGGATGAAGGTAACTGCATAAATCATTTATATATTTGTACTAAATGTTAATCTATTATAACATAGATCTTACATTTACAATTTTATTTACTATTTATTTTATATGTATATATATATATATACACACCGTTTTCTTTTGTGTGAATTACATTTAATTATATTACATATTTAAATTGTATAACAAAAGATAGAGATAATTATCTAAGAATTCAAATATATCTTAAGAAAAGTATTTTATAAAGCTTCCTATATGTTTATTAATGAAACGGTAGCTATTGTATCATTTTATTCAGTTTCAAAGTTGTATTTCTGTATCTCTACTTTGTTGCTGTTACTAACTTCCTGGTATATCTTCATGATATAGAACAAACTGTTATGTCGGTAGAGGAGGACAGCGAACCTATTTTGGGTCTGTGGTTTGAAGAAACCCTGGCTCCTTCTGATGGGCCACCTGCAAATGCTACTAAAGAACCAAGCAATGAAGCAAGTGCCGAACACACTGCAATTATCATTGTTCCAGATAATCGAGAACCACATGGTGTATGTTATTAATAATTTTTTCTTATTATTAGAATTCGCAAAAAGTTTGTTTTTTATATTTTATAACAAAGCATGTTCATAAAAGTTGAGTGTGTAAACAGTAATTTAAATATTGTTACAGTATATTTCATTGGCGACCAAAATCTTTCAATTTATGAATCAACATTTAATTGGTAGTAGAAGTGCGTATGTCCGTGAATATGTTGTCAATGGATTAGTAGAACAGCAGATGGTTATATTGGCAGCAATAATAAGAGATTTGGACCATGAAACTGCTAGAACCGAAACAGGTTACCAGTTATATAATTTAAAAATATTTCATCTATATCTTTAACATATGTCATTATTTAATATGTTTTATCTTTTGTAGGAACTATTTCGGTATTTTATGGCGCAACTTTGGGCGCATTATATTCTGAATTTTCACAAGCTTTAAGTTGTTACACCCATAATCTACTTGCTCGTAATACATTAAGCGAAAGTTTACAAAATACTTTGCTACAACATCTTAGCGTAAATCCTTGGTCTGTTGAAACCAGTACAACTTCCACTTGGCCTTTACAAGTGTATCCTAGAACACTCAGTGTTTTAGCACAGGTTCTTAACATTGATATTGAATTAATTTGATGTCGCTAGAAATTATATACAATAAATTCTTATGAATATTTTAATTTATAGGTACTATTATTAAAACCTCAAGCAGAGAAAGAAGCCGCTTGTATAAGTATATGGCATAGATTGGTAACGACCTTGGTTGAAAATGTATGTAATCCGCCAACTACATTTGAAGCAGAAAATGAAGGTTTGTATACGGAACGTATTTTATTACTTGAAAATATATTACCCGATAATTCTGAACATAAATAATAATTTGATTTTAATATTTCTAGATTTAAACGTCGAACACGCGCAATTAGTTCTATTTTTATTTCATTGTCTTAATTTAATGCAAAAGAAATCGGTATTACTTTTAACTGGCAGCGGTGCAGTTCGTTGTAGCGAGGCTGTTAAAACGCCAATGAAAGATTATCAATTATTACATTTGTCCCGTTTATTACTTTTGTTGGAGTATCTTATGGAACATCTTTATGATGCACCACCTACATTACTTGAACAGGTAAGAATCGATATAATTATTCAGTTTTGTATTTTTAAAAGCATTCGGTAGTTTCGTTATAATTTTATTAAAATATAGCATTTAATATATCGTTTATATATATATATATTTTATTATATAAATATTTATTTTATCTAATAAGATATATAATAATATCGGTATATGAAACTAACCAGATGCAAAAGTAATCCCAATCTTTAATAAAATAAGAAAGAGACACCAGGGCCAGCAGACTGATAGTGACATCTGACTGGTAGTAAACATCTCGTACACGGAAATTTATATAACACATAATATAATTAATTCTGTAAATGTATGAAGTGTTTGTAAAATTATTTCATTATATTTGCCTAGGTACAATGGAATCTGTTTTCTGCAACGAGTTTAGTGTCCGACGTGAAAGATGGTAATAAACAAGCATCCAGAATATTTACACCGTGGGCGGAAATTGAAGACAATTATCGTAAATTTTGTTCACAAGACGAATTCTCTATGAAGCCTCGTTTTTATAATTTGTCCACTGCTGACTTCAATAATCAAGACACACCCAAATTAGATGGATTGGTTGGTTGTCATTTTTGAAATTCCACTTTACAGTATTTATTGAAGTAGCTACTAATATTTTTTTCTTTCTTTTTTTTTTTTTTTTTTTCTTTGAAATTATAGGCTTGTAATTTTATTTTGGGTACTCCAGATAAAATGAAATATCCTCTGTTAGTCGATGCATTGATAGATATCCTCAATGTTTTGATGCAAACAGATATGCCCAGAAAAACAACATCTGATAATAAAGATAAAATGACGTTTACTGGACTTTGTGCTATTCAATATTGTTTTTCAATATGTTGGCGATTATTATTAATGTTGCCACCTTCTACGCCATATATGGACAAACTTGCTTTAGGAGAAGAGATACCAGCTGGCCCAATGTTACTTCATTCTTTGATATGGGGACCTAGAACTGCTTATAAAACTTTTACTGGATGGATGAAGGACTGTTTGGTTAAACAAGGGATATATACGCAATATGCTGAAAATTTATTAAAAACGGTATCGTCAACCGTGAATTCACTGAAATATGACATTACACTTGCCAAAAACTGCATTACGTCTTTAAAGCCAGATATAACTACTGAATCAAAGATAATGTCAAAAGAGTCATTACCAAAACTGAACTCTTTATGTATATTAGCTGCAATTATTGGAAAATTACAGGTTCTTATGGATGAAAGTATATCTAAGAGTCCCACTGATAATATCGAAGCTTCTAAGTGCTCGCAAATATCAGATTTTAACTCGTCAAATTTGAATAAAATAATAGTCGATATTTTACCGCATTTTCTGTCATTAACAGAAGCTATTCTACGATCCTGTCAGTCAAGCATATTGTATCAAATGCTCGATTCTTCGGACGTACAAAGCAAGTACAACTTGCAGGATTATTTGATAATTGACAATATTATTTTTATTGCGGGTGCAAATTGGGCAGTGGAAGCATCGTTAGTGACATACTTACCCAATAATGTCAGATCCATATTAGATAAATGGAAATCCATTAATGTTTCCCATGTACCATGGAATACATATGCCAATGATATAATACCAGCTGAGAGTTACATCTTAACGACAGTGAATCACCATATCAATTCACTTTCTGAATATCCAACATTTTCTATTAATCCATCTTTGAAGAATCTCCTTCATTCTCTTATAACATTTATGATAGAATATGTAACACCTACAACAGTGCCAGAACAGTCCGATGTACACACCCAAGCCGTAGATATTTTAATATCTTTATCAATGGACGCACGCATGGAATATCTTCAAGAAATGTCTGGGAAAATATTAACAAAATTAATAGGCGATAACGATAGCGAAGCACGTCAATTACGGGAACATTTATTTGTATTGAATCATACATATAATTTAATTATTGATTATACAAATAATACGGACGAGTCTATTGGGATATCTGTCGACGAAAAAATTCTGAAACGTTGCATTAAATATTGGGAAGATTTGTTGGATAAACAGGTCGGGCACAAAGCCTTAGATTTATTTTTTGCACCAAATACAAATCATACCCTCGTAGCTGTTTTGTTATCAATAATATCACCGCGACTCACCCAACAGTTTAGTACTCACGTTTTACACTTTTTCAATGCACTTTTCAAAGTAGCCGAAAAAGGACACGACGAAGCCGTGGAACGGCTTTGTAAATCTGTTTTAAACATTACCAATATACCCGATGCAAAACTTCAGATGTGGTTACGACATGTCATTCTTGGAGTGTCCAACACATCTCCAAGCGCATCTTCTACAAACATTCAAACGCCTACAGTGGTTACTGCTAATTCATTGGTAGCCGCATCTGGTAGCGCAGAAGATGGGCAAAAAGTGGAAGATGTGAACAATGCATCTAACAGTGAACAAGTTCAATGGGCGATATTATTATCTGACGGCTCTGTTGGTAGTAATCAAGTTACAAATACCAATGATGATCAACATTCGGTACATGAGAATAGTCGATTTTTATGCGCTCTTACAAATTATATTGTAAAAGAAAGAAGTACTACAAATGAAGACGTCGCAGTGACAATTCTACAGGCGCTTATACCATTGGGCTATCATATTTTATCCCCTGCAATTGAAAGCAATGGTTTCTCAGAATTAATGCACATTATGTCAACCTTGGCTGATGTTGGATCTGACAAAGGGCATATAATGTTATTTAAAGCAACAACAGAATGGGTTGAACTTTGCAAGGAACAATTAATGAACAAAGATCCACAAACTCTAGACAAATCGTCTCCATATATTGAAGGTGGTTGTTGTATGTTAAACTATATAGCTGACGTGGCAAATGCAGTTTGCCCGCAAATACAAGCATTGGATCGAGCTACCAGTCCACCCTGGGAAGGTATAACACCGATCAATGATATCAATGATAGCGATTGGTTGGATGAAATCCCACATGAAGAAGATGACAGTGCTGTAGAGGATTCCGATGAAGATAGTCTATGCAATAAATTATGTACATTTACAATAACTCAGAAGGAGTTTATGAATCAACATTGGTATCACTGTCACACTTGTAATATGGTGGATGGCGTTGGTGTATGTACAGTCTGTGCACGTGTTTGTCATAGAGGACACGATGTTACATATGCCAAGTATGGAAATTTTTTCTGCGACTGTGGTGCCAAAGATGATGGATCTTGTCAAGCGTTAATAAAGCGTAGCCCTCAAACATCAGAACATCAAGCAAGTAATAATGCGTCGTATAATAATATTGGCGCACCCGTAGAGAACAATGCACTTCTAACCAGTAGTTTACGTCAAAAGACTTCAAGTCCTGTACATTTCTACGATAAACACGAGAGAACTGGACGCGATAAACAAAAGCAAGATCGTTTAGCGAAACAACTTGAAAGTTCCAAAGAATGGGTACAGTCACATTTATGGAAGAGTGGATTAGTTTCATCATTAATGGATTTAATATATGCATTGATACCTGCAGTAGATGCTTGTTGTCAACAGAATTCTCCGGTTGGTTGTCACGCACGAGCGCAGAAAGCTCTTAGGCAGTTACATACTTTAGAAAAGAAATTTGAACATACGAATCAACTTATGTTACCAACGTTAGGATCTCAGGAAGGTGCTTTTGAAAATGTTAGAATGAATTATTCCGGCGATCAAGGACAAACGATTAGACAACTTTTATCGGCTCATATGATACGACGTGTTGCGATGTGTTGTTTGTCATCGCCGCACGGTAAAAGGCAACATTTAGCAGTTTCACACGAAAAAGGAAAAATAACGGTGTTGCAACTTAGCGCCTTATTGAAACAAGCCGATTCTTCTAAACGAAAACTCACATTGACCAGATTGGCATCCGCGCCAATTCCTTTCACTGTCCTTTCGATAACGGGAAATCAATGGAACGAAGATTTCTTAGCAGTTTGCGGTTTCAAGGATTGTCACGTACTTACTTTTAACAGCTCTGGAACGGTATCTGACCATTTAGTTTTGCATCCTCAACTTGAAACGGGAAACTTTATTATAAAAGCTTTATGGCTTCCTGGTTGTCAAACTCAATTGGCGTTAGTTACAGCAGACTTTGTAAAAATTTATGATCTTGCAAAGGATACGCTTAGTCCACAATATTATTTTCTTGTACCAACAGGCAAAATAAGAGACTGTACATTCATACACACCGAAAATGGTGTATTCCATTTATTACTAATGTCTTCTGTTGGATATATTTATAGTCAGGCAATGGACGGAGAAAGTTTAGCTAAGGATGGTCCATTTTATGTCACTAATACATTGGACGTATATCATCCAGAGATAAAAGATAATGGACAAGTTGGCGGTGGTGGGGTATCGATTTATTACTCACACGCATTACAGTTACTATTTTTCAGTTACGCGTGTGGCAAAAGTTTTATTGCCCCTTTAAAAAGTACCGATGCCGACATCACAGTCGTGTTTCAAATAAATCTCAGTAGTAATAAAACTAACGGAAATAAATCTAACAATAATCAACCTCAGCCTTTATGTCAGTGGAGCGAAGTTGTCAATCATCCTGGATTAGTTTGCTCTGTTTTACAAACGAGTAACAATCCAGTGATATTAATGATCAAACCGGATGTTATTTTGATCCAAGAGATCAAAGTCTTACCTGCAAAGGCAAAAATAATGGATATGGTCGCCATAAGACATCCAAGCTCAAATGCGGAACATCGTACGACATTGATATTGTTATGTGAAGATGGAAGTTTAAGAATTTATATGGCTGGAATGGAACAAACAGGATTTTGGATGTCATCTGCCATACAACCGAATTGTACAATAACAGGAATTAAACCAACGAGAAAGAAGAAAACGAATAAAACAACAAAACCAACGGGCTCCGTTACATTTCCCATCGACTTTTTTGAACACTGCCAAGTCATGAATGACGTTGAATATGGCGGCAACGATCTTCTGCAGATTTATAATGTAGCGCAAATTAAGCATCGTTTAAATACAACCGGAATGTATGTTGTTTCCACCAAAGCTATAGGCTTTAACGTAGAAGTTACTAATAACGACGCGATCCTAGTAATGACTGGGATAAGGGTATTGCTTGGAAATCAAGATATTCAGAGGGCACCATTATACGTCGTAGTAAGTTAATTCATTGTCAATATTTATGCCAAAAGTAATAAAAATATATATTCTATAAATATATTAATTATTTATCCATTTTTTTATTTTTTTATTTTTTAGGTATTTGGTAGGACCATACGTACTACGTTGACTAGAAGTCGATGGTTTGATATTCCTTTAACAAGGGAAGAAAGTTTGTTGGCTGACAAAAAATTGACTATCACTTTTGGCCCTTCTCAAGATCCCGAAGGTGTTATAATGGTCGACTCTATAAAAATGTTCGTTATTATTGATATTATTTTATTTTTTTGTTTTTTATTGTACATTTTAGTAAAATCCTTTATTACTTTTAACAGATATGGAAAAACTAAAGATGCGTTTGGTTGGCCAGAAGAAACGGAGGAAATTTTACCTGGCGGTCAATCCACGTCAGCCCACATACCAGCTATTAGTAATGAGACGGACAATACCATTGTTTCTCCAGCACCTCTATCCTCTATCGACAGGTTAGTTCTTATTTATAAATATAATAGTTTAAATTGAATCAGTTTACACATAAAGATGTCGTTTTATTATTACGATGCCACAGATTGACAAAGGACAATTCTGTCAATGTAGAGAGGTAAGAAATATGAATGTACATATAGATTTATACATTTATATGAATATATAAAATATATAATAGCGTTATTAGTATATATAAGATATGAATTAATTACTTTGTAATATATGTATACGTGATACTAAATTATTTTACAGAATGGTTTCAAGCATCCTTGAAGTTTTGGAGTTGTCTTTTAACTTATCCACGAATGACGATAATAAGTTGCCATTAAGAACAGCTGCAGTTGACATGGCATCACGACTTTTGGTATTACCAACACCGCCGTTAGTGCAAGTGAATACAACGGCACTACTCGCTGCACTGTATAGTTCTAAACAAATGTATCACTTCCATAAAGTAAGACTTTCTAGAAATATATTTAATTGATAAAAAGTTACATTGAAAGAGATAGGGAGAGGGAGATTAATAAATTATACTTATTAATAATTTTTGGTTATAGGATCAGGTTTTACTTGTACATGTACTTGAGACATTAAAAACAATGAGAGAGATTGAGGATTCACGTGATATAGATGCAGAAAATTTCTACAGGCTCGTACTTATTGTAAGAGGAATTGCTATATGCAGAGCGAACAATCTTGCCAAATTTGCAGAACAATATACTAACAAACCCATGGATGAAAGTAAAAGTAATTGATCGATAATGCATGACTATTTGATGATCCAATGAAGTGGTGAATATCAGTGATAATGTCTTCATTCTTAATTCCAGTACCGATCTTCGAGGCCGATCGTTTGAACATGAAAAATCTTACGAGTACAGATGGCAATCAACACTTAGTCATACAACTTACAGAAGTTTTATGGTTATTGCATGCAGCATATCCAAAGAACATGGCTCTCGCACCTGTGGTAGTTCCAGGATTAACGCATACCGAAGCAACAGTTCATGCACTTGTCGAAATTATTCATGCATTTACCACGTGCGACGTGGACGGCAACACGCCACTGGCCGCCAAGTTATACTTACAATTATTATTGTCTTCGGATACGACAATTAGTTTCAGTGCTAAGCACGCTATAATAAGGGTACTGAGGCCGAGATATAAAAGGAGACGGGTATATATACCGAGTCCACCTAATTGTAACACTCCAGGTAAATAAATGATATCTACGATAATAGATATTGTTGTAATAATAAAACAACTTTACGATTGAATTTACTTAATCGTTAATTACGAGAGATAATAATTATATTGTATTGTAATAAAGGTACGACTGTAGAAGCGGAAGAACAACCTGCACCAGCGACTTCGCGACCGTCACAAAGTACAGCAACACGAGAACCCGAACAACAGTATCAAGTTGAAGCCGTGGATCAAGTGGTAGCTCTTCTTGGAGCAATTGCCAATCAAGGACCTGCCGATGGAAGAGCCAATCCCCTTGAAGCGTTCCTTGGACCCGGTAGTTTACAACAATTACTTGGTATACCTCCTGATGCCGATGAAACAGTCGTTCAAATCGCAATTGCGTTGAGCTTAGAAGATCACGAAGATTCCGCGGACATTGAAACTTTGAGGCAAGGCTTTGAAACTTTGCGAAATTTGGGCGGATCTATACTTCAGAACATACAAGCTTTGGCTGCTCAGGGAATGGTTCAGACTCTAAATACGGCACAGGTAAAATTAGTAGAGAATATACGTGCGCTTATAACCATACGTAAAGGAGAGAAATTAATTTATTCCGTTCGTTCTAACTTAAGGGTCACGAAGGAGGAGGCCATTACTCTGATACAACTGCATCCGCAGGTGGTTCGGACGACGAAGGATCAACGGCTGCTACCGACGGTAGTACTTTGAGAACATCACCAGCTGAACAAGTAATTACTCGTTTGTTTCTATAATAACAGTTGTTTGTAGAATATTTCAAATTAATGACATTGTATCACCATGGTTTGAACATTTTCTTTAAATATCTCTCTTTTTTTTTTTTGTGACAGGGCGGTAGTCGCGGTAGCAAAGGTAGCGAGAGCAGTGGAAGCGAAAGTGGAGGAAGTGCCGTTGATAGCATGGCGGGAGAACAAAATGTTTCGGGAAGAAGTTCCGCTTATGGCGACAGTGCAGCTGCCGATGTAACTCCAGTTGTTGGAGTTGGTACCAATCAGGCAACACGCACCGAAAGTACTTCCGTAGGCGCTACTACTTCCACTGCTGTAAGTTACTGCATTATGGAATGTGAATATTTTTTTTTCTTCCTTCCTTTTTTTTGGTTAGAGAAAATACAAACAAATTTATTGAACGTTCATTAAATTGTCGATAGACAACGGAACAGGAGAGTACCGAACAAGAACAAAGCAATGATCAAGAATGTGATACAAGTGTGGAAGGGGCAACGAAGCTTCACTCCATACAACTTCTATTATTGGATAAGCTTACACAATTTATACCCGATTTAACAAACGTTCCTGGCGTACTCGTGATACCGTACATGCAGGTACGGTAAAAGAATCTTTTTTTTTTTATTTTTAGTCAATATTATGTGTTTTGAAAATATTTTCCTTACCAAACTTTATAATCGTATTTATGGTAGGTCATTTTAATGTTAACGTCCGATTTGGATGGTCAAGATGAGAGAGATAGAGCGTGCGTGGAACGGTTGATTCATATGTTGGTGAAGGAATTGGAAATGGATAAGCCTGATACAAAAAATATTTGTCAACGAACTAATAAGAAAGAGGTTCATTTGGTTATCATGCGATTGCTCAGTTAGTATACGCTGACATAATTTTTTTATTGTAAATATAAACCATTTTTTTTTTTTTTTTTTAATTTAATAATTTTATTTCTTTATTCATATAGGTGTTTTAATGTCACGTTCCAAATATAATACTAAATCCCCATCGGAAAATCCAAATTTTGTTTCGCAAACGGTTGCTACAATACTTAGCAAGGCAGGCGTTATAGATTATTGTCTGACGTTGTTGAAGGCATTATTGGAATATTGGAAAACGTACGTCTTCATTCGTAAGAATAATATACACGCAATTAGTGTATGCGTTAGTATCTAAATAATTTATAAACGTTTATATCTAGAACGTCTAGCGAGGAAACTGGGAACATGATCGGTGGTTTGTTGCTTAAAGAACATTTAACAAGTTCATTGCCAGATATGTCGCCGTTCTTTTTGCGACAGTATGTAAAGGGACACGCTGGAGATGTGTTTGAACCGTATCCTCAATTATTGACAGAAATGGTTTTGCGTTTGCCTTATCAAGTCCACAAATATTCCGAAAGTAACGCGGTTCAACCGGCATTCGATCAGGTAAATTATATTCTTAAAAAAAAAAAAAAGTAACACAAAGTTAATGGTCAAATATCGATGTCGTCCTATCTTGATCGAAGAAAATTTTGTTTTTAACTTATACAGCCCTGGTATTTATATTTGTGCGAGTATATGATGCTGTATCAAACGCCATTCGTTAGAAGACAAGTTAGGAAATTGTTATTATTTATATGCGGCAACAAAGAGAAATACAGACAGTTGCGTGACTTACACGCTCTTATTTCTCATATACAGGTAAAAAACGCAAAATATGTGTCCTTCTTCCATCGAGAAACATTATTCGCTCTTCCTGTTCGAAATTAGAATTAAAATCTAATTTTGTTGTTTTTTTCCTATTTGTATAGGCGGTACAACAATGTTGTACCACCGGAGGATACGATCCCCAACAATCACATCCTCATTCGATCAATCTTTCTTATGACTCATTGGTAGAATTGATCGAACATTTGAAATATTGCGTTGAAATAGCAAGTAGCCGTACCGGTAATTGGCAAAGATTTTGTTTGAATCAAAGTACCGTTTTAGCCTATCTTTTCTCGGTCTCTACTCTATTGGACGAGGGCGTAAGTTCTACGGTACTACAGTTGTTGCAATGTGCTATTTGTTCAAACAACAAATCTAAAGAAGCAAAAGATAATAAAGCAAAGGTAACATTTAAAATAATATGCATCGTTGAAAATAATAATAATAATAATAATAATAATAATAATAATAATAATAATAATAATAATAATAATATTAATAATAATAATAATAAAGTAATGATGATGATGATGATGATCGGTATCTAAAAATATTTTAGACTCTTTTTTTTTTAATATCTTTTTATTCATGTTCATTAATATAGGATACTAAATCATCAACCAAAGAACGCCGTGATCGAGAAAAATCTGAAGATTCTGATACAGAGGCGAAGTTTGAAGAAGCGCAATGTCTTACGTTGGTAGAACAAATTCAGAAACAAGTGTCGCCCGCATTACTGACAAAGTTTATACAAACATTTTTATTGGAAACCAATAATACGAACGTTCGTTGGCAGGCACATTCTCTAATACTGGCTATTTACAAGTATGACAATAATATTGATCTGTTATTTTCGAGATTGCACATTAACAAATAAACGTTATTTCCAGGAATTGTGGCCCAGCCGATCAGGAACGTTTATTAGATATTCTTTGGCGTTTATGGCCTTTGCTACCAGCTTATGGACGTAAAGCCGCGCAATTTGTCGACTTATTGGGATATTTCTCTTTAAAAACGCCACATACCGGGAAAAAGATGTATTCGTACATGGAACAGGCGGTTACAGTATTGCGCGCACAAAATCAATTACTTGCCCAACATCCAAATGCAAATCTTTACGCGAATTTAGCTCAGTACGTAGAATTGGACGGTTATTATTTGGAAAGTGAACCGTGCCTTGTGTGTAATAATCCTGAAGTACCGATGGCAACCATCAAACTTTCATCGATCAAGGTCGATTCTAAATTCACGACAACAACACAAATAGTTAAATTAATCGGTAGCCACACCATAAGCCGAATAACATTGCGTATCGGGGATTTGAAAAGGACAAAGATGGTTCGTACTATTAACGTTTATTACAACAATCGTTCTGTCCAAGCTGTGGTAGAATTGAAAAATAAACCGGCAATGTGGCACAAGGCCAAGCAAATCTCATTATCTCAAGGACAAACGGAAATAAAAATGGAATTCCCATTGCCAATAGTGGCTTGCAATTTGATGATCGAATATGCCGACTTTTACGAAAATATTCAAGCCTCCTCGGAAACCCTGCAATGTCCAAGATGTTCCGCAAGCGTCCCAGCAAATCCAGGGGTATGTGCAAATTGTGGAGAGAACGTGTTCCAATGTCACAAATGTCGGGCCATTAATTACGACGAGAAAGATCCGTTCCTATGTCATTCCTGTGGTTTTTGTAAATACGCCAAGTTCGATTATACGCTGACTGCTCGTCCTTGCTGCGCCGTCGATCCTATCGAAAATGACGACGACAGAAAGAAAGCAGCGGTGAGCATTAACACATTATTGGAAAAAGCTGATAGGGTATATAAAACTTTGATATCTCACAAGCCCACGTTGGAGATGTTACTCGTTAAAATATCGGAACATAGATTGGATCGAGGATTGGAGGAAGGCGTTCAAATATCGGGAAATACTCAAGTGAATCGTGCGATTCAATTATTGGCTCAAAGATATTGCGTCGAATGTAAAACGTCCTTCGAGGAATTGAGCAAGATCATACAAAAGGTATTGGCTTGTCGTAGGGAATTAGTTGCATATGACAGAAATCAACGTGGTCAAAATCAATCGGTGGCTGTGACCACCACCATCACCACCTCCACCACCACGACCACCATCACCACCACCACCTCCACCACCACCTACGCAAGGAACGAGACCACGATGAAAAACGAAACGTTCGTTCCACCACCTGGACGATGTTATGGCTGTGCCTCGGCCGCTACCGAACATTGTTTAACGTTGTTACGCGCCTTAGCTACCAATACCATAGCAAGAGACGTTTTGTGCAGGCAAGGATTGATCCAGGAACTTGTGGAACATAATTTACGTAAAGGTACAGTACAGATGCAAGAGGAGGTTAGACAATTGCTATGTCTTGTTACCAGGGATAACGCACAATCTACGAAAGAATTATGTTCGCTTTTAACCGGACGGATTACCTTGACGTTACGAGGACGAGTCGCAACCTCCGATCTTTCTATAGCCGTTCGACACGAAATGGCATTACTCGCTGCCCTCGTACAAAAGCAGGACTCGTGTTGGGAACAAAAATTACGTTGCATTATGCAACTATTTTTAATGGCGTGTAAGGAATCAAAGAGTCCCGTTGTAATGGATAGTATAATATTGCCATGTTTGAAGATCTTACAAGGTCTCATCAAACCCGAGCAACCGGTATCAAAGAAAAATAAGGATAAAACTATCGAATCGGTTGCTACTGTACAACCGCCGGAAGGTGTGAGCATCGATGTGGAAAAATGGTTGAATGGCGACGCTAAACATTCTTATACCGAATGGTTACAACGGATGCCCGCCAAGAAAACTGAATCGACGCCGAGTAAACCCTTGAAAAAAGGTGAAACCCGTATATTGTATCTTATGGAAAAGTATGGGCGCAGATGGCAATATCGATGTATGAGACATCACGGCATGCAACAACTTAAATTGGCAGATGGCGCGTGGCTGAAGGAGGTACTTTTCAATCCTAGTTCACGTTTGGCACGGCAAGTTGCTTGTAACATGGTTGAAAGTCTTTGTCAAGGTACGGAAAGAAAGAAAGAAATTCTAGTATTACTGACTTGTTATCTCGAAGAAATGCGCACGGCCGGTGAAAGTAGTACGGAATTTCTCGCACTATACGAAAGTCTTATAAGGCAACCACCTTGGAAACAATTCTTAGCTGTGCGCGGTGTAATGACCTTACTTGCAGCTTTATTGACAAGAGAAATAGAAGAATTACATAGATTGGAAGAAATGACGTTGACCAGTGATTTAGCCCAAGGATACTCTTTAAAAATGTTAACCGAATTACTTGCAACTTTCTTAGAACAGGAAAATATAAAGCAACAATATAAAGGTAGACTCGTAGGTGCAGTTTTGAATGGTTACTTATCGCTGAGAAGACTTGTCGTTCAAAGGACGAGACTTATCGATGAGACGCAGGAAAAACTGTTAGAACTTTTAGAGGAAATGACTACCGGAACCGAGGAAGAAACTAAGGCGTTTATGGCTGTGTGTGTTGAAACCGTTCAGAAATATAGTCCCCAAGATGTACGCACCCCGGTATTTATTTTCGAAAGGCTATGTTCCATTATTTATCCAGAAGATAACGACGTCGGTGAGTTCTTCCTGATACTCGAGAAGGATCCTCAGCAGGAGGACTTTTTACAAGGAAGAATGTTGGGTAATCCGTACAGTAGTTTAGAACCAGGTTTGGGTCCTTTAATGAGAGATGTTAAAAACAAAATCTGTCAGGATTGCGAATTGGTAGCTTTATTGGAGGATGACAATGGAATGGAACTTCTTGTTAACAATAAGATCATTAGTTTGGACCTACAAGTCAAAGAAGTATATAAAAAAGTATGGCTTGCGGAGGGAGGTGAATCTGATCCTATGCGGGTGGTATATAGAATGCGAGGACTTCTTGGGGATGCGACTGAAGAATTTGTCGAAACCTTAAATGCGAATAGCGAGCAAGAAGTGAACAACGAAGAGGTATACAAAATGGCCAATGTATTAGCCGATTGTGGGGGTTTGCACATCATGTTGAACCGACTGGCGGCCATACAAGATGTTACTAGAGCTGGTCCGCTTCTTCAAGTTCTTTTGAAGTTATTTAGATTATGCGTTAAAGTAAAAAAGAATCAAGACGTATTGAGTAAGCCAGAATTAAAGGCGGTCACCGTTCTTTTGGACGTTTTGCAACGTTGTCTTGCAACCGAATCTGATAATTCACAATCCAAAGTGACGGAACAACTATTGGATATTATGGAAACGATTTTGGCAAACGCAGCTTCTCAACCTCTCAGCACGTTCGAAGCATTCTCACGTACACTCGGTGGTCCAGAACATATTAAAGCACTTCTCTCTTGTACGCAATCAGCAGCAGTGAGACAGAGTAGTAACGTACTGGCTCATCTTGCCAGAGTCCTCGCGGCTCTCACGTACGGCGATCAAGACAAAATGTCATTACTTTGTGATTACTTCAAACCTGTTTTAAATTTTTACAAATTTGATTTCGAACATACACCAGAGGATGAACAGAAGCTCGAATTATTTTGCATCCTGACACAGGGTATTGAACGTAATGCCATAGGAAATACTTTGAAGGATTATATTATTAATATGAACATAGTTAAGGATGCTTTCGAATATATAACTGTACAAGCGCCTTGCGTCAAGCCCACCTTGCTACGTACGGACAGCGACGAATTGAAAGATTTTATTTCCAAACCGGCACTTAAATATATCTTAAGATTTCTAACTGGTCTAGCAACGGATCATGAACCAACCCAATTGGCAGCCTCGCAAGTTACAATTAGTATAATCCATAGATTGGAACAAGTATCCTCCGACGAGCATGTTGGTTCATTGGCGGAGAACTTACTCGAAGCGCTTTGTACTAATAAACGTGTTGCCCAGTTGATCGAGGAAGCACGGCAACATACGCGCAGTGAAAAGAAACGTTTGGCCATGGCGATGAGAGAGAGACAATTGGGGGCACTTGGTATGCAAACCAATGACAAGGGTCAGGTAACGGCAAGCGGAACTATCCTTCAACAAATGGAAGACTTGGGAGATGAAAGCGGATTGGTTTGCGTTATTTGTCGCGAGGGTTATAAATTTAAGCCCAATATGGTAATTTCATACTTGATTGATATATTTCATTACAATTATTATAAATAAGTGAACTAATCGATTTGATAATGTTTCTTCTTCTTTTTTTTTTCTAATTCCAGGTATTAGGTATTTATACGTTTACAAAACGATGCAACGTCGAGGAATTCGAAACGAAACAGAGAAAGACCGTGGGTTATACAACGGTAACGCATTTTAACGTGGTCCATGTTGACTGTCATATGTCAGCAGTACGTTTGGCACGTGCCAGAGATGAATGGGAGAGTGCAGCTTTACAAAATGCTAATACCAAATGTAACGGACTTCTACCACTGTGGGGTCCACAGGTACCGGAGTCGGCATTCGCCAGTTGTTTGGCAAGACACAATACGTATTTGCAAGAGTGCACAAGTCATCGCGATATATCCTATCCATCCACGATTCATGATTTAAAATTATTGTTATTACGTTTTGCACAAGAGAAAAGTTTTCATGAGGATACAGGAGGGGGTGGTCCTCAATCGAATATGCATATGGTTCCATATTTAATACACATGGCATTATATGTTATTAATACGTACGTAAATATTCCTATTTGTTATATATTATAATTCATTTATATTTTATATTCATGCTTAATTATAATCATTCTTTCAAACATTCCTAACTATTCGTTCAAATTTTCTCTTTTCTTTCTTTTATTAACAGGACACGTACGGCTAGCAGAGAGGATAAAGCTCTCGTTACTTATTTGGAATCTCCGGCTGGTGCGGCGTGGCTTGAAAATTGCTATGAGGCTGACGGGCCATTATATCAGTGCACGCTTTCGATACTTTTATTGACTCCTACCCGTTGGAAAAAATATAAAGTTGCATTTTTCAACAGATTTATCGTACTCGCACATCAACGTTACGAATCCCCATCGGTCGCGACAAAAAATATTTTCGACACAACATTGAAAGAATATAATGTTTATAAAAGTACTCTGATATTCTTAGGTCTTATCGATTGTATCTACAATAATTTCTTTGGGGCAAGTATCGTTTTATATTTATAACATGAAATATGATTGAAAAAAATGTATGTATCGTAAGTTAATTTTCTTTTCTTTTCTTTTTTTTTCTTTTTCTTTTTCGATTATTATAGAAAATAAATGTGCTGTACGATGAAAAGTGGCCTTCGATCTTAGCTGAATATATTAGGCATAACGACGAAGCCATGTTAAAAGCATCGGAACGAGTCCTTGCAACATATCGCGATGAATTGTTGCCTTGTGCATCGTTTGAAGAATTTTTCGACGTTCTTGGTAAATTAAGGAGAAAATAATTATTTGTTTATTCCTTTAATTTTAATATACTATTCCAATTTATTCGTTTATTAACATATATATATATATATATTTAATCGTAATTGCAGGATTACTTGGCGAAATATCAGATCCCACGACTCACATAACCGAGCTACTTCGACGTTTCGCTTGAAAAGGGTCAATCGGTTTCTTCTTTCTTTTTTCTTTTTTTCTTTTTTTTTTTTTAACTAACGCAAATATTTGTAGATTTTTCACGTATACCAGAAATTCCTGTGTAATATCCTTATATATTAAGATTATTTGGGGATAATTTCCATACAAATTAAAGAATACCGTTAGTCCTATTCTAATGCTATTATGCTCTGTACCTTAGTGTTATATATGCTTATGTGTGTATATATATGTGCGTGTATATATAGGTGTGTTTACATATACATATATATATAGACGCGCTGTAACAGGCTCTGCTTTAATGAAATGCGGTGTAATAAAATCTTTGCAAGTGATAACTTTAATTACTTTTTTTATATATCCTGCAGTGAAAACAACGATACCAAGTATCATTTGTAAGATATACAGTTTTTTTTTAAACGTAGCACAATGGTTTACACTGAGGTGCCAAACAACTTGGTTGTGGACAACAATCTGGACCTCTTCGATACCATTTGGATGTCTACAAAATAAATTAACAAGGATAAGTATATTTTTGTTATATATATATATATCGAGTTTGCTTTATTTATTTTTAATAAGATTAATATATCATTTACACACACACATACATATATATATATATACACATGTACGTATAAAAATTTGTTAACATTATACTTACACCTTGAAACAAATATGTTCTACCAGGTATCTTGTAAATTAAATCAGATGCAACATCATGCAAATTGGACACTAGCATGATATTTGCCGTTGAATCGTAAGTAATCAATGGTCTATTTTCGGGAAATGTCCATGCAGGTTTACATCCCTCGGGACTTGGTTTAACGTGCCATGCTTCGGGATCATTTTTACGATTATATTGTACATACGTCATTGGTCTCGTAGTACGCCTCGTATTAATTAGAAATTATAGCATCGATTCTTTAGAAGAAAAAAAAAGAAAGAAAAAACATTTCAATTAGATTTTTCTTACAAACAATCCATCTTTGCAAATAAACATTTCAAACGTTGAAGTTCTTGACCGCTACTACAAGTTCTATTAGAAAACCCCCAATTTCCAATTGCCTCTGCAACTCCACCGTCATTGCCATTTGGATATTTTACGCAAGACATTTTTTAAAAATATTGATATTGTAACAGTAAATATTTATATATATATTTATATAGTTATTTTTTAAGTATATACTTTAACAAAAAATTTAGAATATGTACCATATTTATGGTCTGCGTATAAACAAATTATAAACAAAAATATGTCATTAAGAAACATAGTAATAACGATACGAAAAAAAAAGCATAATTATAATAAACGTAACAAATAGAATATTGCAACATTAATCGTAGCTTTGAAAAAAGAAAGATATGTATTTAAAAATTGGCGCGTTTAAATAGAAATATGGCGTCGGAGGGGAATCATCTGAATAATTGATTAAGTGTTAACAAAAAATAAAAAGAAAAAATAGGATATAACAATAGATAAATCGTTCTTAAACAAAATTATATGAATTTCTAATTAATTTAGTATTAGATTCTCGCGGTTCAAATAGATTTCGATAAATGTTGGTGCCATTTGAATTCTTTGATAGGCGGAGGAGATACATTTGAAAGTTGTATTAGAAATCCGGCAAAAGGTTTTTCCATTTATTTAAATTTCTTGGATTCCAATTAAAATGAATTTAATTATACGGTTCTTTTATGTTTGCTATAAGAAATTCTCTAATGTGTAATTCTCTAATAAATATCCCTTTTATGAAAAGGCTTATTAAAGAACGAAGACCATACAAATATTTCCTTACTTCGGTCTAGTTGGTAATAGTCGTACGATAGAAGTAGAATTTTAAGTTGCTGATATTGATATGCCGATTGACGTTTGTGAGGTACTCGAGACCAGTCAAAAGTTAAAGTAAGAAATACGAGTGAGAAATATTTGTTTTCGGGAGAATGTCAGATTCAATGGTGGATGAAAGGTAATGGCATAATATCTTATAAATTGTAAAGTACGTAATACGATATTATATTTGATCGTTCGTTCTTTCAGGGTGACCGATGAAATCGAAGCTTTAAAAGCAATTTTATTGGATGACGAACTAAGCATAAAAGAAAATGACAGGTAATAAAAAAAAAATATTTTTTATTATATTTCAAATTTTCTAATATAATATTTCGCAATTCTTTACATTAATTTTACAAAGGTAGCCGCAATTCCTTAATAAAATTGTAAGAGCTAATGACATCAATGTCACAATGACATATAAAGTTATAACTACAATATAATTATATCTTTGCTTACTTAAAATTTTATTGTATATCTTGACTGAACTCATAAACAGGTACATTAATGTATTGTTGCGTTTATAGAGGAGAACCTGAATATATCGAAACTATATTATTCCCTTCGACTGGAGAAGATTCACAATCTCAATATGTCTGTGTTACGCTTGTCGTTCAATTACCTTATGGTTATCCAGATGTATCTCCCAATATTAGCTTAAGAAATCCAAGAGGATTAGATGAAGATACAGTAAGGTTAATGCAATCTGATGCTGAAGCTAAATGTAAAGATTTTATCGGGCAGCCAGTGATGTTTGAGTTAATTGAGGTATAACATAAACATTTTCTAATTCTTTCATATATCTTATACAAGTTATGTAATGTCTGTTAATTATATAACTAATTTCGTTATAATAATGTCAGATGATAAGAGAACATCTTACAAGGAGCAACTTACCTACAGATCAATGCGCTGTTTGTTTATATGGATTTCGAGAAGGTGATGAATTTACAAAAACTGAATGTTATCATTATTTTCATTCTCATTGCTTAGCAGCGCACGTTGCTGCAGCTGAACGTTATTATAGAGAAGAGCAAGAGAAGCTACCGCAATGGCAACAAGATACTACTAATAAATTTCAGGTATTAATGAATTTAGATATTTAATGTACATGCAAGTAATACTTCCTAATGAGCTTGTAAATGATATTGTTTTATTTAGGCCATTTGTCCCGTTTGCCGCGAATCCATACATTGTGATGTTGAAAGTTTATGGTCAGCTCCGCCTCCAATAGATGTGGAAGCTGCCACAGATTTTTCAGTTACTGCAGAACTAAAAGAGCTTCAAAAGCAAATGGCCGCATTATACTTGAGACAACAACAAAGGGGTGGTATCATTGATTTAGAAGCGGAAGGAGTAAAAATGTTGCTAAGAACCGAAGATGATACCGCTGTTTCCACAGAGAGACTCAATCCACCTAGCACTAGCTTAAACACATATGCAAATCAATCAACGCAATCGGTCACTCAAGTGGTAAATCAGTTCATTTATAATATTATTCTTTAACATTGAATTTCATTATGTTTAGATACTACATTACTTTTTATAGCAATCCTCAAATAATACTCAAAACCAACCACGACAATTTCATCACAATCATCATGGCCATAATAATCATGGGCATAATAATCATGGACACCGTAACAGAGGTAGAGGACGTGCCCATTATCGACGCCAATTTGATAAAATGAGGCATACTGAAACTACTCCCAGATGACAATGGGCTCGAGATAAAATATTAACTGCCTGGTCATTTACTTTGCTAAGCGTATATAATACAGTTAGCATAATCATATTCATAAATGTAATATACCGTAATTATCTAACTTTAAATTATCTTCGTGTGATAAAGTTATAGGTGTTATTGTTCAGCAGTATTCCCATTGCACTGGTGTATAAGATGGGATGTGTTGAAAGTTCTAAGGACTGTCTACATAGACTGAAGCCATGGTGCTCTTTAAACTGCAAGTGTACAGATTTTTTAATTCAGTTTCCATATTTTTACATTCCTGCAATTATAACAGCTATGGAAGGATTCTTAATTAAGAGAACTGTGTTAAAGATATTTTTACGGTGCTTTATAATTAGAAATTATCTTAAAACTAGCAGATATATTAGTACCCTGCATATCTCTTAAAGTAGCATTTCAAAGTGGTTCTTAATTTATAATGTAATACGTTGAACAATACTCATTTAATTAGAGTGACTGTAATATCTTTTTTTTTTTTTAAGAAGAAAGGGAACATATATTAATATTTGAAATTTGCTAATACAAATATACAAATGTAAAATATATTACTTTCGTTCATAAATCGATTAATGTTATCTAAATTATGCTATATCAAAATCAACATATTCGTCTAAGGCTCTGTAAACATTGTAACTTTGTATTTATATTATTCTTTGTCTTTTTTTTTTATGCAGGATAAAGGCATTGTCTATTGTAGATACTCCTTCAGCATATATAAATTGAAAAAAAAGTTGTTAATAGTTTTAATCTCTTCCACATGAATGTGATACTTACAAAAGGGTAATAGTAGGCTAAAAAAGGAACTTCAATATGTATTTAACATTGATTAATTTTCAATTAGAAAAGGCATTATGATATGCTTCAGTCTTCTATCAGAAATATTATTCACTTTAATGAAATAATTAATTACATGACAATGATTGTTGTATATTTTTATGTTAGTTTAAATATTAAATTTCAAAAATATTGATAATGATTATTTTGAATTGATTGTGTCGAAAACAAAGTAATATAGTATATATAATTTTTGTTTAATTGATTATAGATATAAGGAATGTTTTATTGATAGAAGGAAGAACATTATGAATATCCTTTTATTTAATATTTTTTCTAGCCTATGTACCCGTTAAATCTATGTAATATTAATATATAGGGTGATAGATGTGATACCTGATCTAATTGCATCACTTTTAAAATATTTGTTTTAATTTTAACTTAAAAAAAAAAAAAAAAAAAAAAAAAAATCTTGAGCTTTTATCCAATAACATAGTAATCTTTCTATCTATTTCATAATTCTCTTTATAATTTTATTATTTCGCTTTGCAATGTTGTGTTCAATATCTCAGTGTTCAAAAGCTTAAACACAGTAATCGTGTTAATGCATTCTTGTGTACTGGGCAGTATAATATTAAAGTATTTAATACTTGGAAATATATATATATATATATATATATATATATATATATATATATATATTATTCTACCAAAATTTTTTGGTAGATAGTCAAAGCAAAATGTTATTAGTAAGACAATGTTTCTCAAATCCTGGATTTGTGGCTTATATGTAGCCATTGTTCCTACATGTAATATAATGATACAGTATAATTATATTTGTCAACTATTTCAATTTGTGAACACCAAAGACTGCCGAGTTTAGAAAAAAAAAGAAGAAAATCAATTAATTTAATATACAGAGTGTTGCAGATCAAATCAACGAATTTATCGATCATGTTTGGAAATTTAAAATAAAATGTCTATATAAACATGGATTCGAATTATTTATCAGAATATAAATATTTGTAAAACCATGTTTATGTAAGCATTTTTTTGTTTTCTTTTATTTTGTTTTCTCTAAAATCTTAAATTTTTTTTCTGGACCACTTTGAGATCTGTTTAAAGTATGCAGTATGCTTTATTATTATTATAATTTTCTTTTCTTTTTTACTCTATTTTATTTTGTACTATAATTATCTGTGATATTTTGCAAACGTGGATATTAGAATCCGAATTTGGGCGTATAATAGACGTTATACATCATTAGCCATTACTATTATTTTGTTAGAATTATTATTAAATTTTATTAAATTGCAATTACATATACTCTTTTTATCTTATTTTAAACTTCATTTGTTTAACATAATTTAAGATAATTTGTATATGTTACACGATTAAGTAATTACATTTAATTAATGATATTACACATTAAGCAATAAATAGGTAAACACTGTTAACAAATATTTACTTAGAACTGTCAAAATCCGGATTCAAATTATTATTTAGTTTTTGTTATAATAGTACGGTAAATGTAAATATTTCATATGGAGGATTAGAAATTGAGAACTAAAATTATACATACATTTACTTTAAATATTTTTGGTAAATACCATGATGTTTTAAATATGTTAACATTTATAGGATCGTACTTTCTATTTTATTTGATTTATATTTAATATTATAATTTAAATTTTCGTAAAGATCAGTTCCTTGTTTCTAAACATTTAATTTTTTATAAGATAAAAATTTTTTTAGATTAAATATCATTTAATACTTTAGATACTACCAAGTAATTTTTGTTTTTGTTTTTTTTTAATAAAAATTACTTGCATTTCTCGCACAATTCAATGGTATTTTATTAATACATTAGTGTCATTTTGCATGAAAATATGAACATTTACATTTAATAAAAGTATGTTCATTGGCAGATTCTTTAAAGGACTTATAAAAAAACATTTCACTAAATACATATAGCTGTGAGCATATAATATGTATTCCCAAATTGATAGTTGCATGAATATATATGTAGGTAACTTTTATAGTTGTGCAATCAAAATAATTTCAATAAAATCTATGTAAAAATAATATATTAAAGTCAATATTAGAGAGTACAAAAGGTGATATTATATTTTTATTTCTTGATGTTTCTTTTTAATCATAGGTATAAATTTTTAGTGTTAATAAATATGTATGAATAGTTTTTAATTTTATCCAACAATTAGTTTAATGTTACATGTAAGTGTTGAATATAGAGTAGTGCCTATTATTTATAAAAACATTTTTAATTTTAATCAAATTTATTGATCATACAATTCTCATTTATATGATCGATTTTATTTATATGCTAAAATGGTTAAATAAGATCGATTATATAAAATTTACAAATTACATAAAAACGAATGAAAATAATTTAGCAAAAAATATTACATTAACGCTCCCACGTTATATACCGTGCCATAAGTATTGCTATATTCTATAACAAGAATTAGTTTACATTTTGTTAACATTCATTTGTATATAATAACTGCATGTGTATCCAACAATTATGCATGTATAGAACTTATAAAATAATAGAAATATAAACAATGTTTGTGTAGTATGCTGTTAGTTAATTCTGACGTAATATTGGCCACCCTTAAAAGTTCCGTTACTTGTAATTGCTGTATTTATATAGGAATATATATGAAGCTATAACCCTGTGTATCATTACATATATACGTGCATATTAGCTTATATATAAATATATATGTATATCTTTTTTTATGATAGTATTTTAATAATAGTAAAAAATGTTGTTTAAAGATTTAATTATAGTTAAATAAATTATTGCAATATTATATATATTCTATAATTACATTTTTTTTTTTTTATTTGTCTTATAAAAATACGGAAATGAAATAAACAACTTTTTTTCATCTACTCAAGTTATAATATTGTATCATGGTAATTATTATTTACAAGATGTATAATGTTTTATCTCAATAAAATTTCCACGCAGATTATGTCAAAATGAATAAAAAAGAAAAAAGGAATTAACATTCCCATAACAACTAATATTGAAAAACAAAACAAAACCATTAGCAACTTCCTTTTTATAACATTCCTTTAAATTCGACAAGTTTGGTCTAACAACATTTATAAATTTATAACAAAAATTATTAAGTATGAAATAAACAAATTTTTAATCCGTTTTAACATAATAGAAAATTGTCAGTATGTCTGAAACTCAAACCATTGACGCAGCTGACGTCATTTGTGGTTTGAAAGCTGCAGTGAAAGCTTTAGAATGGTTAGTTCACGATGAGTTATGTCGAAAAAATTTTTTTTTCTTTTCTTTATCGTGTACTAACGTTTCCTTTTTCCTTTTTTTTTGTTTTAAATATAATAACATATTTATTGTTTATAGCCACAATAAAATGCAATTATTAAAACAAAAAATAGAAAAACAACAACAAGAACCATTATATATAATGCTACCTGTTGACACGATAGTTTTTAAGGATAAAAGTCATTGTGAACATAGCAAAAAGAAACAAATCAGAGATACAGACAGTACTTTAAAAAGTGGTTGCAGAAAAACATCAGTCAGTTAAAACTATAAAAGTAGAATTAATTTAAAACGTTCATTGACAATTTTGATTTTCACGAATAGAAATATTTATTTTTAGAGGCTAACAGACTTAAAGTTTCCAGAAATGCGCGGTGGAGTTTTATATTCCAAATGTATGTGTTTGCATAGAAATGGACTTCAAGATTCGTGTCCATTGACACAATGTCAAGGTCAACCACAATGTCTCGTAACCCCATGGCCAGTTTGCCCACCTGGAAAATTTATTAGATCTCGTTATCCAGGACAGTATCCAATGCCAATTAAGTCTGATCGTGGAAAATGTTGAGTTTTATAAAAAACATTATCTTCGAAAAATATCTCATCGAGAAACTACAATATATTATCGGGATAATATAGTATAATAATGGACTCTCTTCAGTATATCTTCACTATTTGACATAACAATGAAATAATATCGTCGATTCTAACATTATTATTGTATTAAAGCTCATGTAAATATCACGATAATATTAATAAAAATGACATTACTTAATATTTATCGATAATATTTGCATCGTCATTTAATATTTATCTTGAATGTTTTATCATAATTCGCGCGCTTAATTTGAACGGTATTCGATATCAATGAAGAGGGCACTGAGGTAGCGATACTTATCTTTTCCCAAAAATGTTTCTATTATGAGGCTTTGTTAAAATTTTTATTCTGCGTCATTATACATGCAAGGTAGTTTTCTTTCAACTCGGATAATTCGTCCTTTTTAAATATTTTCATTCGTGCTTTTGAATTTCTTGTTCTTTTTTCTTTCTTTTTGGACGAACGAATGTCAAATTGGGATGAATCTGAAATTTATTTCTTTATTTTTTTTTTTTTTTTTTTAATTTTGCTCTTATCAAATATCTAATCAACGTGTAATATTGTTTTCTACGTGTGTTCGTGCACTTACATATGTTTTCCTATGTTTTCAGGATAAATTTGTGGCACTTTAAATAGCATATGGACATTATCGTCATCGGATATTCTCAATGTGATAACGAATGGAGTATCTTGTGCGGTTTGTGGTTTGATAATAGTACGATCGCTGTGTATGTTTTAACATGAATCGAGGCAATTAATAAGTCGTACATAAAATTGTTTGGTCAAAGTAATACCTAATTATAATTTTTATAAAAAATACCAGGTATTTACAAATTAATATAATTTCAATTTCGAATATTGCTTTTAAGTAATATGTTAAAATCATGTATTCATTTGTTGATTTTTATTTTGTTGGAATATTTTATAAAAGTGTAAAGAATATTGTTCCTTTTCTGTATTATTGAATATCAATAAATTTTTTGATATAAATTGTTAAGATAAACAATTGAGTAAAGTAATCCTGTATATGTTCTTATTTTAGGAGTTAAAATATTTTTGTATAAAGTTTATCCGTCTATTATAATTAACATATTTTTGTAACTATTGTAGTAAATATATATATTTTTTTCTTTTTCTATAGCCAGCAATTTGTATTTTTAATATGAATTATCTTTTTTTGCAGTATGTTTAATGTTAAACATTGAAAAGAAGATTTTAGATACTGCAAAGAAGATATTAATTAAATTCATTGGATAAACTGGATGCAAAGTTTAACGTATACAAATTATATTATGTATCTTTCAATTATTTATGGGGTAACATAAAAGCGACAAGGAAAAGTGAGAAGTTCAGTAGTTAGTATACTACAAGGTTAATACATTAAAATTTTGCTATGTTCTAAAAAATTAGATATTATTAATTAAATTGTTTTTAATATAATAATACTTTTTATATAGATCGTACCAGATTTAAAGAAATGTCCAGGTCAAGTATTAAATATCAAATAGTTAAGAAGGATGATACTTTGTATTACTTGTCCTCTCAAAATACACAAGATTATCAAAATATACCTAAAAAGGAACCTTGTATAGGTGCCGTACAAACAATTTTAATAATTTCTATTTATTTTGTTTTATCTATAGGACTTACTTTTTATCAGAAATGGCTTTTCAAAACATATGTAAGTGATATTTTTTAAATGCTTATCAAAGAGCACAGTAAATATTTAAAAGAAGGGACAAAAACATTATTCCTTTTTTTTTTTTTTTAATTATTATAATTTCAGGGTTTCAATTTTCCCCTTGGAGCGGTAACCTGCCATTTGTGTGTAAAATTTGTATTATCTGCATTAATACGTTGCATTAGATTTTGTTACAAAGGACCACAATATCATGTCAAACTTACCTGGCAAAATATAATATGTTCATTAGCACCTCCAGGCATAGCCAGTGGATTTGATGTCGCTCTATCAAATTGGTCAATTGCATTAATTACGATATCTCTGTGAGTATAAATAGCTTTTTAATTAAACCTTTAAAATCTACTAAATGTATGAAAATAAAAATTCTAGATATACTATGACAAAATCCAGTACCATAGTTTTTATTCTTGGATTTTCTCTTATATTTAAACTTGAAAAAAAGGTAAGAAATTGTTCTTCTCATTCTCTTGATAAATCTTAATTTAGTTACTAAAAACTTTTAGAAAAGAATACTAAAATAAAACTAATATTTTGTATGAGATGTTTCTTTTATGGAATTTTTTTCATCGAATAAAACAAATTATTAGAGCATTTGTTTCAGTCATGGTCTCTAATAGCCATAGTAGCAACAATATCAGGGGGCTTATTCATGTTCACTTATAAATCCACTCAGTTTCATGTGCTTGGGTTTATATTATGCCTTCTGGCATCATTTTCAAGTGGTCTCAGATGGACTATGGCTCAAGTCATAATGCAAAAATCTAAATTGGGTCTTCGAAATCCAATAGATATGATATATTATATGCAACCATGGATGTTGCTACCTGTAATACCTATTACATTATGGTTTGAGGGTAACAAAAAACATGTACTACTAATTACGAGCTATGTAATTTTTTTTTATGAATGCTAATATTGTCTCAATATTATTCTAATATTTGAATTTGTAACAAAATCATTTTTCACGAAATGGGACTTCCGGAAGTTTAAAGTATCTTATATTATTAAAAAATTTGACCGTGCATTTCATTTTAGGTCCAGAAATATATAATAATCTTAAGAGCATCAATTGGAACGATATTGAACCAATTATGTTGACTGTAGCTGCAGTAAATTCTGGAGCAATTTTAGCATTTGTTATGGAGATAACAGAGTTTTTAGTTGTCACGTACACCTCTAGTCTAACACTTTCTGTTACAGGAATATTTAAGGTAAATTATAAATATCGAATCAAAACTTTTATTGCATATCTTTTCTGTTCTATTTTTGTTTGTTTTTTTTCGAACGATTAACATATTTTACATTGCAGGAAATATGCATATTGATATTAGCTTTCGAGTGGAAAGGTGATCATATAAGTGGCCTAAATTTTGTAGGTCTATTATTGTGCCTCGGCGGAATTATACTTCACGTTATTCAAAAAGTACTATTTAATAGAAGTAAGGTGATTGAAAGTTTAGAACTAAGTGATAATTCATTACCAAGTAACAGCTCTAAAAAGGAAGATGGAATTGATGCGAATTTACCCTTATTAACACAAAAATCTAGTTCCTTAATTAATTTATTAACTACAGATTTTACTTCGGACGAGGAAGATGATGTTAAAATGAAAGAAAATTCTTCTCAAGTATTATCAAATATTTTACAACGCAGGGAATGAATGTAAATAAAAAAAAAAAACATATTTATTTTTCTTCTTCCATGGAATTAAGTAATTAGCAATTGATATACCAAATTTTCCACGTGCAAGAAAAAGCAGAATCGACGTATATTCCGTAAATATTATCAAAAAAAAAAAAAAAAAAAAGAAACAAAAAGAGAGAGACTAAAGTTTAATAACGATATTAATTTTAAGTCGGATATAATAATATAATTATTAATATCTTTTGTTTTTTTTATTATGAAAGTTAATATTGCATTAATAAATTGTAATAAAATCATTCCATAAAATAATTTATTTAAAGAAAATCCAAGGAATATGAAAAAAGTTTATTATTTCTTAGTAATAGAGTATTATTAATCTATGAGAATATTGATATTATATCAAGAGAAACAAGTCGCTGTCAGAGCATACAATGTAAATGATCAATAAATGACTATTTATAAATATAAGAAGATTTATTTCATACGCTTATGTATTATTTAATAAGAATTTTAATTATGCTGGAACATTAATGATATGATCATTGGTATAAAGCATCGTATGTATGCTGACATATTAATCATAATCTTAATAATTTCCTACATTATATATTTTGATAATACACATATATCTACATCTAGTATTTCAAGTAGACATTATCTACTAAAAAAAAAATATATATCTCTATATTGATTAAAAATAAATATTTACATTGTTATGTTGCATTATTATAGTATACATTCACATTACATTAAGGTATCTTGCATTTGATCTATTTGTATTTCAGTATTGTTCATTAAATCAAACGTTTAATAATGTTGGAAGTCTAATACAGTCTGCTTAAAGGATCGAAATAAATTTTCAGTTTCAGAACAATTTTGTTGGATGAATATTAGGTGAGATTAAATTAGTGTCTTCTGGAGCGCTGTAATTGAAATATAATGATAAGATTATATTGATATTATGAATGATTAATATCAAAGCGAATGGTATTAAATTGTACAAGAAAAAGGAAATAACAGTAAGTTAGAAATAGTTATATTACTAACCATCCGGTAACATTTTCTGCAGCATCACAGGCATCAATAAGGTCGTTAAATGCATTTCCTTCGCCACAGTTTAACAAACGTGGATTTCCATTGACGCAGATATAATAATGCTGACAATCACGAGTACTACGATAAAATTTTATTTCACCGCCCAAAAATGGACTTTCTTTGACCTCTGGACATCGAAAGCCGAGGAAAGCTATAGAATTCGTTAAGAAATAATTAAACTCATTAATTTCACAAGCAATCATGTGGAAAAAATTAAATACGTTAATTCTCACTGACCTTCGGCATCACAATCTGGTACTTGATCAGGCCAATCGCATCGATATGACTCCGGATTGAAGGCTAATCCCTCAGGACAATCAAAAACGTATCCTCTGCCATCGGCACAATTCATAAATTGTCCACAATTTTGATGATCGCCAACTTTAAAGTATCCATACTGATGTGGACAATCTTCAGTCGGTTGAGCCGGCTCTAAAATAAAAAATTTTATTTTATTACGTTTATTAATTAATACGATATAAATGAAAGAATTATAATATAATATACAGTAATATAATTTTCAGATATGAGGCATGTTATACGTAGAAATAATGAAAAGGAAAAGAAAAGGAGAATGTATAAAAGTATTACTCACGTCTGTTTGGTCTGCCTTCGCAATCGACATCAATGGGATATCCGCAAGGATAATTGAATCGTGCGTCAGGATTGAAAACTAAGCCTTCGGGGCAAAGTTTCTCTTCTGGAACACCGTCGATACATTCGACGTATGCGTCGCATTGTGATTGAACTGCGAAACGTCCGTTCTTTTCTGGACAAGATGATCCTTGTGAAACTTGTCTAGTTGATAATGGTACTAAATGATTCGATTGTTGATTTTTTGAATGTGTTTGATACTGGCTGATGCCTACACAAAAGAAAATGGAAAGATACGAAAAAAAAATTAAGGTAATTTGAACATAGATAGAATATATATATATCTTTTTTTTATTAAATTATATATATATATATATATATATATATATATATATATAATTTAAAGAAATTTATGATACATAGAACTATAATAGATCGATCATTTCTAACATTCTAATCAAGTAGTATGCACATTTCACGTGTCATACATTATGTCGGTAAGACGAGACTGTGTATTAAGCGATATATTACGGATCTGATACCGATCTTCTTCATATATATATATATATATATATAAAATATATTCACGTATATGTTTCATTTACGACCTTCAAACGTTCAAAGAATTTCGATGGTTCGCATTACGCTTGACCTCCGCGAGAAACTTGCATTCATTAGCATTACATGCATATCCTTTACGCAATATCTCGTCTTACTCCTGCTTTTTTTAAAGATATTATGAAATGTCAAAGGCGAAAAATGTATCCGGTGAAATCTTCCCGGGTCTCGTCGCATAAAGCAGAAATTTCTTTCGGCGAGTTAAGAGGACATTTTTTTTTTTTTCATCGTCCATATCAAATTTATTTTTCGTACAACGAATCGATATACTATTAAATAACCATTGCGTAAAATAATTCTAATGATAAATCAATGTCATATGAAAACCGTACCACCTTACGTTCCGATATAATTATTTAAAGTCGATTTATCATCATCATCATCATCATCATCATCATCATCATCATCATCATCATCATCATCATCATTATTATTATTACTATTATTATTATTATTATTATTACTAAACAATTAGCGTATAACGGGGCTATATATATGAGAAATCAAATTAAGAAAAGTATCACGAATAAAACGTGTAAAAAAAAGAAAAGAAAATAATTATATTAAGTATTTCAATGGCTAAGAGATAGATAGATAGATAGATAGATAGATAGATAGATTCATCCCTATAATAGCTGTATATATAGAGAAAGCGTTTGCATCCTCCGATAGTTTAGATTTATCGCGAATGAGTCTTTCACTTTCTCGAATACGTCGCAATAAAATGTACTCACATAGTGCGACGGCAAAAAAGCCGTAGGCGATGAGCAAATGGATGATCGGATACGTGGCCATTGGGACTCCTTCGAAGCACGCGAACTTTCCTTAACGATTACTAAAGAACGACTATGAACTCCGCCGTGTTCTTCTCGGCCTTTTATCATCTTTTACCGGTCCTCCTCGAAAGTAAACAGGAGAGAGAAGTAGAAGAAGAAGAAGAAGATTAGAATTCGTGTCTCTTCTCTCGTATCTTATTTCTCTTCTAATTTATACCGTCTAATTGTAGAAATCAATATAAATTTTCAACATCTCAACGATATCACGATTACATAATCAAACGAATTTATTATCGATCGGTGATACTAATGGAAACATTTCTTTAAGTTATTTAATTTTTATACTTGTTCAACAATTTTTCAAGCTCACGAAACATGTTATATTATGCAAAAGAAACGTGTATATATATATATATATATATTTATAATAACAAATAGTTTACAAATGAAATTAGATAGAAGATATAGATTTTTGGTACTGGTAAAGAAGAAAAATAAAATAAAAAGAAAAAAGAAAGAAAAATATTGTTTGCAGATAGAGTTAGATAGAAAGCATAGATTTATGATACTGATAAAAAAAATATATGTATAATATATATATATATATACATGGTGTATTATGTAATATACGATAGAAACTGCGTAATACAAAATTTTCTTCGAACTTCGAGAATTTTTATATGCCTGGAATAGTCAAAAAGAGCCTTGACATTTGTTGGCTTTCACGCGTTACTCTCCGACGCATGCTCAAATGCGAAATGCCATTTAACAAATGATAGTTTACTATAATAGAACTATAGTTAACATAATAATACGTTTTTATTCTTTGATTAAATTCGATTCCCTTTTTTTCTTTTTATTCGTTAGAGACAACGAGTTACGAATTAAAGATTTTTTAATTGTTTTTTTTTTATTATTATAAAAAGTGAATTCGTTCGTAAAAAAAAAAAAAAAGAAAAAATTCAATCTATGAACGAGTATAATTCGATATTTAACGTGTGATTCACTTTTGTCGTCCAAAAATAAAAGAGAACACATAATAATAAACCATAGATTTAAAAGTTATTATCAATCATGTTTCCATCGTAACAACTCAACATTGTTTCTTATCAAAGGTAAAGAAAAGGATAAGTCCGGTTTTGGATGAATTTATATATCGGCGACGACAATTTAACTTGCTAGAAGAAATATTTTATTTGCTCGAGAACAAATAATTTCTTTTTTTATGCGGTAGAAGAACGTACGAAAAAGATTAAAACAAAAAAACAAGGAAAAAAGAAATAATGAATTCGTAAAACGGGGAATTGACGACATGACGCAATCGATTAGTTTCCCGAATAATCGGTTTATTTTTATTTTTTTTTTATTTTTAATCCTTATCAATATTATTAAACAACGCAGTTGTATGTATGTATGTGGATGCACGCATGCGGGTGTATTACATGGAAAATTTTCTTCTCCTCGAACGTATGTACGTATCGTTCGAAGATAAACCGGATGTCCTCCACTCGATTGCCCTCTCTCCTCCCCCCCTCAAAAAACATAATTATAACAATAGCACATAAGTACGTCCTTCTTATTCTGTCCGTTTCCCCCTTCATAACATCGGTCATTTTCTTCTCTATTTCTTTCTTTCTTTCTTTTTTTTTTTTTTTAACGAACGATACATCGGATAAACATATGGAAGTTTTTTTTCATCCTTTTTGTTTTTTGTTTTTGTTTTTATATATATATATAGTTTCTTCTTTTCCTCTAGACGAAAAGGCAAACAATAACAATCTTTCTTATCTTCCTTTTTTCTTTCTCTCTTCAACTTTCTTTCTTACAATTCTTCCATAGCAATAGCATTTACATATAAATACAGTAAAGAAGTTTTACAGTTTTGTCTTTTGATCCTCGACTATTACTTAAAAATAATTTAATTCAAGTGGCACAGGAATATTTGTGTAATTTAAAGTATATCAACGATTTTAACAAATCAATTAGCTATATATATATATATATATATATATATATATATATATATATATATATATATATATATAAATTGTTTGTAAATGTTAGCTTTGAGTTTAACGAAAAAGAGTCAATCGTTTTGCTGAATTTGTATCGGCTGTAAAATAAAATTAAAATAAGTAAATAAATAAATAAATCAATCAATCAATGAATCAAAATAAAAAAATATTCCTTTGTCACCGTGCACGATAATGATAACATATTTTGTTCAACTTTTTTCTTTCTGTAACATTTAATTATAATAATTATTATTATTATTCTGTCAATAGTTTGGAAGAGATGAGTTGTGTGTAAACAAATATATATCTAATTTTTTTTCCTTTAATTAATTCAACTCTTTCTTTTTGTTTGTTTTTTCTTTTTTATTGAACGACTTTCATTCTTATCACGGGAAAAAATGAAATTTTTCTTATCACGTAAATTTATATTGGTAATCAATTCAACGAGATACATTTCTATTTTGCGAGAGAAGAAGTCTGAAGGAAAATATATATATATATATATATATATTTTTTTTTGTTATTAGCAGTTTCGTCTCCTTTTTTCCTTTTCTTTTTTGTTTCTCTTCGGTGTACGCAAGAACTTAATAATTTAGAATTTGGAAAATAAATACTATACATCGCGTTTTTCTTTCTCTTCTTCTTTTTTTTTTCTTAATCTTTTAATTATTGCAATAGGCCTCTTGCTGTCCCTTATCTAAAGAGAAATTTGATAAGAATTTGAAATCCTAACTAAAATAGCCTTGAGTCAAATTTATCGTGTGTCATGTAAATAGTATTACATTTGATATGTTAACAGATATGCAGAAGCGCGAGAGAGTATAGATTTAACACATAATGTAATATTTCTTTGTGTATACGGCCCCTTTATATAATAATAATAGATTATTTACAATAAATAAAGAACGTTCAGTAATTATATTTATAATACTTTATATATACATATATATATATATATATGTATATTAAAATGAGAATTTTTTAATAGGACATTAAAAAGTAAATAAATATTTTTTTTACATTATTTAAAAAATTCTATTAGGGATATAAACTATATTTAATAAATAAATAAATAATTATTTAGTGTTTCAACAAATAACAAGAATACAATTATGGAGTTATTAGTTGATTATTACATTTCATAATCCAGCACAACACTTAATTGTGTGTGTGTGTTTATCTGTGTGTGTATGTATCTGTGTCTCTGTGTCTTATCCCTACCATGTGTGTGTACTTCGTTGTACTCTCTCATTAAAAATTCCATTAATAAGATAAAACGGGGCATACAGAGTTTCGGACGTGTCGAAAACTTTTCGTGTA
>OU426864.1:2388121-2480621 GCA_911387685.1 Dolichovespula media | reverse complement strand
ATAATGCATCGTTGCGAACATATATATATATATATATATCTTTTTTTTTTCTTTTTTTTTGACGACCGATAAAATAGCAAATGACTAAGTGAAAATTAATATTACTAACAACAATATAAAACTTTGAGTCGCAATTGAAATTTGTTTGTTCGTTTGTTTGAGCAAGTGAGAAAGAGGAAGAAAGAGAGAGAGAGAGAGAGAGAGAAAGAGAGAGAGAGAGAGAGAGATAGAGAGAGAGAAAGAGAGAGAGAGAGAGAGAGAAAGAGAGAAGAATTAGACACCGTCCTTCCTTCTTCTTATTTTTTTTAAAAAACAAGTTTTGTGACATGATTGCTCCTCTCACCACCCCAATACGTTTCAGGTAAGAGCAAGATAGCACAAACGCGCCAATCGTATTAATTTTAAGTCGTATTCTTTCAAGTTCACTCACAATTATTGTATGGAGTATGGCTTTTCTTTTTTTTTACTTTTGTATAGGAAGATTATTTCATTCGCACGCATATTTTATATATATATATATTTATTTATTTATTTACTTATCAAAGAAAAATTAAAATAAAGAACGAAAAAGAAGAAGAAGAAGAAAAGATGGTGGAAAAAAAGAAAAAAAAACACAAAGGACGAATACGTAAACGTAATTGTGATTCGCTGATTTGCTTCGATTTCACCGATCGTCGTTAGTAAAGAATTTCTAGAAATAGAAAAAATATTTCTAACGAACGACACTACGAATCGACGATCCGCGTTATCGTCGATTTCATTTCGATTTAGATTTAAATTATCAACGGTATTTTTTTATTAATTTTGACAAGATCAAACTCGTAGTGCATATATGTCAGACGTAATAATAATCATATATATATATATATATATATATATATATATATATATATATATATATATATATATATATGATATGTAGGTATACGTATTATAGGCGTTTACGTGTATAATGTATGTGTGTGTGTGTATGTTGGTGTCTCTCTTTCACTCTTTCTCTCTCTCTCTCTCTCTCTCTCTCTCTCTCTTTTTCTCTCTCTCTCTCTACATTTCTATAAGAAATCTTTTTAATCGTCCCAAGTTGGAAAGTTTTCTTGTTGAACGAAGAGTGTTGTAGTGCTCGCCGGTGATTGGCTGTGCGATTGATTTGTGTAATTCGTCGTCGGCGTACCTCCAAAATTCGTACTCCCAAATACGGGCTGACCGAATGCATCCAATTGCTGTTGTTCGCCATAAATATTTTGTTCTACGTTCGTATATGATGCGGCTTGCTGATTATGGGGCTGTCTAAGTTGTTCGGTAACCTTTAACTCGATATTTCCCGTTGTACTATCATTGACAACTTCGTCCGCGTTACCTCGAACGTTACCATCCTCCAAACTGCTGTGCTTAATACCATAATAGAAGTACATTACGAAGCCTAAAATGAATATCATATCAATACAGTTATCCCATTGATATACTTATCTATGCTTATTTCTTTTCATTTTTCCTTTTCCTTTTCTTTTCTATTCTTTCTATCTTCCTTCCTTCCTTTTTTTCTAACAACAGAACGTACCGAGTATCATCCAAACGGTGAATCTAACTAGAGTCAGGATGTTAAGTTTGAAGATGAGGTAAATGTTAACTGTTACAGCGATGGCCGGAACAAATGGCAATCCCGGTGTTGTAAACATTATAGTGTTTCTATGAATATCACGAATGTACAGTGTTATATAAAAAAATATACATACATGTATATATATATAAATATATAAATTGCAAATCTGAATTATACTGCGATCCAATATTTAATCACCTGTTTTGCGGTTTCCTACTGATAGCCAATAGTATCCCAACAATCGCGAAAAACAAAATGAACAATAGTATCGTTGTAAAAGTGTCCATATCACCTTGAATCATATAAAAGATAAGGGTCATACGGAGGAGAGAGAGAGAGAGAGAGAGAGAGAGAGAGAGAGAGAGAGAGAAAGAGAGAAAATAATTAAAATCACGCTCCACCTCCTCCTCCTCCTCCTCCTCCTCGTTAACTTACAAATCGCTCGATAATATTCAAAAATTTGATATAACCAATTACTACTCACCCATTCTACATACAATGATAATATCGAAGATGAAAATTAACAGATACAAGATACCGACTAATTTCATGACATAATGACCCGATGCTTCAGTGGCAGGTCCTCTATCTACCCATGGAAATATGGCAGGACAGAGATATTGTGCAGCCTTTCAAACGAAATATTACATTCAAGATGTAAATTGTTATCAAAGACATTTCGTTATTACTTATTGAGAATATTTTGGGGCGAGAAAAAAGATTAATAAATAAATATATAATCAGGTGAATAAATACAAGGTAAAAAATAAAAATAAAAAGAAACAAAAAAAGTGATGTACCTGTAGTCGGCGTTGCAGATAATTTAAAGGCGGTCCTATTATTGGTGTATTTCCTGGATATTGATGAGTACTTCCGCAACTCGAGGCGGCCGCCGCCGCATGAACACTACCGTAAAATTTATTTTCCGTTCTATCGCTAACTAAATATTGATCATCCTTGCCTAAACCAACGTCGTCTTCTTCTGCGCCATAAGTGTCGTCAGAATCTGGGGAGGAACTATTACACCTTCTGACACGTCGTACCTAAAACGATCGATGAAATAATTATTGAACAAAAAAAAAATATATATATATATATATTTCAAATAATAATACACGTTGGTACGTATATATTTTACCATGATACGCTGTCCATTATTGGTAGTCAAAAGTTCTGGTTGAGCTACTTGAGCAGTGTTAAGTGCGGTCGTCAATTGATCTGGTCTGAGCTCTTTACCGTACGTTACTTGCCCATTTCCTTGGGTCTCTTTAGTTGGAGAACGACATGGTGTACGTAGACTTTGTGGGAGAAGTTCAACCAAATTAGTTGTATGCGGTTGGTACCGTAATATTAAGACACAAGTACTGACGAGAGTGTATGCTAACAAGGTACCTGTATTAAATATATTATTATTATTATTATTATTATTATTATTATTATTATTATTATTATTATTATTATTATTTTCGAATAACACGAATAAACACGTATGATATACACACACACACACACGCACACGCGTATATAAAACTATGAGCGATGATAGATGATGTTAATAATTTGATATCTCACCGATGGACATCATTTCTACCAAAACCTCCAACTGTATCAGTAACGCTGCGAATGCAGCGCAAAGACCAGAGGTTAATGTAGCCAATGCCGGAGTACCGGTTGCTGGCCATACGTGGCTTAAAGATCTACGGTTATAAATAATCAGGGGTGGGGTAGGGTGGAGGGGGGGAAAGACTGATAAATGATAATTATCCGTCATTATCGATCTTACATAGTCGAGGGAAACAATGTGTAATATTGTTTTACCGAAAAATGAGGCCATCTTGAGCCATGGCGTATACTATTCTAGGCATCGGGAACATACTGCCAAACATGGAGACTGTAAGACCGGCTAATGCACCAACGGCTACGATGTATTTGCATTTGTATGCACCGACATGGCCGAACATCTCGACCAATGCAGAGTCCTGATCGACCTCCTCGTATGGGACTATAACGGAGAAATGGCCAATGATTTATTATCGATTTGTCTTTCTCGAAATTTTTTAACGCCGACTCAAAAGAAGAAAAAGTTTTCTTACCGATAAGAGTTAAAACCATACTGCTAGTAACGTAAGCAATGAGAATGATTATCAACGATGAAACTATCGCGAGTGGGATGCTTCGTTTAGGATTTGTTGCCTCCTCCCCGGTAGTTGCGATAATATCGAAGCCGATAAAGGCATAAAAACATGTCGCTGCTCCCGTGAATACCTAGGGAAAGAAAAAAGAATGAAATCGTTTGAACGAGGGGAGGCATCTTCTCAATGAATCAATCAATGATAAAACGATCGAATTTGATTGATTTATCGTTAAATACTCCCGATTCGGCTCCTCTTACCCCGCTCCAACCAAATGGAAGAAATCCATTGTGTTCGGACCAATTACTCGAGTCAACGTAAAACATACCGGCTGCCATTACGAAAACCCATACCGCGAGATTAATTGCGTTGAGTACGTTATTAAATACCAAAGACTTCTTAACGCCAGCTGCCATCAGTAACATCATCAATAGCGTTATGACAAAGGCTAGGAAGTCTGGTGGTCGTTCTGGTGTGACAAAAGAAACAAAAAATTAAGATAGAAAAATTCAATTACAAAATCTGTCCGTACAATGATATTAAAAAATATATCGTCTCATATTATGTTTCATATATATATATATATATATATATATATATATAATATGAGACGATCATCATATATATATATATATATATATATATATATATATATATATATATATGTATATATCATTATTACATAATATTCGTTCTAATCTCATAAGACGTGATACATGATATCATTTTCGTTGATTGTTCCACCTCAATGAAAAATATAGGAAAGATAAACGGTACAAAAGAATAGGATAATGGAAAGGGACAAGGTGAACATTAAAAGAAAAGAAAGGAGAAAAAAAAACTAATAATAAAAAAAGCTCTCATCGTGACACAGGTGGATAGGTCAAAAAGCGTTGTCCAAGTGTGTGTGTGTGTGTGTGTGTGTGTGCTTGGTTTCGGAACTAAGTTCGGATCGATGAGGTCCACAGGTGCCGTAACTAGATCCGCGCAAGCGCCCCGTCGTCCTATGCATCCTTTTGTCGTTCTCATCCCTCTTTCGTCCTTCCCTTCCCCTCTTCTCCACCTCCATCACCCTTTCCCTTTTCCCTTTCCTTCTCCTTCTTCTTTTCCTTTAACTTCTCCTTCTCGCGGAACGATTCGCATCGTAGTCGACGAATGAGACAATTCGATTGTATCTATTTATTCCTTTTTGATTTTTTTTTTTTTGTTTTTTTTTCGACGACACGTGAGAATTTTTATACATATCCGTAGTAGGAACGAGGAGACAATAATAATATTCTCTTGGGCGTATAAAAGAAATAGGATAGATAAACGATATTACGCATGGATACGTGTTAAAACTATTTTAACGCCTACGCAGTATATATATATATATATATATATATATATATATATATATATATATATATATAAATGTACGCGTACATATTAATGGACGTTGCATTTATATAGTGTATATATATATATATATATGTATGTATGTATGTATATATGTATGTATGTATGTATGTATGTATGTATGTATGTATGTATGTATGTATGTATGTATGTATGTATGTATGTATGTACTGCGCACACGTGTGATTCATGGCACGTGTTTTTCACTTTATAACTTCGATTATGTCCTACAGATCGCGGTCGAGTGTGTAAAGCTTGAAATCGTACATAAGTGGGCCACAACCTTATTCCATCCCATCCATGGATTATTATTACACGCCAACTGACCAACACTAACGATTCCTACTATATCGAGTCACGTTTTTGAAGAGAGAAAAAAAAAGAAGAAGAAAATAGAGAGAGAGAGAGAAACAGACAAAGGAATAAAATACGGCTGTACGATCGGAACGACTATTAATAAACAAGATCCTTCCCGAAGTTTTATCTCTATCTCTTTCATCGAGCTACTACTACTACTCGCTTAAAAGCTTTTCCCCTTCTTTTATGCAAAATCCTTTTATGCAAAAATTCATCGTTCATTGTATTAGTTATTTAAAGGAGGTCAAGACGAGTGAGAGGAAAGAGTATCTAATTGTTAATACGATAGGATAGGTAAAGTAGGATTCAGGGCAAGGTACATAGATAGCTTTACTACGTTCCCTGTCCTAATCGATTTCTTCCTTCGAGGACACGTGCTACCGACAGATTCTTAATGAATTTCAAGACGTTACGCCGGCAGCGAGCGTAGATTCATTTTTCTTTTTCATTTTCTCTTTTTTCTATTTTTCTTTTTCTTTTTTTTTTTTTTTTTCTTTTCTCCTAACCGAAGAGAGAAATAAGGGTTACAGGGTGTATGGGTCACGCGAGAGAGGAAGGAAAAGAAAATAAGAAAAAAAGAGGAGAAAAAACCAATACGTCTTTAATCACCGTGTCAGTATCATGCTCTACGCTCTTTGAGAGAGTATATGAGAGAGAGAGAGAGAGAGAGAGAGAAAGAGAACAATGCTTTCCTATACTCACCAAATATGGTACCAACGCTGTTAGCTATCGCACCAGAGACAGCGCCATTCGATAGAGCATCCAAACAAGCGCTAAGGGCGCAAGCACAGGCACTCGTACCTATCAAATATTCGAGTATCATGTTCCAACCTATAATAAATGCTATCAATTCGCCGACTGTCACGTAACTGTACATGTAAGCACTGCCGGTCGTGTGAGGCACTCTCACTCCAAATTCCGCGTAGCACGCTCCTAAAATGGAAAATTTGTGCGATTACGATCAAACGGATTCGATTAAACTAATTTTCTCGTTTAAGGATTTTACCAAAATTTATTATTATTATTATGTGTGTGTGTGTGTGTGTGTGTGTGTGTATTATTTACCAGAAAAAATGGAAGCAATAGCAGCTATAACGAACGATATAACGACACCAGGTCCAGCAACACTGTGCGCGACCATTCCTGCGACTAGATACATCCCCGTCCCTACGCAGGAACCAACTCCTAAAGACGTCAGGTCCAGAGTAGTCAGACACTTCTAAAATATTCATACACTACTCCGTTATTTTCTCTTAAAACTTAACGTGTGTTTTGTTTGTTTCTTCTTTTTTTTGTTTTACTTTTCTTTCTATCTCTTTTTTTTTTTTTTTTTTTTTTTAATCTTCCCCAACAAACCGCAAATACGCTGTCGGACGGGATAAATTGCGAGCGGCAAACGAACGTTACACGCATTTCGCGTCGCTTCCACGCGATAAGGGGTATTAAAAAAAATAAATAAATAAAATATATAAAAAAAAAAAAAAATAAAGGAGGAAGAAGAAGAAGAAGAAGAAGAAAATAAAAAGATTTTAGTTAAAAATAACCGAGATCAATACGTACTGGTGCGAATGGCACATATAACCCACACGACGCGCATAGATCTAAGTATGTAGGTCTAAGGTATCTATTAGCTCGAAAAGTCAGTCTACGAACTATTTATAAGTCGACTTTGTATGCATATATGTACATTGCTTTGTCTTCTTTTTTTTTTTTTAATTTGTTTTTCTTTCACTTTCCTTTTTGCCTCTTTCTTTCTTTTTTGTTTTTTTTTCTTTTGCCTATTTTTCATTCATATCAATTTATCCGATAAATCAACCTTAATCGTAATTTATCCATCGCGTTTCATTACTCTCAATAAATAAATTCATTTTCAATTTGTCCGAAGAGCTGAAATTAATTGAGAGAGAGAGAGAGAGAGAGAAAGAAAGAGAGAGAAAGAAATATATATTTTACCTGTAATTTCTGTTTCGAATCAGCCGTATTCAATGTTTCTGAACTTTTTTTCGTTTGTTCCTCTTGCAAACTGTCGATATTTTTTGTTCTTATTAACTTCCCGAAAAGCTCCAACCCCTTCTCTCGGTCCATAAAATCGAGCTTCATTTTTCTAAAAAATTTGAAATTACAATTTTTATTATCGATGTTATATCCATACATACATACATACATACAAACATACATATATACGCCACGTTTTATTTTATTTAAATATATACGAATAATGTAATATATACGGTATATTCAATGTGATCAGGATAAAAAAAAGAAAAATAAATAAAAAGAAAGAACTTTCGAAATACTATCCTTTTATCAGAAATTAAACTGAAATCATCCATGAATGATTAAATAGGGGCATGAGAAACAAAAAGAAATATTGACAGGAGACTTTAATGCGAGCTTAAGAGGGGCATATACGAGATATTATAAAGTGTGCATTAGTATCAATGGCTATATATATATGTATATATATATACATATATATATATATATATATATATATATATATATATATATATATACACACGTAGATATATAGATATTTGCAGGCACGTACACATCATATATCCATAGTTTTAACACATTTAGCGGAACAAGAATTCGTCGATAATGTAATACAGTGTAATATTAATTTTGGACTACGTCTAAAGCTAATTCATAGATTAAACGCAAATAATAATTATGATCATGAAGTGTGCATTATTAAGCGCAAAAATTTAATTATTTACAATTAAACTTCATACACGCGCGCACTTACGTGCACGTATTCTCCATTTTATAATTAAATCTTGTTCATTATTTTTTTCTTTTTTTTTTTTTCTTTCAAGTAAAGTACTACACACAGAAAAAAGAAACGAACGAATGAATGAACAATATCATTTGCTAGTACAAAAACGATACGATAAAAGAGAAAAGGAATAATGTTTGCGTGGGGAAAGAATTTTTTTTTCTTCTTCGTTTTTTTTTCTTTTCTTTTTTCGCGTCAAATAAAAGTAACCTTTCAATTCGAATTATTTACAATGGTGTAGATTGAAGAAAAATTTTTTTTAATTATGCATCCGATATTGATTCGCGTGAAAAGTAAGGAAATATTGGTTTTTTTTTTTTTCATTTTTTTAGCTTGAAAAGACTCGAAGCTGCACTCGAGTTGAAGGAGAGAGAGAGAGAGAGAGAGAGAGAGAGAGAGAGAGAGAGAGAGAGAGACCTTATAACATAACCCTGAAACCTACAGATCGATCAACGGCAATGCTGCCGGTATCTATGAAAACTAGGTACGTCACGATTTGTTTATCTGGGATAAAAAAAAAAAAAAGAAAAGAAAAAAATAGCCGACTATGCATACGCACGTCGTCGTGATAATAAAATTAAAACATTCTCGTGCGAAAATAATATTGAAATAAGCTCGAAAAAGTTGATTAGAATTTCTTTTCTTTTCCTTTCTTTTTTCTTTTTTTTTTTTCATTTTCGATGCTCAAAACCGAAGGATCGTTTTAAACAATAATTATACCGTTTCGATCGAAAATGTTCGAAGAATGCATTTACGATTGGAGAATGTTAAAGAGAAAAAAAAAAACAATTATTTTCCTTTATTTCTCGAGCGTATTTCATTTTCTTTTTTGTTCCTTTCTTTTTCTCCACGCACCGAGTATTTTACGTAACCTGTGTAACGTCAATGGAAAGAAAAAGAAAAAAAAGAAAAGATAACAAGAAGGAGTAGAAAAAAAAACATATTCGAATATGGGATGGAATGCGTATTTATCGAAATTCTTTGTTTCAACATTGATCCGGAACGACGGAAGGCTCTCTCTCTCTCTCTCTCTCTCTTTCTCTTTCTCTCTCTCTCTCTCTCTCTCTCTCTCTCTCTCTCTCTCTCGTATATGCAACCTACTACCTTTCGGGTATCCGTCACAAATTTACCCCGCCCTTTTATCTTAAACGTTGATAAACGCGTTAAATATTCACTCTGTTTCTCCATTAAATCTACAATCGGAGATTATGCCTATTTCGTTATTATATAATATTTGCCCCTAACCCTTTGCCCCCTACCCCCGGGTTAGATTTATTATTCATTGAACAACGTGTTGCACAAAATTAAGCCGAGTCGCGCAATGTAATAATATAGAAATGATGGAAACATTATATACGGAAAATAATAATCGCGTTCCAACGCGTGCAATGGAAAATAAAATATTGATTTAACGTTTACTATAGCAAATTCGTCGTTCGTAACATGGATTTTCGATGCGATTAGCGTTATACACATCCCATATGAACCAGATGGAAGCGAGAGAGAGAGAGAGAGAGAGAGCGTCCAGTGAATGAAGTAAATCATCGAGGACAAAGAGACGAAAGGTTTCTTTTTTTTTTTTTTTGATAGGAGATTAGGAACGGGGGGAAAGGACGTTATTGTCGTCACCAATGATCATGCTTACCTTGATTGTTCTGATTATTTCTTTCTTTTTCTTTTTCCTTTGTTCTCTTTTCTTTTTTCCCCCTTTAGCAGTAAAGAAAGAATCTGAAGAATTCTTCTTTGTTTCCACGATAGAAAGATGATCACAGTCCACGAGCAATATCACACAAAAAAAAATGAGAGAATTAATAACGATCGCAACGAAGAGGTCTCATCGGGCTTTAACGCACTCGTTTTATTTTCCTTTTTTTTTTTTTTATACGTTATCAATACTTTTCTCGTTATTCCGATTCTCCGTTAGCGCCTAATGTTCCATTTTTTTTTGGTCGTCTCATCAAAGAAATATGATTGATAACTAACAACGAATATATATATATGTATATATATATATATTTATTTATATATGTGATCACCACGATGCTCGTCGAGCCAGGCACACCACCATTTCTGTTATTCTGTATTATATATATATATATATATATATATATATATTTGTATTTTTTGTTTAATTATATGTACAATATGTAGACGTGTATATATATATATACATATATATATACATATACATATACATTTATATTATATATATATATACACGTAAATATCTGTTTATTATTATTATTATTATAATTAATAATTAGCTTCTTCGAAATCACGCAAATTCACCTCTCGCGTTAATTCATATAATACATTCACAGAATAATAATACTTTGTCGTACGCACGAGGATAACTTTTTTCTTTATTTCTTTTTTTTTTTTTCTGCAAACTAGGATAAAATGATATGTATTGTTGACGGCGGCACCACAGGCGTGTTAATCCTCAGGGAAGATTCTGTTACGACACACACGGCGTGAACGGGGACCGAATCGCGTATTCCCGAGAATCGTTACTGCCGATCCCGTGCACCTTTCCCGAGCGTCCAATCACCTTTCTCCTCTTTTCTAAGCCTAAATCCGTTTCCTCTGCTATTCTCTTATCTTCCTAGTTTCACTAAACTAATGGAAATTCCGGCACAAGCAACTTTCTTTCTCACCCTTACTCTCTCTTTCGCTTTTACCCTCTCTCTCTCTCTCTCTCTCTCTCTTTCTTTCTCTATCTATCTATCTCTTTCTCTCCCTTTCGCTCTTTCTATCTATCTTACTCGCTCATACGATTCCTCTCTCTCTCTCTCTCTCTCTCTCTCTCTCTCTCTAGCTTTGTATCTTCACCCCCTTACACTATCTATCTCTTTCACTCTCTCTCTCTCTCTCTCTCTCTCTCTCTCTCTCTCTCTCTCTCTCTCTCTCTCTCTCTCTCTCTCTCTCTCTCTCTCCCTCCCTCTCAACACACACGATTTCCGATGCTGCCCCGAGTCACATTTTAGTGCGACACACGGCTAGCAATGCTTCGTGGGGTTACACTTCTCTCTCTCTCCGTCTTACTCGCGATTCTGCCATCCCTATTCAGCTAAATCGAGGGGTTATCCCCTCCCATTCAAATCATCCCTGCCATCTACCGTCTTGTTTCGCTTTCTTCCCTTCAGTCGATTTTGCTATGATGGTACCTTCACGGGTCATCCCTACCAACCCCTAGCGCCCTCATACACCGCGGACTATACTCTATGTTCCCGTTCAATATATATTTATATATATATATATATACATACATACATACATATAATATATATATATATGTATATATATGTATATATGTATGTATATATGTATGTATATATGTATGTATATATGTATGTATATATGTATGTATATATGTATATATGTATGTATATATGTATGTATATATGTATATATGTATGTATTATTATATGGCGTAAGAGTAGTAGTATTTTAACTGGTTGGTTGGATATCTACGACAAGCTATCGAAATGGTCCAATTTTTATTTTCATCAAATTTAATCATTGATTTTTTTACGACATATTGTACGTCACCGTCGTGCTTCGACATTAGAGAATATCAAAGTTACCCTTTCGTGTATATATAACTGACTTCCATCATCGTAATGCAGATACGCATTCGTGTATCTTAGCTCTATTTAAAAGACAGAAGGATAGGGTTATATATCTCTATTATATATGGCTTTTGTATTATTCGCGTAGGTGTATTGGTATAGCAAAGTTATTCTACTCTCTTGACCTTTGAATGCTTTCGACGGCCTCCTCTGATCCACAACCATTCGTATACGTGTTTCTAAATATATATATATACAAATGTGTGTGTGTGTGTGCGCGCGCGCGCGCACGTATTAAAAATTTACAAAATTTCGGAGGATAAATTTTGAACCTCTTAGAAATATCCTTCCGGAGGATATATTTTCTTGGAAAAAAAGAGGAAAAATAATAATAATAATAATAATAATAATGAGACGATAAATTTCATATTATTAAAAATAATTATTTTATTAGAAATTATTAAAAAAAATACCACCCTCCGTTCTCGTTCTCTTCCTTAGCATTCTCATAATTTCAATTCGTCCTCCCGAGGGCAAAATTCTAAAGTTCTTTTAACAAATTTGGTCTCCCTCTTTCCACTTACTTCGGTATAAACCCTCCCCTCCACGCCAATCTGAAAAAGGATTCTTTTATTGACGTTACACCCCCCTCTGAACTTTACTTTCTTACTCCCACACTCTCTCTCTCTCTCTCTCTCTCTCTCTATTACCTCAAAACTAGCGCACCCACGCATACACCATCCCTCTTGTGTACTATAACCAAAGATTGACGTAACACAGTGTTACGTCAGTACGCCATTATGCCATGACGGTTTTGATGTTTCTCCGTATATATTTACTTCAAACATTTGAGATCATTAATTTTTTTCTTTTTTTTTTTACCTTTCCTCTCTTCTCTCAGCAGATTAGAATTGTTAACAAAAATTTTGAGGCCTTTTTACATTTTCCTTTATTTCTTTTCTCTCTTTCGTTCCACAACTTTTTCGCTCGCTAACTTGAATACCTTTGAAGGGAAAAAAAAATTCTCCTTCGTTCCGGGAATCCCGTTTCGTTGGATATCACAATCGTGGCTTTTTCTTTCTTTTTTCTTTTTTCTTTTTCTCTTTCGATCGTGGTGGAATAATTAAATATTCCAACAATAGATGGAAAACTAGGTTTTGTCGTATATGATACGTATTTCCGCATCGTTGATTATTATTATTGACCTTTACTACTGACTGGGCATCTCGCGAGACCCAACGTTAAAAATTTTCCATTTTGACTTTTTCGAATCGTTCGAATCTTCAATAGAGAGAGAGAGAGAGAGAGAGAGAAAGAGATATAGAGGTCGCCACGTTACGGCATCAATATCGACGACATTTTGGAGGGAAATATAAATTTGAAAGGCCAAAAATTGTATTTCTATGTCATTCGAATTACAATCCAGATTACGTTGGCTCAATAAACGAACATTCTCTATGCTGTTCGTAACAAAACTTATTCGTACATTTTATAGCGTACATTCGTAAAATACGAATTTAACACTACGTTGTTAATTGTCCCGTTCTATTTTATCGATAAAATTCGTCCTCCCGATAATAGAAGGATACGACATAACCGACGTAAAGAACGTATCGGATATTTTCGTGGTATAACGCGAGATAACGCTTCGTGCGATATATAATAAATCGTTGGTTTTGAAATGCACCTCGACCGATAAGTTTGATTTACCCTCCTGTCGCGTAACCAGCGAAACTAGTGTCCGTATATCGTACCACAATAATATGGCCGAAACTTGCTTCATAAAGTATCAGCAACGTAACAAGCGTATTAATCTTTATGAACATTTCATACGCTCGACGTATTCGAGAGTCATCATTTCGAGATCGCGCTATCATAAGTACGCAGCTATATTCAGCTACGTAAATTCATGCGAAATACATCGCTCTATTAGAGAGGGCTGGGTAGCTATTAAATTTGCAATAATACGGTGACAAAACTTCTAACGTACGTTCGAATTTATTCACGCCAGTGGACGCCGCGTAAGGAGGGACGACGTGTCTCGTATTTAAAGCCTTACGGAACGATGGAATACGTGCTAATAAAAGACATAAGGCCTGGCCAGAAAAATATTAATGTAGTGTTTATTATATTGGAGGTTGGTCATCCTACTATCACCAAAGAGAACCGCGAAGTTCGAACGTTCAAAGTTGCGGACAGTACTGCCTGTATGAATGTATCCATTTGGGACGAACCCGGACAGCTATTAGTTCCTGGTGACATCGTTAGATTAACCAAAGGGTATGCATCCATCTGGAGACAATGTTTGACATTGTATTCTGGTAAAAACGGAGATATTCAAAAAATTGGAGAATTTTGTATGGTCATTAATGAGCAATTGAACATGAGCGAGCCAAATCCTGCCCTGGCTCAACAATTGATTAATCAAAGTGGATCTGGACCACCTGGTAATAACGTTAACAGTACCATAACGAATAATGGGAATGCAAGTATCATTTCTGGTCAAACTGGACGTCAGCCTTTGGTGAGTGGTTTTTAAGTTTACCCTTCTTCAAGGTTTATACTCTTTAAATTATCTTTCTTTACGTTAGTTCGTATTTATTAGTTTTGGAAATCAATGTTGTCCTTTAATAACGATATTTATTTCAGTATATTTTTAACTTTGACAATTCCTTTGATTAAATGATCTTCAATCGTTTTGCAATTAGATAAATATATTAACAGTAATGTCAACATTTTATAGATCTAGATGACAGTAATAAATATTTTATTCAAAATTATGAGCATATAGCACTAATTCGAGTTAAAGAAGATACTTGAAGAATTAATTTTTCCTAAAGAGATACTTCATATTTTATAAATAGGAAAGGATATTAAGTAAATGCAGTTTATAATGTTATTTAATTTACATTATTATTAATAAAATATCGAATTAATGACCACTTTATATAGGCTGTACAAAGTAATGCAGCAGTACCCACAACTGGTACAACTGGAAGTTCAACAACTACAAAGAGTGGAAGTATTGGTAATGGGGGTGGTGGAAATAATGGAGGCAATAATAGTGGAGGATCAGGTTTACCTGGTGGATCCGCGAGATATTCTAACAATGAATCTACACCAAAAACTACAGCTACCACCAAAAGTAATTCGCGAGGCCGTGGTGGCTATAGAAATGGTAGTCGCATTGATCGCAGATAACATATGTGTAAGATACAATTGAATATGACGTGTTCTTATGAAGCACACAAAGACACAATACCCGACACAATTGTAATATAAAGTTTTTTCTAAGATTTCTGTATATCTGTGTATATCAGTTTTTATGAGACAATGTGACAATTATATACGTTTAAATAACGTGTTTAATTGTATACATTTAAAAGCAGTTATGCCAAAATTACAGTAACATTAATGCAGCCCAAGTGAGATCAATAATGTATTTACAATTATAAAGATAAAAATCACATTTCAGAACGAAGACAATTGAAGCATAAATATTTCTTCTTTATGTAGTACTTATTACATTGATTAAGCAAAATTTGTGTTCAAAAGAGATATGTGTAATTTAATTAATTATTTTATTAGAGTAAAATTTTACCACATCAACAGATTTCTTTTTATTCTTTCTATATCTGAAAACATTTTTTATACTATTGTGCCCTTCAAAAAAAAAAAAGAAAGAAAAATTTATGACAGTTATGGTTTAATGCATTGAAAATTCGTAATAAAATATACTTAATTTTTGTTTTTAAATAATATTTAATTAATGATTCAAAAAGTCAAAAAATTCAAGAAAAATATAAGTAATCATAATAGTACTTTCGTTTGCTACTAAACTCAAACGATATATACATATATATGTGTGTTTGTAATTGTAATATAATTTTAAACTTCAATTGAAAGAATTAATGAAGTTCGTTGATAATAATTTGTATAAAACGTATAAAATGATTATTGTACATAGTTTTTATTATTCAACATATATTTTCTTTAAATGTTTAAAATTTATTTAATGTATTCCAATAATTTGCAGCAATGATTAACCTCATAATTTAACAGAGGTGCCACCAAATATAACAGAAATCCCTGTCTAATGAAAGCTATATATATATACATATATATATACATATATATATATATATATATATATGTGAAGCAAGTGTATATATCTTCTTGCAGGACTGCAGTTAAATATTACCGACAGCGCAAAAATTCAAATAATTTCATATATGTAATCTACTTTGTAAGATAATTTTCCTCTGTGTGTGTGTGTGTGTGTGTGTGTGTGTGATGTGCGCGCGCGTGCGTGTGTATGTATGTGCATATATATATATATATAACATACATACATACACACGCATATAATATTATTTAAAACGAGATGATTATTTAAAATAAGAAATATAAGACAATATTCATTTTTTATTTACCAATACAAAAATTTTTAAAAATGTTATTTAATATCTCATCATTATAAACATGTCCAGTAATCATTCCAAGTTCTCTCATTGCAATCCGTACTTCTTCTACAGCTATTACCATATCATAATTTTCAATAGAAATGATTTTCATGTAATTTTGAAGATTTTTGAGACATCTGGATAAATGATTTCTATATCTATTTTGACTGATTACCGGATCTTCATTGAATGTATTACGACACCTGTAAAAGTAAATGTAATGATATTATTACTTTCATTTATATTATGGTATTTCAATGTTATAAATTATATTAACTCTTTCCCATTGTAATTGTTATGAGCACTATCATCCTATTGGTCAATATTTCATTCATATCACGGATGTTGCAACCTGGATTCTACCAATGGGTAAGAATTGCAAATTTTCTCATTATATAGTACTTACAATTCTTTACAATAATGCATCATAGTCTTTGTTATGTCTAACAGACCTTCTTCTGTTACAAAGGAAGTCGTGACCACATTTTCCTTTTTTATAATTTCCTTATCTTTTTCATTCAAAAGATCTATTTTATTTGCAACTATGATACATCTCTTTTTACATTCATCCGTTAATATTTCATTTAAATTCATATTATTAACATACTCCTTTATATAATCTGAGTATGACATTCCACTCTGTAGATATTCACATGCATCTATTACTAAAATTATAAGATCCACATTCTCTGCATATGCCTTTGCCCTAAGGATACCTTCGTTTTCGACTGGATCTTTAGGATTTTTTGTAAATCCTGCAGTATCTGCTAAAATAACTGGATAACCGGAAATATTTATTCTTAATTCGATAATATCTCTGGTAGTTCCAGCAATAGGAGACACAATGGCAGCATTTCTTTGAACTAGATAATTCAATATTGTACTTTTGCCTACATTTGGCTTTCCAATAATTACAGTTCTTATTCCGTTACGTAAAATTTCACCCTTTCTATTATCTGAAAGATGTCGTTCTATATCTTTAATAAGATTATTAATAGAACAATTACAAATCTCCAAGATATTGTCCTCTATATTATCATCTTCGTTAAAATCTATGTAGGCCTCCAAATTAGAGATAATATCGATGAGATTTCCTCGCCAATTTGTATAAAGTTTACTTAAATGTCCATTGGCTTGTAATAATGCTTGTTTCCTTTGTTGTTCGGTCTCGGCTTCTATTAAATCTGCCAAACCTTCTATTTCCACAAGATCTAATTTATTATTGTAAAACGCTCGTCTAGTAAATTCTCCTGGCAGTGCCTGATAAAAATGTAATTTAGAAAGTGCGGTCATCAATGAAGTCAATATCGCCGGTCCACCATGGACGTGGAATTCAACGCAATCTTCGCCTGTGAATGATTTTGGTCCTGAAACATAAGGAGCGGATATTCTTTGAAAAATATTTAATATCAAACATTGTCCTAATATTATTTACAAAAGGAGACATTCATTAAAAAGATCCAACTCACCAGGAAACCATAAGCATAAACCTTTATCTATTACTTCTTTTGTTTCTGGATCTACAATTTTTTTCAACACAGCTTTTCTTGGTTCTATATTCGATATTGTTGTCATTTTATTCAAGGCGTCTCTTGCATTTAAACCGGATATTCTGACAACAGCCACTCCGCATTTTCCATGACCTTAAAAATCATATTTTATTTTTATTGTTAGTATCATTGAATTACTTTTATTATATCGCTTGAGCAAGACGTTAGAAATGGAGGCAAGAAAAAAAGATATTGACAGTGTTTTGTCTTATAAAATTATTTTTCATGCGGAGAATAAAGGATAATAATAATTTAATTTAATTGGCATTGTATTAAAATAATAAATAACCAGATGAGAGAGCATAAATTGTTTCATGTTTTCTTTCTGTTGTACGAAGTGTCATAGAATGCCTTGTAAATAATCTGAACGAAACATTAATTTGTGAACATAGTCTTTTGCTCGACAATCGTGACATTGCAATAAATTCACAATAATTAAAACGTATTTATTAATGAATAAATCGATGAAGTATTTTTTTTTCTCACAATAAATATCGGCAGACTATAAAGTACAGATACGTTACACTCAACGTCAATCGTCGTGTAGTTTCACTGCAAATTTTTAGAATACCGACCGATATCTTTAAAAATCATATCAACGTAATTTCTTTTTTATCGTACGTCGATAATACAGAACTCTTCGTTTTAACATGTAGGTAATAAAAGTAAGCAAAGAAGTATTTAAATAAATCTATTAATTTTATTTGCGCAATTACGTGTATATTTATATAATATTATGATTGTTATATTGAGATTAAGTCGATTTATTATGACCCAATGTAATTTATAAAAATTATAATATTTATTGATAATAATGTTCTTCATTCACAGGCCTTAATTATATTGTTCGTATATTAATTACTTTATTATGTATTATGAGGCAGTGTATGATTCTTAGATAAACAAAAATAACAAGAACGATTTTATCGGATGTATATGAAACGCCAATTAAATCGTACTATTAATTCTAAATGTAATTTTATGACTATATTATATAAGTATATAAATTTAAAACGTACATTTAATTATGTTTAAAAATACGATTTTCTCCCTCTTTCTCTCTCTCTCTTCCTCGGAACATAATTAATATTCCTTACTTTAGGATGGTATTTCCTGCGAACGAGAATGAAGTTTCATTTTACCAATATTTTCTGCTTCCCATACGGTATCTGGAAGTTTTGTTCCCAAAGTTTCAGGGAAAATAAGGGAGAGAATGCCCGCCAAAATAGCAATGCTTCCAAAGATAACCAATGGCAATTCAGGTAAAATTTGCATCTATGTAAATAACAAAAATAAAAAAATACTTTCCCTTAATAATACCGTTTAAATCGCACGATTTAACTTACCAAAAGTGGAGTTTGAGGTGCTAATATTGAACCTATCCGACCAGTCATACTGCAAATCCCAAGCAATGAATGTCGCAAATTTGTCGGAAACATTTCCGCTGTGTAAAGATAGACCGTTGAGAAAGACATAGTGATGCACCATTTTCCACCCATATATAAAATTAATGGTGTATATATCCAGCCTCCTGCAATATAATCGATTTGATTTGATACGCCGGTAGAAACATATATATATACATTAATTAATAATAAATATTTATTAATTGTTCTATTTTTAATTTGATTACCCGACGGTAAGAATTGAATGGCGAGACAAAATAATCCACTGAAAATGAACGATCCAGAGAGCGTCGCTTTACGACCGACATAATCAGTCAACAGCCAGGTAAGAAAATGCGCTGGTATTTCGACGACGGCAACGAGTATAAAATTCACGTATTTGTCGCCTGCAAATGCTACCGAATTCAGAGATAAACCGTAATAAATGAATGTATTTGCTAACCAACAAAACGAGCAAACGAGTAAACGTATCATTATGACGGAACTGTGAAGAACTTGTTTGACCGGTCCCTTTTCGTTTGTCTTCTGTTCTAATGATTCTTTCTGAAATCAACGAGAATAATTGATTAATATTAAACGTATCGTTGATAGATCTTAATGAAACGTTACGTACATTCTCGGGTTGGAGGACATTTAATTCTTTGAATATACGAATAGTTTCATTTGATATCTCCAAGCCGTTCATTTCTGCCATTTTACGATATACTCGTTCAACTTCTTCACTTTTACCGTTCGCCATTAACCATCTTGAAAACGGTCACGATATTAAAAAATAAAAAAAAAGAAACAAAAAAATAGGAAAATAATACGACAACCGTGTATATAAATAAGTTCAATAATTTCTAATCGATAAAGATTAACGACATAAACGAGGATCGTGCAAGTAATTAGATTGTACAACGATATGGGTAACATCAACGATATTGATAAATACTCACTGACAACCATTACCTGACAGATTCTGGTATAGCATAAGGAAGGAATATAGCCAACAAAGCTGGACTATAAACAACGCGCAAAAGCATTCGCCAAGATCTCAACCACATTGCAATTAAACCTAAAATTATTTCGCCGAGAGCAAACATGCAATTTGTTATAGTGTTCCCTAAGACTCTGTTCTTAGCTCCGGTTAATTCCATCCCTACAAAATTGAACATACAAAACATTCTTCCTTTTTTGGTTTCCCGACGTAGCCTCGAAGGTTTAATCGTTCCTCATTAAAAATTACCTAAGATAAAACCGGCGCTATAAATTCCAGCTCCCGCAACGGCATCCATAAATTCGAACCCAAGGAACATCCAATAATTAACAGAGAATGAATGAATCAAACCGCTAAGGCCGCTGATGAAAGTTGCACCGGTTAATATCGTACGTCTTCCGTATCTAAAACAAATATAATTTTATTATGATTCATTATATTTTCTATGTGTCGATGAATCTATCTTATATATATCGTTTGATATTAACTTATCAGAAATATATCCAGCGAAGATCAGGCCAACTAATTGTCCGAGGTTGTTAATCGTACCGACCAAAGTCAGCTTCCATCGATTATTATCGCAAGTAATGTCCCACTATTAAAACAAAAAAAATATATATATATAATAATAATAATAAAATGTAATACCGATTAGTAAAATGTAATACTTATAATGCTAAAAAATGTTCTCACCTCGTTAAGTACGGTACGTTCGTTGGGATCATAGAACCATGAATCGCAATTTTGAGTGATATTTTTAAAGGAAACGGATGAACACGTTCCGGGATTTTCATTTACTACATAACGCGTACACGTCGCCAATGTTCCATCTGTCTTTGGGGCAGAGTCTAAAATCCATGGCGGACTGAACACAGTGTCCGAAGAATTTTCACATTCCGGAACGAGACATCTGAACTTAAAAAATATTGACGACTTTTAATGAACGTTTCTATTGATGTGTTTAACATTTAAAAACAAAAAACAAATATCAAATGATATTTACTTCAAGGAATATACCTGTATTTAACTTCGCCCGCTGTGAAAACATATAATAATGCAAAACCAGCTGAGAATAACAATGGTATGCTGAGTATTGCATACATCGTCATTTGATAAAATCCAAAACGATCCAGATCTTGCGTCCTTGTGGTTTCGTTCTTTCCTAAGAACAATTTCAATTATGTTCGAGGATTCATTACGTTTCTGTTATAACGAACGAGAAACACGTATCTGACTACTTGTCTTATCTGTTCTTTAATGTTACATATTATACGATTATTGGCTAGTTATTATATGTTTTCGTAACAAACGTGTACTATAAATTGTTATTCGCTCGCTTAAAGAGAAAAATGAACTATGTAAAAAAGAAAAAAAGAAAAATATTACGAATGCGATCGAGAAACAGTGATTAAGCGGCTTAATTACGTTCACGTTAAATCAATCTACGAACCGTAACGATCTCACCTTCTGATACTCTGATCTATTAATCTATTAATCCTTAGAATTAAAATTATTTATATAATCAGATCGATGTGTTAAATGAGAAAATCGTTTGTTGAGAAAATTCGTTTGTTACCCTCGAAAATATCCTTTTTCATGATCGATAATGAATCGGGCTTGCTCTTGTAGAAACCTTGAACACTCATTTCTATCGTCGAATTCAACCTGTAAATGATATTTTCAAATGACTCTCTTGTTAACAAAACTTTTTTCTTCTTTCTTTATTTTTTGATTGATTTACTCTAATCGTAAATTTGTCGCGTAATCGTTCGATCGTAAATCGTTTCGACGATTTATTTCGACATTTAGATTGGAATTATTTAGAAATAATTTTTGTCTATAAACAATGGCACACACGAAAGTAGTGAATATATTTATTCTTGCAAAAATAATTTTCTTTCGATACGTTTTTTTTTTTTTTAATTTTAATTTTAAGAATAGCGTACAACGAAATATATGCTTTTGATGCTTCGAATGATTTATTATAGATCACTTTTATTATCGACGATAACTCGAATCATTCGATTATAATTTGAAATTAGCTTGCCGAGAAACTTAGTTTCGATCGACCTACAGAAAATTAATTTGAAATTCGTTGAAATGAAATCGGTTAGATGTGTATGTACGATTGAAATGAAAGGCGATTTCAACGTTTCCTTCACTTTCTTATATGTTTTTTTTTCTTTTTATTTCAATGAAAATAAATGGATTACGTAAAATGTATATCATACAATAAATAATAATGTATGTATTTATATATATTTTCTGTCTCTTTCCAAAATTATAAAATTTATGGCGATACGATAACATAATAGGTATTGCTATGTATCTATGCAGATTAGATGGATATAATTGTATTTCTAAGTTTAAAATACTTAAAAAAATAAAATATTTTGACCATGTACGAAACGTGAATCACTTATATTTAAAAGTTATTTTAAAAACGAAAGAAAATTGAGTGACACGTACAAAATCTTTTCAATTTCCTCGCTCGAAACTCGAAACTCGAACCATCACCAAGTACAATCCATGCAAATATTATAAATTTGTCTATTTTTTTGTTTTTCAAATATAACAAATGCAATATATAGAGAATTATAATTTAATAGAAAAATCAACTTGAACATTTATAATTAATATTGTGAAATTTAATTGAATTTATATATATATATATATATATATATATATATATGTTTATATATATATGTTTAATTTATGTATTTATTAATGCACCATTTTTTTAACAATATATACATATTTATTTACTAACTTCGTAGCACTTTCACGATGCACGAAGATCATCCGTTTTCTATGTACTCTCGAGACACTGCCGTTTATCGTTACAAATGCATTCCACTTCTGTGCCGTTAATACACTGTCAGTTTCGAAGAGAAGGGGTAAGGAAAAATAGTGGGGGATGGAGGGGGTGGTGGTAACGGTGCGAGCACCATCCTTGTCTTATTTGCAACCTCTTGTCCAAAACCTGCCTTCACCTTGGCAAAATATACACCATATCGGATGGATTACGTATGCATTTAAAAATGAATGTGACCAAAACATCTTGTTTATCTTCTATTTCTTTTTTTTTTTCTTTCTTTCTTTCTTATCAAATTAATTTTTTGTCGTAGAACGAACTACTTTTTCATTGGATAGAAAAATGAAATAAAAAAATGATTATAAAGAACCCGATTAAGAATATATATAAAAACTCATTAAAAAAAAATTAAAAAAATATATATATATATGTATATATTTCTTTTCTTTTTCTTATGGATTACCTACAACATAAAGTTGAGAACCATTGGCTTGATATAGTACGGTGTATCATACGATTCCCGCTCACGGAACTAATACGGCTATACTAAATTTTTTCGGCAACGAAATAAGATAGGTTATATTGTGATGCTACGAAAATATTTATAATAAAGAATGAAATTAATATTTATTTGAACCAATCAGCCGATAGAAAAAAAAAGAATCTCTAGACCGACCAGATAAAACTGGTTTTAACTAGATTAGGTGAAGGGTATTCCTTTACATGTGTACAGATAGAGAAAGAGAGAAAGAGACAGAGAAAGGCACGATCTGTCCGATATACGAACAAAGAATACGTATGAGAGAATCCTAAAATAAATATTTCAACAGTGTTTAGAACGATGTTAAATAAATTAAAAAATAAAAGAGATTTTTTCAAATCGATCAAAAAGAAAACAACAAAATATCTACTTCAAATTTAATATGCGGTCGATCGATCTCCAACATTAATTTTTCATCGGCATCTAATATTGGTATGTATTATCATAAAGAAGAAAAGATATTTTGTTTCTTTTTTTTCTCTTCATAGATAATATAATCCAATTAAATTTTCTGTCTAGATAAAAAATCTTTATCGATATTTATTTGATAAGTATTTAAACTGATTCGTAAACGTGGAAAGATCCGTCGTTTCAAATAAACGATATTTCTTTATCGATATATCGACTGTCATTCTTAAAATCGAATTTAAATGTATGAAAAGTAATATATATACATATAAATATAAATATATATATATATATATATATATATATATATATATATATATTTGTATATCATGTATATATATTTATGTATCATATAGCGAGGAAATATTTTATTTTACGATATTTAATCAATCGTCAATGCTTACTTGAATTGATCGAATAATCAAACTTCCATTTCTATCCATCTCTTCGTTTAGCAATGAAGAACAAAAAAGACAATAAAAGATTGCTCGGATTCTTTCACAAAATCCCAATAATATTTCTGATTATAAACAGATCCCGTAAGAATCCTCCGGATAATCTAATCGATATATTCGATCGATATATTCGAGAGGAATCGAAAGCAAAAAAGAAAAAAAGCAATATGGCGAGAAAACAAAAGACGTGCGTGATCGAGAAAACGCGTTCAAAATTCAAATCGTATATCGCAATAATAATAAGTTCGTATCAACGAAACTCACCTTTCACTTTCCATTGTGCGAAGAAAATAAAAAAAATAAAGAAATAACACTCGAAAGAAAGCAAAAAAAAGGGGGAAAGAAATAAAGAAAGAAAGAAATTATCGATATCGCGACGATCGAAAGTACTCCTCGTCGGCGCGAAAAGTGGTGACCGAACGATGTGAATTTCGCGTATCAAACGTTCCAACTCTAAACTTTTCTTTATTATAATATGGGACGCGTTTCTATTCCAAGTATATATACGTATATATATATGGATGGGCCAAAATCATTAACGACTTCAATGGTTAGTCATACGTTATAACAGTGGTTCGTACTTTAAATAAGAGTAGGAGGAGGTGACTGACATTAAGTAAGCCATAGTTGATACGCGAAAGGCCAATAATCATAAAACGATCAAATTTTTATCTATGATTATCGTAAAAATTCTTTTGTCGAAAGTTATCGATAATGAATTTTGTTTGTTTTTTTTTTTCTTTTTTTTTTCTCTATCTTTCTAAATCACAAAAGACCGAAATATAATTAGGAAGTGGATTAATTTCTTCTTTTTTTCTCTCTTTATACTATAGTACGAAGAAAGATTTTAATATACACTATCTACTACCAACGTTACATCGTATATCGTTCGTTTTCTTTTTTCTCGAGATTTCAAAGAAAAAAATAAATAAATAAATAAAAAAGAGAAAAGAAAAGAAAAAAACGTGAATATAATAGATCAATTATATTTTCGCTCTCTTTTATTTATGATTCGTTCGTGAAGATACGAATTTTTCTCGATCGTATTCGACGGATTATGAATGATATTTCGAAATTATTACGTATTTCAAGCGTCCAAGTTATGTTCGAATTTGTTTCGATTATATTTAATAAGAATGATTTTGTATCTAATCGAACCATTGAATTTATCATAAGAGTTGTAAAACTTCTTTCAATTTTTAATAACGTTTCTTCTCTTATTGATCAACGTGTTTTTTCAAACTCGACCGCTAGATAGCACTGTCGTCAAAAATAATTCTACCTCATAGTTCATCTTTCAATGGCGAGAATGTTCGTCTCTTGTATCCTTTACTAAAGCTTTATTTGGCATTCTCTGAAATAGCACTTCGAATTATCTGAATCGATAACTGTACGATGAGAGATTTTTAAATCAATTCCTATCAAATGTAATATAAGAAAAAAACTTTTTTTTTTCTATAGTGTAACGTTCAGAGTGCAGTATTTTTGTAATACTACTTTTGATTTAGCCAATAATTAAAGATTTATATATTTCCGTTAGCTTTCAACCGATTTTTTCGTTCTGTAATTTACGTTAAATTTATAAAAACTTTTCGATTGTATAATATTTCTTTTTATATAATCCTTTTTTTTTTACAGTTACACAATAATCGTGCGTTCATTAAGATGAATAATGCTTTCATATTATTAATAATTCCTTAGAGTTATACTTTTTTTTCTGAATTGTAATCACAATTTTCATTCTGATCAGCATGTGGAAGTAAATATTTCATATAATTTTATATTATTTTTTTATTGTAAATAATGATATAATTATATATTCGTAATAACTTGTATTTCTCATTTTATTCAAATCTATAGAAACGGACAAACAATGTCGCAAATAACGAGACCTAGAAGATTCAAAAAAGCCACTTTGCTCATTAAAAAAAAGCAGTATTTTGGGAGATATCAAAGGGCTAGTGGCTGTATGTCCTGTGAGTATTTTGGTTATAAAATAAAATTAGAAGTATATATATACACACACACATAAACTTTAATCATCACGATATATTTTATTTTTAATAATCATGGTATAAATATTTTTTCTTCATAGCATATGAAAAGTTAAAAAACAATAATAATTCGTTAGCAAAGGCGCTTTCTAAGCAAAGACAAAAAGGACAACTTTTATTTTCGCAAAATGTTGCTTTATTAGCAGAAGTTCAAGACTTGAACTTGGCTTGTAACAAACGCGATGTAAGTAAAATATATAGGCAATAATATTTATGACAAAAAAGTATTAAGACCATATTTTAATGCGTTTACTTTAATTACATAAGTTTCCTTTTTTTTTTTTTCAGAATACGATTTTAAAAGTATTACAAAATGCTAAAGAAATGCTGAAAATGTTAGTCACAATGACTAAATTTGTAACAAATACTATTGCTTCCTGCCAAGAATTTACATCTTCCCCTAATAAGAACATACGGTTATCATGTAATCCATTTTCTAGTAAGGGAATTTTTTTTTATTGAATTTATATTACATAAGTTAATTGTTACATATAAAATAATGATTTTAAAGGAGAAAACAGAAGACTATCGGGTAAATCTCCTACTAAAGGAATAGTTAAACCAATGATAAGTGGGTATCCGATAACGAAACCAACTATTAACTTGAGTCGAATAAATTTGCAACATTTTAATAATCAAACGTCGACCTTGAGTACTATAGAAGAAGTATCAATGCCAATATTATTACCTGAAAATTCAAACGCAAATAATGATAATTCCCCTGTTTCTGTTCCTATTAATAGGCAAGCAAGAAATGTACGTATAAAAGCAAAACTTAATTAACGAATATTTAAAACCAATTTAGTACATATAAAGCGAGTTATTAATAAAGAATTTATTATTTCAGACTGGCGGTCGTATCTGTAGAATGCCAGAAAGATTGAATGTTACTTCATCAAGAGCTAGTGGTATGATGAAATATTATCCTAAGTAATATAGCGATAAAATGTAAATTCATGTAATCTAATTTAAAAAGAAAAATATCTTAATTTGATATTCCTAGATGGAGATGAACGACGATCAAGTAGAGAAAACAGTAATCATTCTGTACGGTTATCCGAGAGACGTTCGGGATCAAGATCTAATGAATTATTAGAAACAAATAATACAGATAGCCCAAATTCATTAAGAAGACCTCATGTTAAATTGAATGACGTATCCAACTTGTTACATAGCTGCCGAACTATTAATATTCGAAGGGTTTGTTTTTCTCTTTTTATATTAAACGACTATATTTATATTTCTTCTTTAATCAAATCTTTCTGATTTTTAATATAGCTGGGTTCAATTCAAGAGAATAATGTTGTTAATGAAGACATAGAAATGAATGATTCAACAAATAATATATCTGGTGAACAAGATAGGGATGATAACAATACTTCAGAAATGCAATTAACAATGAACTTATCGGAAGAAAATGTTGATGAATCTACACGAAATAGTAGAAAAAGTCTTAAAAATGGACAGCCCAAACTTGATGTACAAACAAATAGCAGAGATGATCATAATAATGTATTTAATAGGGATGATCCGCTTGAAGGCCCAAGTTGGTTATTGAATGATTATCAACGCCACCTTCCTTCCTTAACAAATTCAGATATAGAAAATAATAAAGTGAAGAATTCTAATAAGAATGATGATGCACATGAATGTACTACAAAAACTTCCATGCTACATACATTGCCATGTAATAATAATAATAATCATAATAATAGTGATAATTATCAAGAAGATAATAAAGAGTCTGATAGATCATGTTCTAAAAAAAATAAATTTAAATCTAACACTTCGGAAAAACGAAGCGTTTTAAATAATGTTCAAGGGAATAATCTTGAAACGGAACAGGATATTGCAGTAAATAATAACGGATTTGTTACACGACAACGTGGAAATTCTACTGAAGCTATAGATGATGATGATCTCGATGAATTTACTTTAATGTTTATGCGACGAAATAATAATGTACCTTTTGATATAAATGATTTACAACTACCTGTTTTAGAAGATTCCGTTGTAAAGACCGTAGTTACAAAAGAACCAGAACCCGAAATAACTACTACATTACAGAAAATAACACAAGATTGTGAAATTCCATCTACCGATAATGATATTGAAAATGATTCATTAATTGATCAGTTTACAGTTAAACTGCCTCAGCTTTCAAATACTACAATTGATTGTACGATACCAATGGTAGATATATCATTAGACACACATCAAAAGAAAAAAGTAAAGAATACAAATAAATCATTCAAAGAAGATAATTCTGAAAATATAACTTCGCGAAAAAAAAAAAGCAAGAAACATACTAAATTAACAAATGACAAAGATCCAAGTGCCGTTAAGGTTGTATTACAAAAACTTAATGACTCCGATGTTAAATTGCAGGGAATTTCCTTTGAAGCAGGATTTGTAGAGAATACTACTAGCTCTTTCTCGTATGTATGATTATCTATAAATAATTATATTATTATTATTATTATTATTATTATTATTATTATTATTATTATTATTATTTCTTAAATTCAGTTTGTGTTCAATATTGCATTTTTAATAATTTTTAATTTCATGTTAAAATTCTAGTGATTCTGAAAGTGGCACAATGATTTTAAACTTAAATAATAAGAGTTCACCGAAACGCCCTAAAAGACAGAAGGCACCCCAAAATTTGAAGGAACCAAGTTTAACGAAGTAAGTAATGCATGCATTTTAAACGATAAAACAAATTGATTATATTATTTTGTTTCGTTTAATAATTAATGTCCACGTCTTTGTTTTGTTGTAGAAAGCTAAGAAGACTTAAATGAATATAAAAAAAATATATATATATATTTAAGAGAATATTTAAAGCAAAGTACATAATAGGTACATTGCAATGTAAATAAATATTCTATATATAGCAGCACATTTAATTATTTGTTACACATATAAGTCGACGGTATCATGCTCCTAGTTTTTCAATGAGATCTGTTAGAACTTAGTCTCGCATATAATTTATGTTAAGCCAATTATATCTATCCAGTTAATGTGATAGAATAGCTATTAGATCTTAAAGTTTTTTAACCACAATTCTTCCATACAATTTTTAAATTACTTATATTAATGTTTTGTACCAATTTTAACATCTATTCATTCCAAAATTAATCACACCCGCCGAAAAATGGTATTATTAATTAATATCAATAAGCAACAAATAAACTTGAAACATGAACTAATCGATCTTAAATGATATAACTTTGTTCACACAGTATATATGTACAAGTGTCAATTGATTTGAAATAATTGAAGATGCATCTGCGATGCTACTATTAACCATGAAGGATCGAGTCCATAAATAGTTTATGTTATTTTTTTAAAAGAAATGACTTTTTCAACAAAAATTGTTTGGATATATTTAGAAAGAAATTATTATAATTACTATAGGAATATTATTCTCTGGAAATTATTTAATATTTGATAAATGTATTTAAACAGTTACTAAAAACTACAATAGCAATAAAATTAAAAGATAAAATAATCCTTATAACATTAAAGTCATATATATATATATATATATATACTGAACATTGAATCAAATGAATATGATACAGTAATTTTTATCATTCTTCCACGTTAATAAATGTCCGTATAAAATATCGAGACTGTTAGAAATAACTTTTAATGCTTTAATAAACAATAGAGATACTTGACATGAATGTAAAGAAAACATGTTCGCAAGGAACACATTTGTAGAACTAATTAATATAAGAATGAAGTATTCTTACAACCTGTAAAAATATCTTTTATCATATAACGTGTTCTCTATAACCTCGTAGTATAACTTTATGCATAAGAAACATATCATACGACTGCATAATTTTATATAACAATGATATGGCATCTCGTATAAATAAATAAATATATATATATATATATATATATATATATATATATATAAGTAATATAAAGATAAAAGATAAAGATCAAATTTGTTATTCTTCCTACTCCTCCTTCTCGCCAATACGTATGAAAACATGTTTCGTAAATATACTGTAAATTTATAAGGTATACGTTATTTAAGAAACTACAAGTTTATTAATTATTAACAATGAACGAGACATACAATGTTGTATTTCGCGTTTAGAGAACACAATATATATATATATATATATATATATATATATATATATGTATATATATATATGTATAGATTACTGTATATTTATTCAGCTGACGAAGACAGACTTTACTGAAAGAAATCTCTTTTAATTAATAATTTTAACTTATCGTGTACTATTGCAGTAATCTTATTTAGCTATTCATTCATTCATTGTATCAAGAAATATCTTATAAATTGTTTTTTTTCCAAGATACATATGACGGATTTCAATAACTTTGATTTCGCGCGTATATAAATACGAAATATCGTATCGGTGATATAACTCTACACCTCCGTATTTCTTATGAACCATTATTATATCCTGGTCATGCGCGTTAAACCTTTCTCCATTTTTCTAATAAAAATTGATAATCTCCTTTTTTTTTCTATCTAATTCGAGAATCTCGATTTATTATAATTAACGGTAAAAGATTTTTTTTTTCAATTTTTTTTTCGTTCGAAATAATATGACATTTTCCCGATATAAAGTTGACTGTATAATACATATATATATATATATATATATATATATATATATATATATATATAGTTATCTCATTGCACAGAATGTTAAATATTAAATCACGTCGACGAACTTACGGGAAATTAATGGTTACATTAAAATTTGGAAAATATTTCGGTATTAATTAAAAGCAAATAAATATTCGTTTTATTAAGAAACATTGTTGGCAAATCAATTTCAATTGGAAGAACTTCAAAAACTTTTTTTCTTATCATTCATTAATGCCAATTGAAAATTTTTTTTCAGATATAAGCATTCCTAAAGAAACAAATTTATGAGCACATAATTACATATTAGAAAAATATACTTCGAAGCATGTTTTATTCCTTTCTTTTTTTTTCCTTTTACTTCTTTTTGCAAAAATTCGCCTGCTTTTCTACATTTACATTTGCTAAATAATTCGTATAATTGCTATCCCACAGAAATCTCAAATTATCGCCAAGACGTGTATATATACACTATGTTAATATAAAAAACCGATAAACATTATATATTTATCGCAATAGAAAAATCAATTGTACAATAATATGAAAATGATTGGTCGTATCCGTAATTCATTGAAAATAAAAATGATGAAGGAATGATTAGGGCAACGTGAGATTTTTGATCCTACTTTGTCATATGATATAAGAAAAATGTTTCTATCTCAATGTTATTATACTGTATGATATATTGGCCATTGCTTTTATTCTTTCTTCCTTAGTACAGTATTATATAATCGCTATACTCATTTTTTTTTCTTATATCATATCAGTAATATAAGATAAAATTGCACAGCCCTAAGCATAATTAAAATATCACAACTTATTCGTATTTGTTAATTATTTATGCATTTCATTCTCTTCGAGAATTATTTATTTCATGGAATATATAACAATTTAATTTATATATATATATATATTTATATATATATATATATATATATATATATATATATATATATATATATATATTGAATTGTATTTATTCCAATGAAATTGCATCTAATATTTAAATAGAATATTTTCAATGGATATTTTTTGATATTTTCAACTTTAACTTAGCAGAAATGAAAAGAGTATATATGCATGTATATGTATGTATATATAAAATATATATACATATATATATATCTTAAAAATAATTGCATAAAGCGCGTTTTAGTAACATAAATTTTAATAAACTTGGCTATGTGCTCATATTGATCACTAATTGCAACATTCTGTGTGCGTGTATAAATAATTATATAGACTTTATCTCTTAATCTTTTATAATAGTACCAATTTTATCTTGCATGGCAAGTATACCTAATATCTTACACGTCGCGTCTCACAAAGTCTAATGTATACGTATTGATGATAATTAATTAATGTTGTTATAAAAATTAGACATTGTGACACGAGGTTATTATCAAATTAGAGAGAGTGCATTTTTTTTATACCTATATAATAGATATATGTATATATATATATATTTTTTTTTTCTCATCATAATTTTTATATTAGTTTTACTATTCATTACTTAATTATGTAATGCAATTGTACTTAAATATTATTATAACAAGAAGAAAAGCAAAATGTGTTTAACATAACTAGGATGTACTGAATACAGAATGCGATATAGATATAGAAACAAGTGTTGCATAGAAATTCAAATTTATAAATTGGATTCGATCTGATGACCTTCACAATCATTATTAATTTCGATATAAAATATAATCGTATTATGTAAACTAAGTATTTTTGAAGGAATATGTACACAAAGTAATGTCAGAATGTCATTAGACAAATTGTGAAAGTCCGATGCTTTAAAAAGGGGTATACGAGTCTGCTAGCGATTGTGATCTTTTTACATAACATGAACCGAGATTAAATTTATATTAGAAATTTTGTTATATATGATTATGTGGGATGCGTAGATAATGTCTGTGAAAGTGGCATTGTTGGAGGAGTTTGCGATGCTAACACTTGAACAGGCGTTGCAGGAATCTGTTGATGAGCTTGCCTCGGCGGAGAAAGAAGTTCTTGTTTATCTCTTTCTCTTTCTCTTCCCGGACGCCAGGCTTCTAATAATGCCTCTACACGTTCCTCGGTAGGACCCCATCTTGCAGCACCTGCTGCATTTTGAAGCCATACAACCAAAGTCCCGTGCGCAGCCCTGATGTTTACTTCGCCTCTGAAATATCAAACCGTGTAATTTGTTAAAATATTGTAAAATGATGGATATCTTAATATAACAATTATTATGTTCAACATACTTTGGTAATATATGTTGAAGTCCATGTCTGTATTCATGTTCCATTGCGAGTACTACTACTTGTTTACGCTTAAAATGACTACTTTCTAGCTTTATGAGAGCATTGGGTGCCGGGTCTCGCCACTCTGGTAGAAATACAACAAAAGACAAAGGTTCGGTTGAATCTGCTAAGAGACGTTCAAAGTGATTGACCATTGCTTCCATGAGTTCTTCGCAGTAGGGTGGATTAGCTTGAAAAGAGCCGCTTACAGGTCTAAAATCCAGAAAGGGACCTCTCGATCCGAAATAGGAGTCTGTGTCAGCGAACGTTGAACAATATTGTCTAAAGTAACAATTTAATGGAGACGCAAAACACTCGAACGTCACGCCAAATGATCTTTGGAGGCACTCAAAAACAGTAACTGGCAAGGCCATCTGAGTTGCTTGTCCTTCATTGCCAAGATATGTTTGATATCGTTTTAACATACACCATACACGAGGTAAAAACATTTCAAATTTTTTATCATCAAAGCAATTGTACCTATACAAATGTTCTAATTTTGTTAAATGTGTATTATTAATACACACTGTGTCACCATGAAAACGTAACATTGTTTGATCACGTTCAGGAAGATAATCCACTTGTGGAAGCCGAGGAGTAGGAAGAGAAAATTGCACTGGATAACACCAAACTTTTCTTTGCGTACTAGCGGGACCCCCCAATGGTATCACATCTCCTAAACCATTGTCTTTTAATATTTGATTATTTTTATCCTTAATTTTTTTCGCATACTCTGTTGATAAGTGATAAATTTTTAAGCAAATACCCTCGACACTTGCTTTTACGGTTTCGGTAAGGTGGGGCTGACATTGACGTTTTAAATGGGCAAGTCGGTCCTGAAAGTCGTCAAATGTTGCACCGACTGTCCGTCGGAGCCATTGAAATGTATCTTCAGCATTCCATTTTACAACTTTTCTGCTTTCAGGAGATGCTGCTCTTGATTCTATCATTTTCTTAGCTGCTTCCGCGTAACGGGATAATTGTTTTCTAGCATCGCCAGTAAATTTTGGTCTTACCAATTTAATAGGTATATCATTCATAATTTCACGATACATCGACATAGAGATCTCTGGAAAGCACTGACTTGGCAGCAATGGATCTGATCCACAGTCTATAACTTTACGTTCCATTAGCCATCTGTTAAAAGAATCTTTAGGGGCATCTATCGACTCTCGTGTATGGCAAAGCTCTTGATAACACAAACGTAACTTCGCGAGTAAACCACATCGTAATGCTTCCACTTCAGGATGTACATGTGGCAAATTTGATGGTGCTCGTTCGTGAATTATTACATTTGTTGGAATTTCAAGGTCCCACGGACCTCTGTTAATAAAAAAAGATAAATAAATATTTCAAATGATAAAAGTAATCTATTTATTGAAATTTATGAATAAATGTTATACGTACGCTAACACAAATTTCTTTGGAGCTGGTGCAGTACCATCTTCTGAAGCTCTGCGTTTTACTCCACCACTTGGTGTACAGAGAGGTATCGATCCATTTCCAGGAACTGGAGGTACACCGCATATACCAAGGGGATCCGTGATTGGATCAAACTTTAATGTAACAGATGGATTAGAAACTTCTCCTTCGCAGTACATTAAATATTATATTTTCCTTAGTAAATGCAATACCTGAGATTTCAAAGAGGGGACAACCCACAAAGATTCACCCGTCAATTTGTTCCAGAAATAAGGTCTGTTTTCTCGTTTACTCCAGAATTTTTTCCAACCTTGTTGTTGAAGTTCGGGCGAAAGTTCAAGGTCAGAAAAATTTGTTGGTGCTAAGCCCTATAGCGATAATTGACTGAATGAATTGAAAATGTTTCAAGCGTTTACTTTACAATGTTTTGCTATTTACCTGAGTCAATAAAGGCGTTTGTTGCAGATGTCCAAGTTGCGAACAATGATCAGTTACCGTTTGAGCTGGAGATAATATAGGACCTTGAAGTTTAACAGGAGTAGGAACTATAACTTGCATAACTGTTGTACTTGTATCCTGCTGCAGCGTTTGATGATGATGGTGCATATTAGATGCTGAAGATAAAGATGGTGCTGATAGAGTTTCCCAAGCAGAAGTGTTTGGTAACTCTTGCTTACTGCCACTTATTTCATTCATCGTTCGATAGTTGTTCTCTTCAATATACTATAAATGTAAACATTTTAATATAATATTCATTAAAATAGATTATTATCGCATTAAATTCAATTACATCATATTATCATTAATATCCATTCCAATATTAAATACATCCTTATCTACTAAATGGTACTTATACATATATAAATAAAAGAAAAAAAAAAAGAAAACAGTCAGGACACGTGAGGACTATGCACCTGTTGAAAGTGAGTATAAGAACGATATAAACAATCTATATCATAATATGTAAAAAATTTAAATCATATTGGTAACGTTAAATCATTAAATATATTCAAATAAATTTTGGGGATAATTTCCAAAGTATAATTCCCATTTAATACTGTTTGACAGTACTTAATATCTTCAGGTTTGTTTACATTCTTTCTAAGCGCCACTAATAATCAGTGAAATATCGAAAATCTAGACGTTTCTTAAATATCAAAATATATTCCAATTATAATATACAACTTACCGATTAATAACACGCGTAATTAAAAAAAGATATGCGATGAACGTTAAAATTCATTCATGATTCGTGAAATTCGACGCAATGATCTCCACCTACGAGACGCCATTTCCTTGAACTGAATCAACTATCCTACCAGATACTAAAAGAATTCTCGCGTATGCGCAGTAGATTCTCAAAGCGGAACGCGAACAGTTTACATTCGTACTCGAATGATACATTTTTTTTCATTTTCTCTTTTTTTTTTAATTATATCCCTTTTCATTTTTCAATTCAAATAACTTTTACAATTTATTTTCACGATGAATTGATAGAAAAAAATATTAGTTTAATATAAATGGTTAAGTTAAAATATTACCAAAAGAACATATTGTATATAGAAATACCACGTATGAAAATAAAAATTTCTTTACTTCCTGGATATGTAGAACGAACTTGTATAACAATCATAAAAAAAAAAAAAATTAATTTGAAACTAAATAAAACTTTCGTACCCAAAATAATTAATATCGAGGCAAATATGTTAACCTCGTGAAATATTTTTTCTATACAAAAATTTGTTTTTTTATGATTTCTAAAATTAGAAGTAACGCCTAAATATAAATTCATACGTTTTAAACAAATTGCATCAATTCGTTGCTTGGCACTTTAATCCATTCATTTATATGTTTTTATATGCTTTTTTTAATTTTTCGCGGAATTTGAAATCTCTTTTTTTCTCCCACAAATTTGTTCTCTTTATTTATTACAAATAATCGGAACGGAATATTAATAGAACGTATTTATTTTTATGATAATAATAATAATTTTTCTTTTATATTTAATAATAATGTAGTGGTACAATGCCAAAACCATGAACAATGAGAATAATATATGTCGCTTAACGTTGCAAAGGTTTGTCCACGACGAATCCAAGACGACAGCGCCATCTGAACTGAAACCTCCTCCAACTTTGAAATTATATAAAATAAATGTTCTCATACATCGAGTTTTCTTAACTAAATCATCGATACTTCATGGCATTAAAAACTTTCTTTAGACTTTCGTTAAATCAAAAATAATATTATTCGTACAAACATCGACTTCTCATTAAAGTTCTCTTAACCACAGAGTAGTAATCCTTAATCACTCCGTTCCGCCATAACGAGGTTACGAAGAATATTTTGTTGCTTCCTAATCGTAAATTACAACAAGTAATTAGAAACAAATTAGATTTGTTTTCCTTAACTTTCGTATAATCCGAAGGATAATCCTACATGAGATAACAATTAGACGACGATTATACATAGTTTTTAATACGCTAATTATATAATACTTGAATGTTTCGGATAAACAAAATTTCCCGCGTCATTTAAAAGTTCATCCATCATACAAGGTGGCCCGTTTAATTTCATCGCATTAAATATTTTTATTCCTTCAAAAATAATAATAATAATAATAATAATAATAATAATAATAATAATAATAATACAAAAAAAGAAACGAATATACGATATAGAAAGCAAATATAAGAATATACAAATATACAAATGGAAAAGGAATTTCTTCAAGGTCACATTCCTTTTAGAACGCCTTCTTGTTTGTTTGTATCAACGAAGAATATGAATGTGGCTTAAATGATCGAATGAAATAAAACACCCTGTATACGTACTAACGTAGAACGATAAACGGTAATTGTTTCTCTATAGCTTTGAAATGGAGAATACGCGGGGTTTAATTTGACCTAGCAGAAAACAGAGCGCATGCACTGACCACGTGCATCCAAGTGACCACCTGCGGCAGAAAGATCATTATCACAAACGTAAGTATGCTTGCTAGCGTTGCATCGTATGCAAGTATGTATGTATCTATATATATATATGCACACGCATAAACGTTCTCGCGTACACGAGTACGGTGTAATTATCGTCCGACGGTTTCCAAAGAAAACGAAGCGAAACATACCAGCCGGGGATGTTGTTTTGAACCAGAAATAGAGGCCACTGTGTTCAGAAACTTACAAAGAGATTCGATTTAATGTACCATACTGTGTGATCACTAAAAAAGAATCCATTGTCGTCGTCGTCGTCGTCGTCGTTGTGTTGTGTTGTTATTGTCGTCGTCGCCGTTTTTATATTGTACATTTAATCTATTGATAAACTGTCGTATATAAAACGATTTATGATATTGTTTTTATTTTTCAATAAAGAACAAGGAATCTTCTTGATCTTTTCTTTGTTTTTATGAAGGAGATTAAAAATAAAAGAAATAATAATAATAATAATAAAGTTTAGTTATTTATTTCTCGTTTCGTTTTGTTATTTCTTCACAAAAACGATATTGCGTTATATATATATATATATGTATGTATGTATGTATTTCATGGTTATTCTTTTGAAAATAGCATTGTATATCTATCCTAACGTAACATATTCAAGGAACATGTCCAATATATCAAGTTCTCGTCAGGATTAGTCACTAGTTGGCAAAGTGTATCGCTAAGAGAAAAGAAGGGAACACGGTTCGAAGGTAGGTAGGGTTTTTACTCTTCTACCTGAGACAACAGTTATAATGACGGGGGAGAGGGTGCAGGAGGAGGAGGAGGAGGAGGAGGAGGAGGAGGAGGAGGAGGAGGAGGAGGTGGAGACTCCGTTTCTGACGTAGCTGGATGATGATCCCTTTCCTGTAATTATCTGCGGATTTAAGTGGGTCAATGTGAATTACTTTTAAACGATATTACCATCTGTTCGTTAACATGAAATCGTTCAGATTCCTCCACTATTATTATTCGAATTTTTCTTTTTATATATCGTAATTAATTTATCTTCATATATATATATATATATATATATATATATATATATCTTGTTTTTTTTTATGTATAAGAGACAAATAGATTTTATTTATATCTATATTTATATATAAATATCATATATATCATAATTAATTTATTTATGTATATATATATATATATAATTACCAATTACATATATCGATTTATACGCGATTGAGCTCGTCAAAGCTTAAAAGTTTTATATAATCTAAAACTTCCTTATAATTAGTAGAAACGACATGACCATTTTCGTATGTTTCTACTTTCAGAGAGAAAGAAAGAGAGAGAGAGGGAGGGAGAAAGAAAGAGAAAGAAAAAGAGAGAAAAACAGAGAGAGAGAGAGAGAGAACCGTAAAGTTTGCGAAGATATCGCACATGCTGTGCCTGCTTCGCTTTATTTTCGTCGTCCCAAAAGCCAGCGTGGATTCGTGGAAGAACCGGTCGTTTCGAAATCCACTGCGAAGTATTGGGAGGATGAAAGAGGGAGTGGTGCAGGAGGTGGGAGGAGGTAGAAGGAGGAGGTGGAGTGGCAGAAGGAAGGGTAGGGAGGGGGCAAGGGAACAGTGTAGAAGGACGAAGGGAGGGGAACGATGCCGGATTAAGAAATCAACGAACGTAAAGAGAGAAGCCGGTGGTGTTTGGCCGACTTCCAAAATTCGTGACAACTAAGAAGATTTGTAGCATGGAAATCTTGTTTTTTACCCTTTTCGTAAACAAAACTTCACAAGACCGAACACAATATATTCCGTACGGGGTTCGTGTGTAGCAATGGGGGGAAAGAGAGGGAAAAAAATGAGAAAAACAGAAAAAAGAAAAAGGAGCAACGTGAAATTATCAAGGAGATTGGTGATCTGTAATAATAAATATATAATCTTTTTGGTTTTTTCTTTTTTCATTTTTTACTTCAATACAAAGAGAGAGAGAGAGAGAGAGAGAGAGAGAGAGAGAGAGAGAGAGAGACAGAGAGAGAAATAGAGAGAGAGAAAGAGAGTGAGTGAAGGTATATTGTTATCGTATTTCGTTAAAAAATAAAATCATTTGTAAAAAAATCATCTTATTTTGCACTGTATACGTTTGTGTTTATGTTAGACAAATGATTTTCTATGAAACTTATATATATCTAGCGTATTATATATATATCTATATATTTATATATTTATATATATATATATATTATTGAATATTCATAATAATATATATTTCGATAGTTATATTTTTGTTTTCATTATTGTTTTGTTGCGAACGATCTCGTTGTTTCAGCACCATACTTCTAGGTCCCAATTTGAACATTGGGTTTTTAGCTTATTAACTAAATCACAATTAATTTGTTACTTTCATCGTTTACAATACCATCATTCTTTCCGTCTTCTTCTCCTTCTTTTTCTTCTTTTTTTCGTTGTTCTTTTTTCTTCCTCCTGTAGTTGGTTAAATTCAATTGATGTACAGTCAATATTATTTTGTCGTTATTTGATTAATTCTTACATCGTCGATGATTTTTTCAAGCTTCAAAATATCGTTACTCTATAATAGCGTTATTACACACATATTTAATATATCCCACGGTATATTAAAAAAAAAAAAAGAAAAAAAGCACGAAAGAACAACAGTCTTGAAGTCTCATCCCCTCCCCCCCCCTTTACTATGCAAGAATAATATGCATAGAAGGCACACTGTACGTAATGGCACGGCATATTAGCAAGACAAAAGACCTCAAATTCCTTTCTTATCACTTTCTCTGGAGTAAAATTGTAAAAGTCTCTTTAAGTCGCAAAAATATAAATCTTTATGAGGTATCGAAAGTCTCGTTGCTTCATATTAAGCACATTGTACTTTAGCGTATAAAAATTTACACACATTATGTATATATATATATAATTACGCTTATAATATATATATATATATATATATATATATATATATATATATTATTTAAATGGATCATTTAAAAATTCGCACAAGCAAACAGACTGTAAATGCAATATTAATAAAGTACAAAGGGGGAAAACTCCCGAGCACGACTCTCTCTTTTCTTTGTTTCTTCTTCTTCTTCAAAAAAACAAAAAATGTTCGCAACGCATGATTAATTCTCAGCTGTGAAAATAATTATACTTGGGCACGCAATTTTCTCCTTTCTCCCATATATATATATATATATATATATATATATATATATATATATATATATTGTATCGATTTCAACACAAACTGTCCCTTTCTTAAAATTGTTCTGAAACTGTCATAATTTGACAGCCAGATTGTACGTGATCCATCACCTGTTCCTTAAGCCGGCAAACGTGTTCCCTAAGTTTGTGTACGACCGCGCTCAATTCGCTGTTCTCGCCCTTGAGAACTTTGACCTTGTCCTCCAGCCTGGATATACGTTCGAGTTTGCGCCTGCGACACTTGGACGCGGCCACGCGATTCCGTTGCCTCTTCCTTTCGAGCTTGATCCTTTCCTGATTTTCCATGTCAATAGGCGACATAGGCGGCGAACTCGAGACGCTGGGTACCGTTTGGGGTTCGTCCTTTATTTGCATTAGGCCCTGACTCACCGAGGACTCCGTACCGACGCTTTGGACGCTACCGGGTGGCTCCAAAGTCGTATAAGTTGCGCCGTGCAAGCTACCGGGTTCTTGGGAACTATCCGAGTGATGTAGCTCGTTCAAGGCGTCGACGAAACCACGGGCATAAAGTTCTTGCGCCTCCGTAACAGTTTTTGGAAAGAGTATTTGCGCCGTTGGCGTGGGCAAGGATGTGACGACGCCCTCGTTGTCGGCGCCATTGCCGTCCTGTTGTTCGATTATCAACTTTTCCAATTCCGGCGATCCAAGTTTCAACATATTCAAGTCCGGCGAACTCAATATCGGAGCTATATTAAATGCCGTCGGTAAAGGGCCCAATCTTGGCCTCTTTACTTGCACCTCCTGTCTCTGACAATTGTTCAAATCCAACGTTAAATTACGTTTACGTAGACCCATGTTATTGTCACGATTTATGATCAATCCGTAAGTTCCCGTAGTGTCCTCGTTAAATACCTGATCCATCGTTAAATTTCGTACCATCGATATCCTCACGGAGAATGGTCGTCTCTTTCTTTCTTTCTTTCTTTCTTCGATGGCAACTCCGAAGGTCGTCGTTTTCTCTCTCTCTCTCTCTCTCTCTCTCGCTCGCTCTTTCAAGCATATACGCGCGTGCTCTATCTCTCGTTGTCTCCTCTCTTCTCTCCCCCCCACTCTCTTTTCTCTGGAGTATCTGTTTTCTCTCTCTCTCTCTCTCTCTCTCTCTCTCTCTCTCTCTCTCTTACTCTCACTTTTCCTACACGCTCGTTCTCGACACTTCGGTGAATCACGAATTCAAAGCGCGTCTTTCGTTCGATGTTTTTTTACGCCGTAAGGAAGAGAGTCTCTCTCTCTCTCTTTCTCTCTCTAAGATCCGGTTCACGAAGAAAAGAATCCGTCGAGATAGAGAGAGAGATAAATAGAAAGATTAGAGATAGATAGATAGATAGGTAGAGAGAGAGAGAGAGAGAGAGAGAGCGTTGAAATTTTTCTAAATATTACGATTCCCTGTAATCTGACGCAAGGGCCGACAGGTTACATAACATTAAAAAAAACGATATCCAAAAGAGACAAATTCCCTTTTAATCCGACGACTCATGGCATATATATGTGTATATATATATATATATAGATATAGATATATATATATATATATATCGTATCACGTTTATATACAATATCTTACATACTTGATTATTATAAAATATCGAATGCAATATTCATTTCCAATTCCGCATACGCTCGCGTTATCTTCGATGTTTTCTTCGGTACTCGCTTTAACCCCCCACTCTTTCATACGTCACTGTGGGGCGTGGATTGTGGATGCATCTCTCTCTCTCTCTCTCTATCTCTATCTCTATCTCTATATCTATCTGTCTCTATCTCCCCCTCTCTTTCTCTGTCTCCGTCTCCGTCTCTCTCCCTTTTTCCTTGGTTCTTATATTTTTCCTTCCCTCCGTTGACAAGCTAAAGCTGATCGAAAGAACTTGGAGCGGCACAATAATGAGTCATTCTTAACGCGTGCGAGGGTGCAAAAGCAACAAATGCATGGACGTTTACAACACACGTCGAAAGAAAAACGGGCAAACCAACAACAACGCCTACACGCACGCACGTGTTTAACGGCTATATAGTACCGGACGATCTAACGAAAAGATACGAAGCGTGTGCGCGCAACTGACACTACACAAAGTGTTATCCCCGTACCACGCACGCTCTATGTCTATGGCAACTTGTGAAAACCCGAAGCAAAGCGACTACCTTGTATCCTATGACTCATCGCGTTATAAATATTACCACGTCGTCACCGAACGATTCTATCATTGGTCGACGATGACGTTAGGACCCTCGGCTGATTGGTTGAGGTAGCCGCGCTACTAGGAATTGACTCGCGCATGCGCTCCGACGGATCCTCCGACGTTCACGAACCGGAGGGACCGTTTGAACGCGTCGATAAACACACTTTAGGCTGCATTTCCGTAATTTTTTTCTTTCTTTTTTCTTTTGTTTTTGTTTTTTTTTCCCTTTATCTACGAACTAATCATCCCGATCGACGTCTTCGCGTTCGTCGTTATCGTATCGATTACTGCGTAATGCATTTCCGAGGAAAGATATCTATCGGTTGCGTCGTTAAAAATAACCCTCGTTCGATCGTTCGCTGATATCGAAAATGTTTTTGTAATTGTTTGTTAGAATATTATCGATTATATAATCGCCGTACGCGATATTCTCGTAATGTGTCGATTTTATGGTGCGACGAACGATATCGTACGCCGTGGGTTATTAAAAATTGAGAATATCGGGGGAATTGTTTTCAGGAATTTACGGCTAAACGGATGAACGGTTAAATGAGAGCACCAAATTATGCAACTAAGCGCGACGATAGTCCAGGATGAAAGCAAACGGAAATATAGCTACGGTTCGGTTTTCTACGCCGACGTTCAAACGCTCCCTCCGACGAATGTATTCGATGGCGTTGCACGCATGCGTCGGCCAATTCCTAGTAAGCGCGGATCGGTCGACCAATGGGACGGTAATAATGACGACACCGGTAACCAATGGGAATCAAAAACTCTGACGACATCGATATTAATAGTAACGATGAGTCATGGGATAAAAGCCAGTACCTTCAGTTGGTTCTTCACAAGTAGTCGAGACGTCGCGTGATGCGGAGCGTGGCGTCGTACGAGTGCATTACGTTTAGTATCAACAAAATCCTCCTCCTATAGGCGTGACACGCGTCGTAACACGTAGGAGTTGCGTATCAGCCATCTTCTTCCTTGTTACTTCTTACGTTTGGTGTATCTCTTATTTTCTCCCTCTCTCTCGCTCAACTCAGCACACACACACACACGCACACAAAACACATTCTTTTTCCGTTCGTTCAATATCAAACGAAACGAGGCGTGATTCATCGTTGTGTGTATTCCGTTTCTTCGATCGACTCTTTTAAGCTGTCAATCGAGCCACGAGAGAACACGCACGTATTTTTTATCCCCACGCCCGATATATTACTAGTGACGTATCGTTGGAAGAAAGAAAGAGGAAAAGAAAGAGAAAAAGATAAACAGAGACAGAGAGAGAAAGAGAGAGAGACAAAGAAAAAGAAGAAAAAAATACGCCACTGTAGGGAGGGGAGAAGTTGGAGAGCAACGCCTATGGTTAAAAGGTGTCACATACGTGACTGAATTTATTGATATTGCCTGCTGTCGATAATCGTTCTCGACTAGTGAAGAGTGTTATATTTCGTTTGTGGATATAAGCTTAGATAAGAGAGAGAGAGAGAGAGAGAGAGAGAGGGAGAGAAAAGAAAGATAGAAAAAGAAAAAGGTTTGGTGGAGTAGTAGTACGTCGCATGGTTATGTAATTCCGTCCGTCCTTGAGATAGGACCGACAAAAAAAAAGAAATAAAAAACAAGAAGAAAAAGAAATTACAACGACGTTTACGTTTAACAAGTCAATAAAACCACCCACGCGACTACTCCTGTCAACCGGATTTGCCCTCGTCCTTGCGACGTACCAACACCCCCTCCCCTCTTCTTCCTCCTTCACCAAAGCAAGGAGGAGAGTAACCCAAACGCGTCCTGAATTTCCAATTCATCGAAACATCGAACGGATTCGCGACGCGAGGGTGCTGCGTGCCTTGACTGAAAGGCCGAAGGAAGAGAAGAGGGGATAACGGAGAAAGAGAGGGGAGGAATAACAGAACGAGAGAGAAAGAGATAGAGAGAGAGAGAGAGAGAGAGAGAGAGAGAAAGAGAAAGAGGGAGCGATTGTGTGTGCAGACCACGAGTGCGGGCGCGCACCATACGAGAGGAGTGGAGTGGTGTGGAGTTGTGTGGAGAGGAGAGGAGAGGAGAGGAGGGACGACCTTCGACTTGTCATCGGCGAAAGACCGTCTCGTGGCACCGATGGTGCGAAACCTGACAATGGATCAAACATTTTACGAGGACGCCGCGAGCGTTTACGGTGTTGTTAATCGTGAAAACAACAATATCGGTCAGCCTAAACGTAATCTTACGTTGGATTTGAACGGTTGTCAGAGACAGGGGCAACAGGCTAAGAGACCGAGATTGGGCCCGTTACCGACTACGTTGAACAACGTTGCGCCTATACTGAGCTCGCCGGACTTGAACATGTTGAAACTCGGATCGCCGGAATTGGAGAAGTTGATAATCGAACAACAGGATGGTAGCGGTAGTATCGTATCGTCATTACCGACCCCGACCGCACAGATATTATTCCCTAAAACGGTTACGGAGGCTCAAGAACTTTATGCCCGTGGTTTCGTCGACGCCTTGAACGAGCTACATCACTCGGATAGCTCCCAAGAACCTGGTAGCTTGCACGGCGCAACTTATACGACTTTGGAGCCACCCGGTAGCGTCCAAAGCGTCGGTACGGAGTCCTCGGTGAGTCAGGGCCTAATGCAAATAAAGGACGAACCCCAAACGGTACCCAGCGTCTCGAGTTCGCCGCCTATGTCGCCAATTGACATGGAAAATCAGGAAAGGATCAAGCTCGAAAGGAAGAGGCAACGGAATCGCGTGGCCGCGTCCAAATGTCGCAGGCGCAAACTCGAACGTATATCCAGGCTGGAGGACAAGGTCAAAGTTCTCAAGGGCGAGAACAGCGAATTGAGCGCGGTCGTGCACAAACTTAAGGAACACGTTTGCCGGCTTAAGGAACAGGTGATGGATCACGTACAATCTGGCTGTCAAATTATGACGGTTTCCGGCCAGTTTTGAAATAGGGGAAGGGGAAGAATTAAAAACGCAAAGGGGTTTTCTTTCCTCCTCCGACCCCTCACCCATTCTTAAAAACCGAGTACGCGACGGAATAACGAGGAAGGGATTTCATTCTCAATTTGCGAGTTCGATCGACGTCCAATGGACGATTGTTATCGATCGTCGACGATGAGAACGATTGTTAAACGTACTTCGGTTCGTTCATTATTTTCTCTTCGCTCGTTTATTCTTTTTTTTTTTTATGGAATGCGTAGAAAGATACACGGGCCAAGGATTTTACAGCTTTCCTTCCTTCTTTCCTTCCTTCCTTCCTTCCTTTCATTCATTCATTCATCCATTCATTCTAATTTCTACATTCTTTCCTCTTTACGAAACGGAGAAGATACGACACGTCGTTTATTATTATTATTATTATTATTATTATTATTATTATTATTATTATTATTATTATTATTATTATTATTATTATTTTTTTTTTTTTTTTTCTTCTTTGCTTTTTCCTTCTCTCATTTACTCGTTTAACGATGCGCAATGGCGAAAGAACGAAGGAAAAAACGAGCCAAGGATTTGTGCTAAGGCTTTAAAGTAATGAAGTGAAGGACGTTTCGAGATGCTTATATTTCGATCCTTTTGTAAAAGAAGCTACGCGTTAAGAATCGGGAATCGAAATATGTATGTATGTACGTATGTATGTATGTATGTATGATGTATGTTTGTATGTATGTATGTAAGACGGTATATACTCGTTAAGAGTCGTTAGTGCTCGAGATGCAATATATAACTGAACGTGCACGTGGGATAAATACGTCCTTGAACGAGTGAGTGCGCGAACAATGCTGCAGAGATAAAAAGAAAAAAAAAGGAAAAAAAAATAAGTATCTACCTCTTCTCTCAATAAAGGATATAATAATAATAAAGAGGAATAAGCATTTACGCAGCGCTTTCAAAGTAAACAACAAACGAGAAACAAACAAAACAAACATATTTACTCCTTTGTGAAAAAATATTTTCTTTTCTTTTATCTTTAATCGACTAACGCACCTTGTTTATAATTATATATATATATATATATATATATATATATATATATATGCTTTTTCATTAAAAATTAATATTATTATTATTATTATTATTATTATTATTATTATTATTATTATTATTATCATTATTACTACTATTATTATTACAATAATAATAATAATAATAATTATTATTATTATTATTATTGTATGTACATTCTAAGACTCTGTATCATTCTATTATCTGCATCTAGTCTTGTTCGATGGACAGCTTCAAAATGGGCGCGAAAACACAAAAAAAAAACATCCAAAGTACGTATATAAACGTGTATGTATATACGTGCGTGTATATATATATATATATATACAGACGCCGTTGGAAGGATCAGAGTCTAATTCGATATTGGGGACGAATTATTATTTGATGAAATCGAACAACAAATGAATTATTGTCGAACGAATGATATCGTTAATTTGGATCGATCGTTTTTCTGTCCCTTAGATTTATCAATCGAAACTTTCCCCTTCTTTTTTCCAAAAATGAAATTAATCCGATTCCTTTGCGAGGCGTTACGGAACAACCATATTTTTGCGACTAATCAGACTTTTATGACGTTAACATAGTGAAAGTAATGGAGGGGGCGGGGTGGGAGGGGAAAAGAACAAAAAGAAAAGAGAGGGAAAAATTGATAGAGAAAAAGAGATAAAAAGTTAAGGAAAAACGAAGGAGGAAATTTTTAAAGCCTTTTGTCTCTCTCACTAATGCGAGTCATTACAAATGGTGTGCCTTGTATGCATTAATGCGTCGCGAGAGGAGTAATGTTCAAAGATCGTCCATATATATATATATATATATTATATATCTATATATATATATGTGTGTGTGTTTGTGTATGTGTGTACGTATATATGTATATATACATACACATATGCTTCTTAATTTCAATGTTTGCCTTTTTACATTGTATTTAAATCGATCAATAATATATGTAAACGTACAGTTAATAAGGAAAAGAATTATTTTGATGCTTATGGAAAGTAACGAAATGAGAAACGGCGCATAATGGCCAAGCTTTCTCTTATTTAGTGATATATATGGCGAAGATTTTTTATTGACAATTATAAGTATAGACTGCAAATTGTATAGATGACGATGATGATGATGATAATGATGATGATAATGATAATGATGATGATGATGACGACGACGATGATCATGATGACGATCATAAGGAACTGGCGAAACAAATTTATGAAAGTTAATAATGACATGTGATTTAGTTAGTAAGTTAAAAAAAGCCACATTAGAATTTATAGCGGTATTGGTGCTTAGATGACGATTGTCGCCGCGCAAGCACGCGTAGATATACGATTCTATATTATATATATATATAAATAAATATGTATATGTATATATATATAATATATTACAATATAACACATAGTATCTATCTATCTATCTATCTATCTATATATATATATACATATATATATATAAATATATTATATATATATATACACATATACACTGTATATGTTCAGGACAAAGCTAAAGTCTTTTTTTACGAATAATTTTATTTTTGAATGAAATACAATGAAAATAAAATTTCTTTATATTCAACACTTCTTAAGATTTCTTGAAAATTCCATTGATTCCTTTTATTCCCAAAAGGATTATATATATATATATCTCTTTTAAGTATTTGGGATTCCTTCTACGATATTTGAATTTTGTTCTTTTTTCTTTTTTTTTCTTCGTTCGTTAAAATGCCCTTCGCTAGAGGGGGCTCTAACCTGCGTAAAGGTACGAGAAAAAAAATGTAACAGATTCGGTGGTTTGGCATTAATTCCGAATGATTTGATGATTTTGTTTATCGATTACTTCAGTGAAAAGCGACTTTTTTATTTGTCAATTCGTTTTCATTTTCTTCTCGTTCTCTATTTGTTGTTAAAATAAGTGACATTTTAATGTACTTTTCGTCATTACGAAGAATATTTTTTTTTTTCATAGCTAAAGGTTTCGTCATTTCATTTTATATTTCGTAAATTTTGTTGACTTATAAAGCGTGTATCGTTCGGATCGATTATTTTTTTATTTTTTACCGCATAATAAACAATCCCGTGTGCTATCTATAATACGATATTGAAAACACGTTCGTGTTCGTTGTGAAGAATTGAATTATTAACCGTAAGTAACCAAAATTTATTAAGTGACCCAAGTTATTTTTATTTACAGCCAAAAAAAACTTTTCACACGTCAGTCACAGTATTTAGACTTATCATGAAAGTTATATTAGTACCAATATAAAGTAAACTATAAATTTTTATAAAGAAAATAATTAATAATTACATTACTAAAAACATAATATTTAAATTCTAGAAACTTTAGGAAAAGATCTTTTTATTTAGCTTGTACTATTTACATTGATGTTAAAAATTTGGATGGTTGTTTAGTTGGACTCAATGTTGAACAAGGAATGTATTATTTATATGAGTTTGTTTACATTATGATTCCTAAAATAAGGGAGATCTTTTTTTGCAATATCTATACCACATAATATTGTATCTAGCGTGAATAAATGCAATTTTGGTAAAATGAACAGATCTCAAAGTTATAAAGTTCAAACAATCTAAAAAGTGATAACTTTCAGTAATCGAAATTTCACTGCATTTACCAATGAAAATATTGTGAAAAGTAATAAGATATTTCTCTAGTTTATAAAGTGGCGCTTTTAACATCAAAATACTTATCCCTTTAATTTATTATCTATGTGTTTAACTAAGTTGACTTTTATCAAATCACAATCAATTTGCACGATTTTGATTTCTCTTGTAATAGAAATCGATAATTGCTAATTTGCAGGTTTAAAATCTGCATATTTTAAGAGTATCGTAGATTATACTTCCTCATATAATTCCATATTTAAGATATATGTACGTGAGATTATATTCACGTATTACAATGAAATTGTTGTGTGCGATACGAGATCATAAATTTTTAGTGCCAATTCAAATGGTTTCTCGTATATAAAAAAAAAGCTGTATAATCGATGCGCCCTAATCCGATCAGTTTTACACATAGGGTTCCATTACGAAAATTAAAAAAAAAAAAATAACAAAAAATGTGTTACTAATTACAACTTTGTAGATCCCGATATAATTTTTTGATATAAATCGGGCGTAACTTCGACATATTCTTTATCTGATCGGAAATACATTTTATCTTGAATCTTATTAGGATCAAATCCTTCCTTTTGAAGGCCAATTTTTTTCAATTTGAATGTGCTTGTCATTTCTAATTCTTTGACAATCCTTAAGAAAATTGGCCTTGCGTAGGAAGGTAATGCTTTGTCCAAACCCTCAGCAAGCGCTTTAAAGTCTATTAAACTCTCAGGGTCTACTATCGCTGCCATTCCCGCTTTTCCTTCTACACCAGGTATCTTTAAAAATAAAATAAATAATATTAAACAATTAATATACTTTCATCAATTAAAATAAACAAATTTAATAAAATATATTTTCAATTTTATGCAAAACAGCAAACCTGTACTCCGTAAACGGTTGTATCTCTGTACCCGGCAACATTACTGATAACACCTTCCACCTCAGCAGTAGCAACATTTTCACCTTTCCACCTAAATGTGTCACCTGTTCTGTCCTTGAAGTAAAAGTATCCAAATTCATCCTGTATTAGAATGTCACCTGATAATAGAAATATACATGCATATATCTATCTATATATGTGTATATATTAACGTGAGTATTATCAAATGGTAGAATCGATTACAAATTTTTAACAAATATCATTTTACCTGAAAGAAAAGCTTTATCACCCTTACAAAATACATTCTCTACCACTTTCTTTCGCGATGCCTCCTTATCCAAATATCCATTAAATTCTCTCTCTGCATTTCCTTGTTTTATTAATCCTATGAGCATACCTGGCTCGTCTGTAGATGAAAATAGAATTTATTAGCTCTCCTATAATACACATACACATGCACATACATACATACACGTTCGTACATACGTACACAGGCGCACGCACACGCACACACACACACACACACACACACACAAAAGTCTGAATAACGAAGTATTACATACTTATTTCAGTTCGTATGCATAATCCATCTTTACCCCTAATTGGTTCGCACGTATCAGGATTCACACGAATAAGAGCAACCGGATGAAGAAATTTAGGTAATATTGATGGAACAAAACCAACCGCTCCAACTTGATTGTCGACGTTAACTGTGCGTATGAAAAAAAAATCAACGAATTATATTATCTATCTATCTATCTATATATATATATATATATATATATATGTATATGTATGTATGTATGTAAAAGTCATGAAAATGATAAATAATTTTGTATAAAATAATCATTTACCAATATTAGCGTTGCCTTCGCTCGATCCATAAACTTCCGTAACTTGTTCGATTTTAAAACGGTCAACGAACTCTTGCCAAATTTGTGGTCTCATGCCATTTCCCACCATTAGTCTAATCGAATGAGCTTTATCTTCCGGACGTGGCGGTGCTTTTAATAAATATCGACACATTTCCCCGATATATTGTGCTAACTGAAAACAAAAATTGAATTAATATTATATATAATTAATAATATATAAATATTAGTTATAGTAAATGCATCTACATGTAATAATAATTAATATATATATATATATATATAGATATATATATATATATATATTATTTTATATAATATAAACAAACCTACCGTACATTTATACTTGATGCAATCGGTCCAGTAAGCACTTACAGAAAATTTGCTTCTCAAAACACTTGGAATACCTTTGGTAAGTGCACAGCCTGTCCCTACTATTCCACCAGACATATGATATAATGGAATTGGATTATATAAAATATCATTATTCTTCTTCAATCCTAACATTTGATAAGTTGCTGTTGTCACGAGTAGGAATCTGTTAATGAGACAATATTTTTTTTTGTTTTTGTTAATTCTCTCGTTCCATATTATATTTCTCTCTTATGACAATAATTATTATTTAATGTATAACGATTATTTTGTAAAATGTACAATGTAAAGAAGAAGTACGACGCGAAATTTTTTTTAAGTCGTTAACCCCCTGATAATAATAATAATAATAATTTTCTATTTTTTTTCATTTTTATTTTTTTTTTTTTTTTTTTTTTTTTTTAGATAAACCAAAGAAACAATCGGTTATAAATTTCCTTCATATAAATGCCTTTTCAAAACTAATGTACTGAGACTCGTGTAAAGCGACTGGACCTGCATTAATCCGATTTGCAAGCATTTGTATGACTTCTATGACGGGATTATGAATGGTTCATTATACTCGGTACCATGCCTATGATTTATGCACCATGTGCAAGGAATACGTACAATAATATACGTAAGTTAAATTAGACTGCACGAAGATGACGCTTTAATGTTAAAAAAAAAAAAAAATAAGAATAAAATAAAATAAAATAAAATAACCGTATACAACATTAAGTGTCGTACCTTGAATTTGGTACAATGGCCACTTTGGGTAAACCAGTTGTACCACTGGTATATATATACAACAAATCATCCTTATAACCAGGCTCGTTATCAACGTCCGGTTGTTTTGTACTAGCATCTGCCATTAGTTTATCCAAATCTCTAATGTCCCCATTATATCCCTCGATATTGCCACCTTTTTTATACTTGATTATTCCTCGAATAGAATCCGAAATATCTTCGATTTCTATAACAAGAGAATATTTTTTTCAAGGGGAGGGTTTCTTTCCTCTCTTTTTTTTTTTTTCTTATTAATTCTTCCCTCTCCTACGAATCGAATTGGATTTCTATACTTTGGAAAAAAAAAGATTTACCCGAAGAAAATTCCTCGGTATAAATTACGCCCTTAACTTTGGCAACGGTCAGGCAATGGCTTAAACATTGTTGACGTAAATTGGTATTAATCAATGCCGTTATCACACCAATCTTTCCCAATCCAAGCCATGTTGCGATGTATTCCGGTCTGTTAAGCATCAAAAGTGCTACGGCATCGCCTTTAACGTAACCAGCTTCTTTGAAAACATTTGCTATTCGATTACTATACTTGTCGATCTGTAATATATTAAGATAAGGTTTCGATATAAATCTAATTAATTGGAATTTATTACTCGGTATTTTGAATTTTGAACTCTGAACTCCCGAACTCCCGAACTCCCCTCAACTCTTTGAATAAGTTAATCGTAAGAATATGACCATTGACATATTCGATTTATAATCCAATATATGTATGTATATATATGTGTATATATATATATATATATATATATATATATATATATATATATATACTTACGTCCTCGTTAGTCCAAGTGCATCCTTCGAAAATAAAACATGGTTTATCTGGATAAAGACGTGCTCGTTCACGGAAAATTTTCATAACCGTTGTATTATTTCTAACGAAACTTTTCAGATCTCGACCAGCATTCACATACCGATAGAGAAATCTATAAAAGAAAATAAATAACATATGAATTTAATATGCAATGAATTCTCCGTTCTTGTAAACTTCGACTCACCTCGAAGTAACGATTTTCAATATATTTTTAATGTATATTTATAATACATATTATATATATATATTATATATGTATTAAAAATATAATAAAAAATATATATTAATTATAATATAATAAAAGAATTATATATATATATATTATACAATAAATTTAATAAAATGTTTAAATAATCTGCTCGATGATAAATATGTATAATATATATATATATATATATATATATATATATATATATACACATGCATATATGCTATAGAAAAAATTCGTCTCCTTTACGGCATTGTAAAGCGATTGAAACAGCTGTTCGTAAAATATTTACTCGAAGGACAAATCTCACGATGTGTGTGTGTGTGAGAGAGAGAGACTACCGATGACGTTTCTGTGTAATGATTTTACTATATATACAAAACGTTTAAACGTGATAAAAAAATTAATTATTCGACAAAAAAGAAAAAGAAAAATAAATAAATAAAAAATAAACATAATGCATGAATTCATAGATTTGAAACGTTTTATATGTATTCGTGTAAAATATGCTGAAATATATGTATTTATACACGTCATCAGCGTTTTAGGTGCACGTTAATCGATTATCGTAACAACTTTTTTATGAAGCTAAAAGTCACAATTTTTTAATTATTATTATTATTATTATTATTTCTTGTTTATTTTAAATTATCATTAAACAATACGATACTAAAGACAATAACAGGAAGGTAATAACTTGTAAATAATAATAATATCAATCTTAAATTTAAAAAAATATCGAAATTAAAATACGTATGCACGGATATATTGGTTCACCCTTTGTACGCGTGTGTGTTTACATTTAAGCACACGATAAAATAATGTATTTTCTTGATAAAGATATAATAAATATTAAAAGTCATTGGGAAAACTTATGTACATATATATATATTGATATATGTGTTGTTATATTTAATGTTAGGAAAAAATCACAGGTCACCGGGAATGATAGCCTTTAGCTTCGTTTTCTTATATCGCATTATTTCCGATTAGTTAGAAAACTAAAAATATCGTTTTAAAGTTCACCGTATTATTCTCTCAAGTGTTCGAACACAACATTTTTCTATTTTATTCAATCTTATTCCTCCAATATTAATATATTTTCTATGTATTTATATCTATATATATATTTAGAAATATATATACATTTATATATTATATATTATATATATATATATATTTATATATATATATATATATATATATATATATATATATATATAAGAAAATTGGCTTTTATAAAGTATGCGACTTCACAGACATGTCGCATTAAAGCGTGGATCGATAATATCTAAGTTGAAATGGCGAGACTGAATGTAATATTTTAACGATAGGACTTGGGAATATTTTTCTTTTTTTCTTTCTTTCTTTCGTGCTTTTATATATACACATATATACATACATACATATATATATATACAAACACACAATTATATATATATATATATATATATATATATATATATATATATATATAGACACAGATACACACACATATCTAATTATTACCAAATCAACGAGTATTAATTTTTATCCTGACGTTAATCCTTGAAACGTTAATCCTAATCGATCTTTATTCGTAATAAAAGGGCTTAACTTTTATCAATAGAGATTAGAGAGAGAGAGAAAGTGTGTAGATAAGAGGGATTCGAGGGGTTTGTACTCACTTAATATCCCTTGGTAATGTCTTCAGAATGACGTAGATCCTTCGATGAAACTTGCAAATTAATGGTATAAGGGTGGCGGCCAAAGTTATCTGTGCGATCCTTCCTAAAAATCCTATCCTTGCGGTTAACCCGGTCGCCATTAATCCGACGATTGCAAATACGAGAAATAACCTGATGTCCATTTTAACTGGGTCAACTTGTGTTAAAAGCGTGTGCAGTTGTATAATAGAGAGCCACGCTGCACTCTCTCTCCCTTAAAAGCCACTGTGAATCCGACGCTACTTCAACGCCGCTATAAGCGGAGGGTTGCGTTACTATTTCGTTTTTACTCAGGAGTGTCCTTACTGGGTGACAGTGTGTGTGTGTGTGCGTGCGTGTCTCTCTCTCTCTCTCTCTCTCTTATGCCGAGAGATATAAAAAATATTATCGCACATTGTCGTTCGAAAAGAAAAAAAAAAAGAAGAACAATTTATCCATATTCAATGCATATAAATATGTAATTTATCACTAACGATAGGTTGTAAATTAGATGATTTGTTTGAACTCGTACAAATTTGTTTAGAAATATATCTAATCTAAGAGTTTCAACTTTGTACCCGGCCGTACGTTATCGTAAAGGATGAATACAGGGATAATCTTGAACGTTCCTTCCCCTCCCACCCTTCCCCCTCATCCACCCCCTAAATGACGAATAATTGCGTTTCACTGATAACGTTTATACCTAGGGTACGAAGAACAGCCTTTTTTTTTTTTTTTATAAGTTGGACATACTTTCCCCGACGAATCTAATAAATTATTAATTTCAAAGTTAGTTAACGAGTAATATTACATACGTGTGACCAAATTCATGAACGTCGATAGGAAATTTTAACGAATCATGCTTGTCGATTATCATCGGTGATATATTATACAAGAGTACCCAACGATTATATATATATAGTCATTGTCGTTGATTAATAGGTCTTGATAGTTTCGCATTAATTTAAATGCGTAATAACGTTGTAATATATCATCGATGTAAGCTCGATAGAAAAATCAATGCCTGATCGTCATATAAGTCATTACTTTTCAAGTTACATTTGTGTAGATCCATTTTGATATACATAAGTACTTCCTATTATATATCTAATCTATATAGATTAGAGAGACGATAAGAGGGAACGATTTCTCTCTCTCTCTCTCTCTCTCTCTCTATCTCTCTGTAGGTCCTTCATTTTTTTTATCTCCTATACACGTTCTGCGATAATTTTAAAATACAATTAAGTTCAATGTATGTTAATACACATTCATCGATAAAGGATGTGGTTGAAATAAACGTATAAAAAAAAAAAAAAAAGAAAAAAAAATATTCGAAAATTCATTGCAATACGCAAGCGTTGTTGTTGTTGTTGTTGCCGTTGACGTTGTTGTCGTTTCATTTAATTACGAGATAATAAAAAGTAATATAATTATTGATTGCATACACAAAATAGAAAACTTTTATTCTAAATAAGTAACAAATAACAAGTAAAAGTTTTCACCGCGTTATAATATGCCATAAATATACATCATATAAATAGTTTCTCTCTCTCTCTCTCTCTCTCTCTCTCTTTCTCTCTCTCTCTCTCTCTCTTTCATGAAACATCTTGTATAAATAAATGTTTTTAATACTAACAATATTAAAAAAAAAGAAGAAGACAAATAAAAAGAAACGCAGGAAACTACAATCGTTTCGAAAAGCTATTAATACACCGGGGTTTCGGGGGGGGGGAATTATATTTCTTCATTTAAATTAAATCGCTATGTACAAACATAAATAGATGAATATATATATTTATATCTCTTTTCTCTCTCTCTCTCTCTCTCTCTCTCTCTCTTTCTATACACATATATAAGGAGGTCCAAAATAATTGGCAATAACTTTAGAACTTGTAACTAAATGCACTATCAAAGAATTCGTATGATATCTTTCATGAATTAATAATTAAAATTCGTTGATAATTTATACAAATAAAACAAGCTCTGAAGTCATAGCCCGTTATTTTGGACTACCCTGTATATCCACATATAGATTGCTACTATATATAAAGTAACGATGTATGTACGATGTGATAAGCGATCACCATGCGACAAGCAATTATCATTCTAATCATTATCCGTATCATATTATTTATAATTAATACAAACATATCTCGATTACGTTAATTATTAATACAAATAAATGATAATGAAGAATATTTTATTGATTATCGCTTATTATGATCGATAGATTAAACGAATTCAAATGGACAAAAGGGGTGTCGTAAGAATTAAATTGTCTACTTTAATATTATCTAATTCAATTTACTTACCAAATAAATTTTGGAAATTTGGAAAATATGTATATATATAAATACACACATACACATACACGTGTGTGTGTGTGTGTGTGTTTTAAAAACAACACGAGTAATTTGACGTTTTTTTTCCATTTATGCGATAAATATTGAAAATTTAGCGCAGTCAAATCGTATTTATCGTAGCATATATAAGCAATGAAGAGCATTATATATAGCGTCGTATGACGTCACATAAATTTTACGGATAATATTTCATTCGATGATCACGATATCATCGTTCCTCTCTCGATGTCATTTTATTCACGATTTTTCTCAGTATCGTTTGTACGGGGGGAGAAAAAAAACGTTTTATAATTTAATTTTTCCCCCTTGAATATCATCGAATATCTCTCTCGTTAACACCTGATATCCCAATTTGGGATCCAAGTAATATAATTTGTCTTGTATTCTCTTAGGATCAAAGCCGTCATCCTGCAAATCCTTTTTCTTCAATTTGAATGTACCTACAAAATAATATTAATTAATTTATCGAGAAATCAAAATATTTTTATTATATTTATTTATTATATATTATTATTATTATTATTATTATTATTATTATTATTATTATTATTAATTGATATTATTTATATTATAGTTATCATTTACTTGTGAGATCAACTTTCGATAATATTCGAAGAAATTGAGGCCTAGCATAAAACGGTAATTGATCTTTAATATCAGATGATAATTGTTTTAAATTTAACGTGGCATCTTCGTCGCAAATAGCAGCCATGCCAGCTCTTCCTTCTGCGCCATGAACCTATATATAATGATTTAAATATTAGTTTAGTTTTTATTATTTCATAAAAAAAAGTGTGTGTGTGTATATATATATACACGTATTAAGCAACGATTACGAAAGTAATTATATATTTTTTGTTTCGAGATATCTTTTAACATTTGCATTTGAATCATTTAAAAAGAAAAAGAAACAAAAATGAATATATTGATTCTTGAGAGAAAGATAATTCCCTTGCAGAATTATAAAATCTTGAGAACTAATAGAGAAGATAAAATGAGAGATAAAATGAGAGATAAAATGTGTTTCGTAATATCAAAAAAAAAAAATGACTTGTACTACTTTCATGATTACCTGGAAATATATACATACATTAATATGTATATATACATATATATATATATATTTTTTTTTCAGAATTACCTCAACACCGTAAATTATACAATCTTTATAATTTATAAAATTACTAATGATGGCTTCGACTTCGGACGTTGAAACATTTTCTCCTTTCCATCTGAACGTATCGCCCGTTCTATCTTTGAAATAAAGATATCCAAATTCATCTGCTACGAGTATATCACCTGAAATAAATAAATTTTCCTTTAGAATCAAACGGGAATATAATAGAGATATTAATTTTTCGATAATGTATATGTGTGTGTGTATTATATACCAGATATAAAAGCAGAATCGCCTTTGGTGAAAACGTCGCGTACGATTTTGTTGTCCGATGCTTTCTTATCCACGTATCCCAAAAATGCTCGTGTCGGATTGTTGGGTATTATTTTGCCAATGAAAACACCGGGTTCGTCTGAATGAACAAAGAAAAGAAAAGAAAATGAAATAAAATAAAATAACAATAACAATAAATAATAATAATAAATATAAAAGGCCTAAAAGAAAACAATACAACAACCGTTTGAAAAGCAGTTAAATCCAATATAATCCGCTTTATTCGCCACGATAATATTTCTAAAATTTAAAAATAATACAAAATGTAATGGCATTCGGTCGATTGTCCGAATTGATTGTAAAATCAAACTTACCTGGTCCACAAACCTGACACAATCCTTTGGCATCCCTTATCGGTTCACCCTCGGCGTTCACTTTAATAATAGATATCGGATATACCGATGTAATAATACGCGATAAGAATCCAATAGCCCCGATAGTATTATCGATATTTACTGGAAAGAAATATATAAGATCATGTTTTTGTCTTCCATTTTTTTCTTTTTTCTTTTCTAATGAGAGAAAAAGAACTTCTTATTTTTCACGTGGCTTTACTATAGCAATCAAAGATAAATGCGTCGCGTATTTATATGAACTTCTTTTTCTTGTCATTGTTTCGACAAAACAGATTCCCATACGTTACTTAGTTTTGTTTCTTTTTTTAAATTAGATTTTTTCCCTTACCGATATTCGCGTTACCCTCGGTAGCACCATAAAATTCAATGATCTGAGGTATGTTGAAACGTGCTACAAATTGACGCCATATTTGTGGTCTAAGTCCGTTGCCAAAAATTATTCGAAGATTGTGTTGTTTGTCCTCGGGCCTCTCCGGTACCGCTAAAATGTAACGACACATTTCTCCTATATATTGTGCGATCTGTAAAAAAAAAAAAATAAAAAAAAAATAAGGACGATCTTTCCTTCACTGTATTCGTTATATTTCTATCTGGGGGAGGGGGATATATACCGATTAAAGGATTATCGAATTATTAAAAAATTATTTATTTTATACCGTGCATTTGTACTTGATGCAATCGTTGAAATAGGCGCTGGCAGAAAATTTCTTTCTAATCACAGTCGTATTCCCATGTAATAAAGCTTGTCCTATCGACATAACACCGCCTGCCGTATGATACAATGGTAACGGCGTATATAATATATCGGAAGATCTCATCTTGGCCAAGATATTAATTCCACTGGCGATGAATATGAATCTAAGACGAAACGAAACAAAAAAAAAAAAAAAGATTTGACAATCGTTTCCAATTAATCAATTAATCAAATAATCACTTTAAAACGGGGATCGTTTTTCTATCGATCACGCATCATCATCATCATCATCATCATCATCATCATCATCATCATCATCATCATTATCCTTCTACCTTACCTCGAATTAGTTATTACAGCGGCCTTTGGAAGACCTGTAGTTCCGCTGGTATAAATATATAATAAATCGTCGTGATAACAACATTTGTCCTGCGATACCGGGGATACCGTGGTAACTTCTTTTAAAATAATTGTTAAATTTTTTGCCTTCAAATGCGCAGACTCTTGTGTTACCTCATTTCCATACTTGTAGAGTGCCATATTTGCATTGAGCGAGCTGGCAATATCCGCTACGACTACAAATTTTAATTATAGATATAGGCGCGCTCGTATACATACAACACGGGACAGACACTATTGTCTTTCCTTTTAATAAAATTCTTTGGAGACAAACCAAACCATTATATTTCATTTCTCTTACCATCGGTAAATTCGGTACTGTAGATCAATGCTTGACATTTGGCTACGTCGATGCTATGTAACAATGACGATTTACGAAGATTTATATTAATAAGTGACGTTATTATTCCTATTTTACTTAAACCAAGCCAAATACCAACGAAATCGGGACGATTTTCCATCAACAATGCTACCACGTCGCCCTTTTTATAACCATGATTTTTAAACGTCGTTGCAACTTTGTTACTGAAGTCTTCAATCTGTTTATATTGAGATGAAAATACAAATTAAATCGAATATAAAATAAAATACTAATCTTCTTATACACACACGCGCGCGCACACACACACACGCGCACACGCACACGCACACACACACACAAAATTAATTGATCGTTAACTCACTTGCTGGAACGTCCATTCTTGATCCTCAAATATGATGCACACTTTATTGGGATGCCGTGCAACGTGCTGCCGGAATATACCGGCGACGCTTCTATTTTTTCTTTCATGGCCGCGAATCAACCAAAGGAGTTTAATGTATCTCAGCAAACCTCTGCGAGGAAAGAAGATAAATAAATAAATAAAAAAGAAAAAAAAGGTGTAAACTAATTGATACACGCGTACAAATGTAACGACTTATAGGAAATGTGGATGAGGAGGAGAAAAAAAAACTGTGTTATCGTTCGATGACGTACGAACAACGAAAAACATTTGAATTCTAAACGGATTTACGATCCATCGATCGTTAATCCTTTAAATCATAATTTACTGTACATTAAGGTGGGATATAATACGAATAAATTGTTGAAAAAAATTGACGGAAAGACAAAAAGTAGGGAGATCAAAGTGCCAAGAGGAAAATAACGTGAAGTAGCGAATAATAATAATGATGATGATGATGATGATAATAATAATAATAATAATAATAATCCATATCCCCCTCTCCACCTCCTTCTAATGTCGGTTAACAATATAAAAAAAAATTATCCGTTCGATTGAATTTAATACTGCTCGATTGCGAAAGAAATTCTCACGTTTCCAATAAGTTTTCCATACTAGGATTCTCGAACTCATTGGTAAACGTAAACGATATTGGTATTACGTGATGAAGAATGAGTTGGCACAAGATCCTGGCAATATCATTATATCAATTATGAATAATAGATATTGATAAAGATTATGAATTAATATATATTATATATATATACACACACACACACACACACACACATATAAATATATAAATAAATAAATATGATTAAAGCTCGAAATACCATAATGAAGCTTTTGTAAATCGTAAAACCGTTATGTTGACCGATCAGAGAAAATCCGGCTGTCTAACGGTATACACATCAAGTGTAAGGTAGAAGACAGAAGAAGAAGAAGAAGAAGAGGTTTGTATATAGTCGAAGTGAAATGAAGACAACTGTAATAGGAGGGGAAGGGGGGAGGGAGATAAGTAAGAGAAAAATTATGAATATTTTTCAAATAGTACTTATTAAAAATTCAACGCAATAAGTTAGAAGGCTCCGTGAAAGGATGTCACGCGCGTTATTCCTCATAAACGGAATTCCAACGAAATTTATATATATAAAAAAAAGAACAAAAAAAAAGAAAAAAAGGCAGCGATTTCGTAAGAAAATTTATTAGATTTAAGATAAAGTTTTAATACTCTGATGTTGTGTGCATTGAAATTACGTAATAAGAGTATGAGAGTAGATCCAATATATATATATATTCTATGTATACAAGGTGATTCAAAAGTTTTTAAATGATTAAAAAAAAAAAAAAAAAAATCAATTATACTCTTTCCTCGAAATTTCTTTCGATTATAACGTCTTCTTTTATCTTTTTCTTTTTACGTTACTTAGTATTTTCTTCTAAAGTATCTTCTCGAAAGAAAAAAAAAAGAAAAAAAAATACATAAGTAACACATCTTTAAAATCATCTAGGAATTGTTGACCCATCTATTATATATATATATAATAGGTGGGTCAAAAGTATGTATATATATACACGCGCACACGCGCGCGCGCGCACGCACATACATCGACACACGCATACAAAGAAAAAATAGTTTGTTATTTCACTTACTTGGCATCGCGTGGTAATGTACGAAAGGCGATGTAGAACCACCTTAGACGGCCGCCGGCAACAAAGTACGCGACGATCACAACAACAATAAGTTGCAGAAGAAACATGTGGCCGATGTAAAGTGTTAAGAGGGCCAACGAGGCCGCGACAAATGTTATTAACAGCATGACTAGCATTAGTTTACGAATAAAACGGCCGATTGTTTGGCAACGTGTAGGTGACGAAGACGATGACGTTGATGATGTTGACGATGATGAGTTTTTGCATCCGTCACGTGTGTCACCACCTGCAGCCAGCTTATTAACAGATAACGTAGTTACATCCACCAAACCTCCTTCTTCTTCTTCTTCTTTTCCCTCTTCAAGATCGACTACCACTTCGTTCGTACTTCGGACTTGTAGCACCGATGCCGTTGTCGTCATCGACGTTGCCTGCGATCGGTTCAATGATTCCCCTACTCTTCCATGGATTTTGCCCCTCTCTACTACGTCCTGCAATACGAGAAAAAGTATTTTTCTTTTTTTCTCTTTCTTTTCCCCCTTCTCCTCCTACACCACCTCCTCCTCTCGTCCACCTCTCCTTTTCCTTCCTTTCACATTATCTTTTATCTTTCCTCCATTATATTGTTATACACTTGAAATCCTTTTTGAAGATAATATTGGCTAACGATCGATTCTATATCATTATCCTTTTACTCGATACAATCAAATTATATATCGTGATTTGATCCTTTTTAAATCCTTGACAATTATTTTTTTCTTTTTTTTTTTTTTTATATATATGTATATATAGACTCGTCACGTGATTGCAAAAGGAGGACGGAACTTTCTTGCCAATCATATTTACCCGTTTTTATTTTATTATTACTTTTTTTTTCAAATATATATATATTTTTTTTCGTTCTTTTTTTTGCACTCTCTCTCTCTCTCTCTCTCTCTCTCTTTCTTTTTCTTTTATGCACGCATCACAATAATTGCATTGATACCACTTATTAAGTTCCAGTTCTTCTCCCTCCCCCTCTCCTCTAATTCTTATTTTCTTTCGCCCTTTTTTGTTTTTTTTTTGTTTTTTAATAAATATAGCAACAATACCGCATACACTTTATATGACATTTGCATATTAGCAAGTTTGCATGTATTCAAGTATGTGCATACAATCGCAACAAAATAGCGTAATTTTTTTTTCTCGCGTATTAAATCTCATTAATGCGCATATATTTAATTGGATAAAGACGATTGATGGTTATACTTTGTACGTATGTACATATATATATATATATATATATATATATATATATATATATGAATAAAATCTACACTGTCGTTTTTGGAACAAACGTGAAATCGTACGTAGAGAGAAAGAGAGAGAGAGAGAGAGAGAGAGAGAGACAGGCAGACAGACGAGAGAAAGAGAGAGAAAAAAACAGAGAGAGAGAGAGAGAGAGAAACTAAGTGAAAGTTAAAAAGGTAGAAACAAGTTACTGAGTAACTGTGTTATATAGTGCATCATCATTATCGATAATTATTCACATTTTCTCCTCTTTCGTATAAAACGAACGTGTCGTATAGTAAAATTTTATAAGTACGAGTACAAATATCAAATGATTTTGGAATCTCTTGATCGTGCGTAAAAAAAAAATATTCTCGATTTAACGCACTCGCGAATAATACGTAAACGTATACACACACGCACACACACACAATGCATAGTAATTTTTGTATGAGATACACGTCAGCTAGCATTAAATCGCGATGCTATTTCGTGATTAATCAATCAAAGCTCATTTATAGCTGTTAAGCAAATTATCAAAAGACGATATCTGCATATTCATATCATATATATATATATATATACACATGCGTGTGTGTGTGTGCGTGTGTTATATAATATATATATATATATATATATATATATATATATATATATCCATTCATTGATTTAAAATTCATTTCTCAAATACATTTTTTCGTGGATTATTATTTGGCAAATAATATTTCTAATTTGATATTGCGTGCGTGAGCCTGAAAATAAAGGGAATAAAAGAAACGTTCTTGTTAAACACGCGTACACGTGCACGTAACCAATTATCAAAATGATCATTTATATCGGGTCGATGGTGTTAAAAGATAAATTTAACGATACACACGATATCTATCGTTTTCACGCACGTAGTCGCATCATCGTAAATTCCTTATTGTGGTTTTCGATTGTGAATATTCGCATCATTAACGGTCGTCCTCGACTACTAGTCAGTTGTGTTTATATAACAGGACATAGCTCATTTACTCATTCATACAGTTGTAAATTCATTTCGTACGTACGTTCGTTCGTTCGTTCGTGTACGTTCTTATGTACGTTCTTATACTTTTCTTTCCATTTCTTTTTTCTTCCTTTTCCATTTCTATTTTGCACCATACATGTATATATACGTGTGTGTGTGTGTGTGTGTGTGTGTGTGTGTGTGTGTGTGTGTGTGTGTGTGTGTGTGTGTGTGTGTGTGTGTGTGTGTGTGTTAATAGAAAAAGAAGTATGCATTGAAAGTTGACGTTACTGTGTTTACACGTTTCCCATTGAACTATAATGCTAAACTGTAATTTTTTGTAATTAAGTCATAATTAACATCTGGAATATGAACTATGAGAAACTTTATACTCGTTTTATCAAAGATTCGATATAAATATGTACGTCTAATGTCCAGTCGTACGATACTGTTGTTCTCAAGATTTATAAAATGTTGCTACAACGATGTTCTTACTATCTGTGCTATATAATTTTAAATGGAAAAGTTTACGACGAGAAAATAATATTTAACGCTTAGAGTGAAATAATATTGATGACAAAGAAAACATAATCTATCAATGAATAATTGTTAAAGTTTTATTTAACGATAAATAACAGTATACTAATGAAAGAATATAGCATGAGAAAATAACTCTAGATTAACATAATTAACATAGAATAATAACGGTTAACATAAAATTGTCAAAAAGTTTTAATACAAAATGATTATAAAAAAAATATCAATAACTTTATATATATATATATACACATGCATATATATATATGCATATACATATACATATATATATATATATATATATATATATATATATGAGAAAAAACATTGTAAATTTTGTTTACTTACTTAATACTACAAATTTGATATATAAATAAAGTAAACATAAAGTTAACCTAATTACTATTGACGAATACAAGCAAGCGTCAAATAGAGATAAAGCACAACACAATTATCACAGAAAATGTATATCCTCGTTTCACAAACAAATGTGTCCGTACAGTTAAATTTGTCCCATCAAACCAAATTACATATTTACAAATTATATCATTTATCAATTGTAAAATAAAAAAGTACACCCACTCGAGAGACAGATGCCGAAATTTTACTAACGAAATCTTAGCTACGTTAATCCACCACCAGATGGTGCGAGGATACTACTCTAATCATTAAAAAAAAAAAAAAGAAAACAAAACAAAAAAAAAGAAAAGTAAAGAGAAAAGGAAGAAAGAAAAATAAACTCGTACAATTAAGTAGTATCAACAAACATTATTTAACATTTATGATGATGCATAATCTCTCAATTTGATTAACTCATTTGGAAATAATAAAATGTTCGAAAAAAAGGAAAAAATAACAAAAAAGAAACAGGATTAAAAATTCAAATAATAGGTCGAGAAAGTAAACATGAAAAGACCTAGAAACTCTCCTTTTATCCGCTTTCATCTCTTTCAGGAGTAAACCTCAAGTTAGAAAATCTCTTCGACACTGCGTTGTCCTCCTTGTTAATTGGAGAATACACTTGCTTTCTTTTTTCCTTTCTCTAACGGATTATAACGCATCATATCCGTTTTCCAACAATATGCGAGGTACACACAGTACGATATAACAACAAAATCTTAAAAATCATTATTAAAATATATATATATATATATATATATATATATATATATGTATATATAAATATATTTCTTAAACTCAAAAAAAGAAGTACGTGAATTTTCTTTATTCATTTTCGCATTATTATTTCGTAAGAAATATTTTACATTAGGTTATTTATTTACGTATGTTCTATGCAAGAGATCTAAAAGAGATCTAAATCATATAAATGCTGCCGTTAATGATACGATATTATTTTAGACAAAGCAAATATTTAATTTACCGATCAAGTTCAATAACATTCAGAGTTATCTGACGCATGTTAATTTATGTTAATATATGCACGCGATTTTATCCTCGATATAATTGTAAAAATACGTAACAAAACGAGATTTTTTATATAACACGACATATGCTGTTTTTTTATTATTATTATTATTGTGTATATACCTATACAGGATAAAAAATAGTCTCTATGCGATCTTATAAATCAATTGTTCTTTTTCAAAATGTTTCTAGGTTAATTTTTCTTTTCTATTTTTCAATGATTGTAACAACAAATCCAGCTTGTAAGTTTTACGATTGACGTGTTCTACAATCTAAACAAAAAATTAGCTTAAAAGATCTCGAAAGAAAGTAAATGATTTTTTAAAATCATCTCTATAAACTATTTTTTGGTCTACATTATGCGTGCGTATAACAAGTTTTAAAGTTTTAAATTTGAACGGAATAAATGGTATCGATGAGAAACTTAATGTCATATTAATTCTTTTTTTTGTTTTTGTTTAATTTACGTAATCATAAGAAAATTCCAAGATTAATATATTTTCCCAATACTTACGCGATTTTTATCATCGATCATGTTCGATAAAATCGGTGCAATGTTATTCCCATTTCCAACGTTATTGACGGACATCTCGGAAAATTATATTTTTCAAAAAATATGTATCCTCTTGAAGAATAAAGGTAAGAACAACAACAAACACTGATTAATAAAAATTAATAAAAAAAAATTGATCTAAAGCAAGCTCGTGCGATAATCGATGATGTCGTTATAAATCACCTCGCATCGCACTATAGATTTCTTCACCTTTGATATTCTTTCTCACAAAATAAACAGTAACCGATGGACTGTTTTAGCATTTAGAAGTTAGAATTTTAAATTGAAATCAATGAATAAACACAATAAGTATTTCGATTTTGTTTTTTCGATCTGAATAAATTATTCCATTGCCCTTTCACACTCACGTACGGTTTTTTCTAATATTAGAAACTCGTCGAAATGGAAATGTATAATCTTTTTTTTTTTTTAACGCGTTATTAAGCGTCTATGTTGTATTGTTATTATTATTATTAATCTTATTATTATTATTATTATTATTATTATTATTATTATTATTATTATTATTATTATTATTATTATTATTATTATTATTATTACTTTATGCTCCTATGTGGAAAGTTTAGAGAAAACGTAAAGAGAAAATAAAAAATACGAGAAAAAGAAAATGAGGAAGAAAAAAAAGAAAAGAAAAAAAAATAAATAAGTAAACGCGAAAGGGGGTATAACCAATAAAAAAAAAAGAAGAACGATTTACTAAATAAGAAGAACCGATATATGTATACGAAGATACGTGTATCGACTGTAAATCGTCTACCAGTAAACTAAAGAGAAAGAGTTCCTTACATCGACCTACCTCAGTCGAGTATACAACCGATCTCCCTCCTCCGTTCTATGACCGCGGAATAAATACTCACAAAAACCTGTATACTTTTCCATCATTTTTTATCGTCATCCAACCTGTTCGACTCAATTCAACGGAAAATGGAACATACATACATAAATATTTATATTCATTGATATTATATTATATTAATATTTAGACAAATCTATTTAAATCAATTAGAAAAATTATCGTGAATGTATATATATATATATATATATATGTATAGTATATACATGAATATGTATACACACACCACACATACATGTGTGTATATATATATACACGGTCGAATACAATGTAAAATGTAAACCTTGTATATATTTAAATTATTCACTGCCATTCGATCACCTTTTTTTTTGTCTTGTCGTCATGCAAGAAAAGAATGTTGAGCAGCCTAGTCCAATACTTCATTTTAATTATATGTAAAGTTTAAATTAAATAAAAATTTGAAAGTATTATTAAATTTATAACATACTTGATTTTTGTCTTGGGTAAATATCACCTTCGTTTCTTTGGTGGAAATATAAAAGACTTTCTCATGAATTATGGATATTTTACTTCCTTTTAATTCGACTGAATATAATTAACTTATGAACCTATTTTTATTATTCATTTACAATGTTGCCTAAGAAACTTATTATCATTGAATAAGTGTTGTAATATATTTGTGAAAGCATCCATATCTTATATAAATTTTAATTGTTAAAAGATTGTTTAAATTTTTGTCAATATAATAATAAATGTCATTCTTATGTTGGTTAATAAGAAAAATTTGTTAATCGATATTTTTACTAGATTAAAAAAAAAACAAATTGTTGTGTTTTGATTGGTATAAAATGTATTTATATGATTTTTCTTTTCTTTTATACAAAAATCATAAAAACATTTCGAATATTTATATATATATATATTTATATTATGTATGTATATGCATTTCCTTATTTTTTGTATAGAAGTTAAATTATTGTCTAATCAATATCATTATTCAACTAAATATCCTGTTAAAATATAACCACCTGTATCGCTCGTTAAAATATCTGGATGTGTCCTGTCTGGTAATATCTGATATGAACGTAAAAAATTTGAAAACAGTCTTAAATTCACTACATTTTGCGTTTGTTTAAGAGCTATGTATGTTTCCTGTAAAGGTTCTCTATAGGCATGAAAAATTACAAATGGCCTAGATGAACCAAGAAAAGGCAGCAAGGACTTAATGATGTTTAAAGGATGTTCTTTGGCCACAATAACTAAACCTCGAGCTTTAGAATCTTTCAAAAGATCCAATGCATATTGTGTCTCTATTAACCATTTTGGTTTTTTAATAGGTTCTGTTTCAATGAGATCATCTAATTTGCGTTTTAAAGTTTTTCTTGCTTCTATTTTTTCTTCTTTGCTTACATCATTCATAAGTTTAAATTTATTTGTATCAGTAACATTCTGCGAAGTTGAATTCTTATCCGCTTCAACTGTGTCCATATTGAGCATTCCATTGCTTGTAGTTTCAGTCTTATCAATATATTTAACTTGCCCAATTTTTGATACCTCTGCGTTATCTTCTACTTTAGTTTCTTGTTCACAATCATTATTACTATTTAATGATACTTCATTATTATCTGATTGAGAAATAGTAGGAGTAATTACTGTTCTACAAAGAGATATATCACTTAATAATGAAGATTCCCCTTGATAATGTAATCTTAAAAAGCTATAAATATTGACTGTTATATGTCTTTCAATCTGTTCCTTAGGAAAATTCATAGCTTGAATGATAGCCAGCTGAGGTATATTTCCAGGATGCATATTTATTAACAATCCTGTTGTATTTGCACCAATTCTATGCAACATAGCAGCTCCAGGTAATCCTTGCGAACCGCTGTCATATAACAAATATAAACCATCCGATTGAACGTCGCTATATGATAACAATTGAGAAAGAGCATCCATTCTTAATCCTCCTACCCGTGTGTGATCTTGTCTAAAGTATACTTCGTGTAAGGATACTATAGTCGGTTTACATACTGTTAAATAACGAAAGTATTTTTGTTCTTTCTTCTTTATATACTTTTCTTGAGAGTATTCTGTTTTCACGGAGAATGATTTACTATTTTCTATGAGAGTACCGACTATCTCCTTGCCAGACTTTCCAGATTCTTGAAGTTGTAAAATTTCTTCCTTAGACAATTTTTGAGAACTACCATCATTGGTGATACAACGATTGTCTAAACCACTAGATGCTGTGTTCTTTAAATCATTCCAAGATTCTGCCTCTTTTATGGTCTTCAATATGTAAGATCTTTTATTATTTTTTGATGGGACCATTTCAAAAGTTGTCCAATAGGGTTTACCAATTATTTCTTGCATATCCACTTCATCCTTTCCTAACATTAAAATTCCATTTAATGACACCTTATATACTTTGGTATACTTTTGTTTTTTCACTATCACATAATTTCCAGCTTTAATTACATCCTCGGCTTCACCCATATTTTATATCTTATTAATATTTTCTTTTTATTTAACAAAGTTAATCTCTTTTAATGCCAATGATTCTAAGTGAAACGACTCGTCAATTTTAGGTTAAAGAGTATTAAACATGCGTTCATATAAAGTAAGGTAAATGGCACATGTAACTGATACTATATTACCACCTGTGATATTATTTCAATGTAAATATAATTTATACCTTTATTCAAATCAATTAATTGATTGTAGAAAACACATTTTTAACAACAATTGAATGATTAATATTTATTTATGTATCGTAAGATATTATAATTTATTTTTATGATTTTACGAAAAGATAATATATAATAGTAAAAATAAAAAACGGTGGAATATTCGTTCGTTATAAAAGAATTTGCGAGATTATTATTTTGTTATAAATATATATATATATATACTCTCTCTCCTTTAAAAAATATTTATAGTAAATGTACGACAATACGCAACATTTTCACTGCAAGAGTCATCGCGATCAGAAGCTAACCTATTTTTATTCTACAGAATGAAGTATTTGGTATATCTCTTTTTGCTAATATAATGTTGTTATGTGTCGTTATTAATAATTTTTTATTAAAATAATATAAATATTATTATTTGTTTATGATAACAGAAAAAAAAAGAAAAATTCTCATAAACTAACGAACGGTTTGTTTATATCATATTAAAAACAAAAAAATTATTTTTTGCAGCAACTATAAAGAATGGTTATTTGCACTGAATTTCAAGCGATTGTACTTGCTGGTGGAAAGGGTTCTCGTATGACAGAACTCACAGCTGGTCAACCAAAATGTTTATTACCTATCAAAAATAAACCAATGATTTGGTTTTCTCTACAACTACTTGAACGTAGTGGATTTGAGGAATGTATTATAGTAGTATCTGAATCAGTGAAAAATGATGTATCGTTGTCATTGGATAAGTTAGACTTCAAAATTAAAATGGAAATTATAGGTATACAAGGTGCAGAGGACCTTGGTACCGCAGATTCTATTAGACTTATTCATGAAAAAATTCACACAGATATCTTGGTATTATCTTGTGACTTGATCACGAATATCGATATCTCTGAAACATTAAATCTATACAGAAAACATAATGCTAGTATTACGGCATTGATGTTACCAATGCTCGAAGTACCAGACGAATTTGTTACTCCAGGACCTAAAAACAAACAAAAACCAGAAACAGATCTAATTGGAATAGATAATGAAACGGGACGTTTAGTATTTTTGGCATCTGCTTCAGATTTTGAAGAAACGATAAATATATCACAAAAAATTCTCAAGAAACATACCAGCTTTACTATGCACTCTAAACTGATGGATGCACATGTGTATATTATTAACAAATGGGTTTTGGATTTTCTAGTATTTAATAAGTAAGTAATTATATAAATAAAAACTAGAGAGTAAATACTTCCATCGAACAATTATACTTATGCATTTTATTTTCTAGAAACTTTAGTACATTGAAAGGTGAACTTCTTCCATACATAGTTACTAAGCAATTATCAAAACCACCTAAGCAATGTCAGGAAGATAAAAATACTTCCATGGTACAGGTAAATTTGAAGGAAGATATATTCCGTTTTGCAGTTGCAAAACCATTAGACGAGTTAATAAGAAGAATGTCTGCATTTAATGACCACAGTACTGATCTACAAGAAGCTTATCATGACGACATAATTAGGTGTTATGCTCACATTATGAATAATGAGTTTGGGTTAAGAGCTAACACTATACAAATGTATCATCTTGCAAATTATAAGGTACATATAATAATATACAAATTTATGTACGTATAATAATTTCATAAAGATGAAATGAAAGGTATTAATATATACATTATTACAGATGTTTGATTGGTCGTCTGATATTATAATATCTGATCCATTCCTGAATACATCATCATCTGCTACTGTTAAAAGTACACAAATTCAAAATTGTAGCATAGATGAAAATGCGTTTATTGATGAGAAAACATCCCTCAAATTTAGTCACATTGGTCCTAACGCAGTTGTTGAAACTAAAACCAGAATTTCAAACAGTGTTATAATGGGCAATGTAACTATAAAACAAAGGCAAGATATTTTTATGATATAATAAGTTGCATAAGAATGCAAACAAAATATGCTAATGTATCTGTACAAATTTGTAGATGCGTAATACACGACTGTATTTTATGCAATGGATCCATCATCGAGGAAGGTACTGAATTAAAGAATTGTATAGTTGGAGCTCAACATGTCGTGACATCAAACAGTCAACATTCTCAAGAAGTTTTAACTGAGGCTGACAGATTAATAGAGATTTAATCATTCATTAATAATTTATTATTAAAATTAAACCGAAAAATATAAACATTTAGTAGTACCTATTTACTTCTTATATTTAAGGCTGTACGTTACCTTTTATAAAACTCACTCGGTAATCCTCAAAGTTAAGAAAACGCGCGTACGCGTTTATATTGCACAAGGCCAATAATCCCGAGATAATAAAATTTTTAAAGACAGGAATTTTATATTAATATTTTATGATATGGAAATTAATAGTAGGGGATACGAGCTTATTCTCTTTTGTCACAAATTTCTTTCTAGAAATACGTCTGTTCTCATCACTGTCGTAAACTATTATAAAACCAGGGATAGCGAACAGCCTTAAAAGTGAAAAAAAAAAAAGAAAACAATTTATCCTTCGTCAATATAACGAAAGAAAAATAATAAATACCTCGAAGTCTTCATAGATGGTATTACTCGATAAAGTACCGACAGTCGATAAACAATATTCTCATGTATCGATCTTCGATTTGTTTGGTTGGTACTACTAAACAGGGTTAACGTTTCACTTTAAGTATTCATTCCTCGCCTCTTTTGACGTGCTTCTTCGTGCAAGATGGTGAGCGTTTATTCACGTGTTTTCAATCGATTTATTATAAAGTAATCCTAAGCGTTCGTAATGTAATTACATTATAAAGTAATCGTGTACTTATCGTAGTAATTAATTAATGTAATAATAATCGACACAAAGCTCATTATATGTATCCTCCTAAGTTTTTTATCGTAGCTTAGGTTAACTCTCCGTAATATGTTTTGTTTGCGATTATAATGATAACAAAGTCACAAAATTAATTTAATCGCATAAAACATCGCTAATTTCAATTCTATCGAATACATTTGGATCTTTGTTTTCTTTTGTAATAGTAATTTCTTGGATTTGTAAAATTATTGGTTGCTACTTATGGTTCTCGTTATGTTCACAGACGAAGGGTACATCCAGCTTTGGTAAGCGTCGCAATAAGACGCACACATTGTGCAGACGATGTGGACGTAGTTCATATCACATTCAAAAATCACAATGCGCACAATGTGGGTACCCTAAGAAAAAGATGAGATCATGTAAGTTTAACAGAGTTTACGTTGAATCAGAAATATTTGAACTAGTTTCCCCATCGCTCGGTAGTACAATAATTAACTGCGTGTGTATACGTTGACTGAATCATATTTTACAGACAACTGGTCGATCAAAGCAAAAAGGAGGAAGACTACTGGAACTGGTAGAATGCGTCATCTGAAAATCGTTCGCCGTAAATTCAAGTAAGCTCTCATATTTATTGATCATCGGCACTATTGATATAAAACTATCTCAGTCTTATAACGTTCATTAATATTATTATCCGTGGGTTTATAAAAATTCAAAGACTAATCTATTAATAAGTCATAACGAAACATTAATTTGTATCGACAAAAAAAACTTCTATTTCTTGGACCGAGATAAAAATGACGAGAAGAAATTTATCAGGCCATTCTTATATATAAACTAACGCGTAAAAATCACAGAGGTTGTATCTCTTTCCTTTTTTTTTTGTATCATTTTAGGAACGGATTCAGAGAAGGTTTACCAAAACATAAAACTGTTGCTGCTAAATAATATACAAGACATTCATCATAATGTTATTAAGCTACATAACTTTAACTTCCAATAAAACAAAGGTTTTGGAACGCATTGTTTCATTCAATTAAACCGCTTTAATCGATAAAAAAGAAACAAAGAAAAAATCCCATTATCCTTAATCTTTTAGGTATTATTCCATCGTAGTATATTAACTTATAGATACGATGGGCAATGGAACACCTTTCTAAGTAAATAAACAAATGTTTACTGATAAACTCTGACGCATGCGTATGTATACTATATGTTGTTGCCCGAGAGGAATGGAAAAAAAAGAGAGAGAGAGAGAAAATGTCTGATATGAAAGAACATATATCGAGAGTGGTATAGGCGAAATACGAAACGGTGCGAGATTGTACTGCGCAAACGCGTCGATTCTTTTGACAACGACCGCTTGTATATTTAAAGAGGTTTCGTCGTTATAAAATGTCAGTAATAAACGGAATTTGTTACACGATGGTAGGGTATTTCATCGATACCATCATCGCATCGTGGATATAAAACCGTGAGAGGGGGAAACGCCGCGGACTCGAGGGGCGGAAGGGGAAGAGAGAATAAAAAAAAGAAAATTAATTGAAAGTTATGCTACTTAAAATCAAACAATTTCAACTGCATAAACACCGACGAATTAAGATCCGCGCGAACTTTAATGCATCTAAATAACAATATATTTCCAGAGTCATAAGGCTAATTTGTAAGAGTCATTACTAAGGATAGATCCATTAAAGTCATCCCTTGTGTGATTCCTCTTTGTTATTTAATATTACTATATATTTTGATATATATATATATATACATATATATATATGTATATATATATCTGTACTTAGAGTTTTATCCCAGAATAAATTATCCTGACAATTGAATTGCTAAGGAATAATCGTGAAGGAAAAAGATCTCTAGTCGTTAAACATCGATCGTTTAATTTCGAATTTTATTACTCTCTTAAACGGTTTATCTATTTTTATAAGATTATTCATTTAACAAATGCATATTCTGCGAAAATTGTTCGGTAAGTATTATATACGTTGTGTTATTATTCTTTTCAATGTATAATCATTGTCTAATTCAATAATAATTAATTAATTAATTAATTAATTAATTAATTTAATATATAGATATATTTTATAATTAGGTAGATACCTTCTCGTTACAAATACTATTAGCTGCGGCTTGATGATGGCGGCTGGTGATATGATACAGCAACGTAGAGAACACTGGAAACGGTATCGTTGCGTAGATTATTTTTCAAGCGGTGCAACCGCTCGTGTGATCGCAGCATCGCCGGAGGAAGAAGAAGACGAAGAAGAAGAAGAAGTAGTAGTAGGAGAGGGCGGAAAAAAGATTACGGATGTCGCGACATTGTACGAACATAATTATGTTCGTACGAGAAACATGACATTGGTAGGTCTTATACAAGGGCCCTTTCATCATTGTTTCTACGGTCTACTTGAAAAAATAGCCCCTGGGAAGAGAGCGGGATCTATCATAAAAAAGACCTTTCTAGATCAACTAATCGCTAGTCCTACCTGTCTAATCATATTTTTCGGTGGTCTTGGTCTAATGGAACGAGACAAAGTCGAGGAAGCTTATAGGGAAATCAAAGTGAAATTGATCGAAGCTTGGAAAGTACGTCCCGTTTGCGAACAAAACAAAATTTATATGTAAATCATTTATTTAAAAAAAAAAAGAGAACAAAATTTAAGCAATCTATAGTCTAAAACTTTTCTCATTAGGTCGATTGTTGTTTTTGGCCTCCGGTTCAATGCGTTAATTTCTTATTCGTTCCTCTACAATACCGTGTACTATATATAAACGTTATGACCATGGTGTACGATGTTTTTCTATCGCACATTAAATACGTAAGTATTTTAGCGACGGTATATTTCAACACGCGACTTTTCCAAGATTTATCTCGTTCATTTTTTTTCAGGATGCTCACTATGATTGACAAGAAATCGTTTATTAGTTTAAGGAATAAATTGTATTAGATCATAGACTGTGCTAAGCGTATTATACTATATTATATTATATTATATTAAATTTATAGAATAAGTTCTTTTTCTGTTTTTCTTTTTTCTTTTTTTGATTAAGCAAAATAAATGAATTTTTTCATTAACCTTTTCGTTTCTCGATTTTTCTTTTCTTTCTCTATTCTTTTGTATTCCTGTCTCATCGATGACGATAATGAAGAAATACTAAAGGGCGATTACAATTATCTGATATATCTTTCGACACACATATATATATATATATATATATCGATTAACTTTTAATTTCATTATAACGATTAACTATTATTCTTTTATTGATAACGGATATCATGAAATGATTCATATTTAAATAGTAAAGAATGAATTAAAAATATTTGGAAATTTCGAGAAACGACGAAGGGTATTGGTTATATCAGTAATCGGACGATAATTTGCACACGCGCATAGGTACGCGCATGTATCGCGCATTTCTAAAAAGGTATTAACAAATTTCTTATCAAAGGTATATCTCGGCGATCATTCATTAAGAGTAGGGATGTTATTTATGTCGTTAGCATCTTTGTTTGGCATTTGGCGACAGGAGGATTATAGAATTCCGTAAGCCGCCAGTCGCCATTTAGCAAATATGATTATTGACAATGTACACATAAACACAAATAATAAATTCAACGTTGCGCAACATGTCCCGTAGTATCAAGATTATACAAAGCCTGTAAATGCACTTCAAACGTAAACTGAAAAAAAAATATATATATACATGTATATATAACGCGGGGTATTATTGGTAAAGTATTTATAAGTATATTCTTGGTGTAAACGCAAAAGATGTTTATATGTGTGTCCTTACCTTTTCCATCATATATATATATATATATATTTACATATTATATATTTACAACAATTTTAATTTGACATAGGAAATTGCAAAGGAGACGTTTAAATGCGAAACATATAAACAAAAATGGCGGAAAAATTGTTACGATCGAGCAATCGAAAAGTACAATTCGATTGATATATAACAACTCGAAATTCGAAACAATTGACGAGCGGAGATACGAGGTGGGAGGGGGGAGGGGGGAATGAAACGGGAGTCGTAGTACACGTCCCGTTCCTTGCATTCCCTAAATTTGAAATCTAAGGAACACGGAGCGCGCCCTCGGCGATTTACAATCATAAACCGTGGTTTGCTTTGTACTTATCGTTCGAGCATGGTTTTATTATGATTTTTGAGCGCCAGGTGGCCGCGTTTTTGCTGGCCATTCGTATAGCGGTGCAATTTGCTGAGCGCCATTGCATCGATAAATGTCACGAGGGTAGGTCCGCGTTTTCGAGAAACCGTTTTTCGCGCGATAATAAAGTCACGTTGTTTGGAAGTTAGTGGCGTAGCGTGCGATATGTCTAAACGGAAAAATACTACGGCTAAGAAAGGTCGCGCGAAATCGAGGAAGGTCGAATACGACGAGGAGGATATTTCGAGCGAGCACGAGTCCGATGTTGAGGACGCCGAGAGTGGCACTAATGTCGACGGTGAGGACGCTGCCGAAGACGATCTTACCGATGTCTCCAATATACCTGAGCTGCCGTCGCCAGAGGTGACTGTTATTTACTTTTTCTCATATCGATATTTATCTCAGGTTAACACACAAATATTGATGGTAAAACGGTGATACCCGAGGGAGAATCTCAAGTCATACCGATGTTAATGAGCCTGGCGATCAGTACGTAACGACATTTCTGTGGTCATGAAAATGAATAAACGGCTCGTGATGGAAGATCCTGGCGGCATCGAATACGCATGTAATATTTCAGATCCGTGTCGTCCAAGTTTCATGTAAACTGTATATTCTGCATAATTGCTATGGATCATGAAAAGCAATAAGTGCATAATAACAATTTAATGGCTGATGATATGCTCCTATTGATTTTGTTACAGGGAGGTTGGGGTAAGCCTGGCACATTACTTATGTGTGGTCTGACAAATTGGGAAATGGCAGGGCGTAAAGCACCACCAAAATCGCTCAAGACAAATGTAGGACGTAGTTTGTGGACTCCGCATACTTTTAAGAATTTAAACGGAGCGCGTGTGAGATTGATTGCCTCGGGACCTGCTGCTTCCCATAATATTATTGTTACGGAGGATAATAGATGCTTGACTTTTGGTAAAAATGATAAAGGTAAATCGTTAGTTATATTTTTATTTAAGATCTTTTATGAAAGGTTTTGATTATTTTACCTGCATATATCCGCAGAGTTTTCAATAGTGCTGGATTAGCAGGATATTATTATATCAGATATGAACATTATTTCAAAACTTTGGGTATGTGTTAGGCATCGCTATAAATATAATATATTTATATTTACGATCTACTGTTTAGAATTCTGCAGAAAAAAATCTTCGAATTGTATCAAAAATACTTTTGAATAATTTCATATTGTCGATCGATTGTAGGTCAGTTGGGTGTTGGTGATACTAAACGTCGGGATGAACCAACCGAAGTAGAAGCATTAAAGGGACACACTATTATAGCAGCATCTTGTGGTCGAAATCATACGCTTTTCTTAACCAGTCGTGGTTTAGTATTCGCCGCTGGGGACAATAAGTTAGGACAGTGTGGGGTTGGAAAATCTGATCCTTGTATAATTAAAGCTACAAAAGTTAAATATTCTGGACCTCCCATAGTAAAAGTAGGGTGTGGGGCAGAATTTTCTATGATATTAGATATTAAAGGTGGCCTACACTCGTTTGGATGTCCAGAATATGGTGTACTAGGTCATAATACAGATGGAAAATATTTTATAACAAATACGAAGATGGCGTTTCACTTCGAGAAAGTGCCTAAACGAATCGTTTTATATGTAGAGAGAGGTAAAGACGGTCATGTCACGCCATTAGATCGTGTTGAAATTACAGATTTCAGTTGTGGTCATTATCATACGGTAGCTATCGATAGTAAAAATCGTGCATTTTCATGGGGATTTGGAGGAATCGGTCGATTAGGCCATAACGAACAAAGAGATGAATTAGTGCCACGTTTAATTAAATTTCTTGAACCACCGAATCGAGGTGTTAGATCTGTCGCCTGTGGTAGTACTTACAGTATTGCGATTAATGTTCATGGTTCAGCACTTATGTTTGGACAAACTAAACGTACAGGAGAAGCTAATATGTATCCAAAACCTATTCAGGATTTATCAGGTTGGGAAATCAGATGTATTGGATGTTCACAAAGTAGTATAGTAGTTGCTGCAGATGATTCTGTTATTGCCTGGGGAGGCAGTCCCACCTTTGGAGAATTGGTAAGTAGTATTTCATATAAGCATTGAAGTGTTATTCGTTTTGATGATAAGAAAAATAAAAAAAACAAAATATTATTAAATACTTACAGGGTTTTGGAGAAATGCGTAAATCATCTACTACTCCTATGGAGGTAAAAGCTCTAGAAGGTTTATACATTACGGCGGTCACATGCGGCGTCTCTCATACATTAATGATCTGTCGAGATGATACCGAAGAGGAGAAAGCTAAAATTAATAAACTTCCAGTATATTCTGTTTAATTATTAGATAATTCCTTGGATTTATAAATACATGGGATACAATGATTGACACATCTTTATACAAAAAAAAAGAAAAAAAGAAAAAAAAACAATTGGAAAGAATGTTTTAATTCTATATACAAGTGTAATCATATCCCAACAAACAACATCAGCCTAACATCAGGGATGCATTGTAAAAAGATTTAAGCTATCTTTGCTTGGGTCCAGAAACAGTTGCAGCATAGAAATGCTCATTTCCTTGAAAAAAAAGTCTTAGCAGACTGCAAAATACGTCCATATAAAACATAGACTTAGCTATTACTCTACTTTGTACTTCCAATTTTTACTTAATCTGTAAATGACAGTTCATCTCTAATAGTAATCCCTTTCTGTTAGTAGCTCAGGATATAGACCAAACAGATAGATGCAAAAATATATTTTGATACGTTGCTATTTTATTGGAGTTCGCTGTAACTTTTAACCACAGTGAAAGTGATTATTTGTATGAGAAAAAGTGCTGGGAACTGGAAAATTGTTATAAAAGTTTTATTTCTACCATTCATTGTAGTGAATTTATAATCTTGTAATCTATACCATTGATTCATTACGGTAGTACCTGAATCATTGCACCCATAGAAATTTTTATATTATATAAGTACAATATAATACATGACATATAGATACATAAAAATAATATTCAGATGTCCAATGATTTATAAAAAATATTTTATTGACTTAATATTTATGGAGTATGGCCAATAATTTTATTTGATTTTAGCGCGTAAGGAATGATTACTTCCTTGAAACCAGCATTATTTGTCATACTTTTTTTGTATGGAAATTAATTTTTTTTTATTGTACACATGCAGGAAGTGAAGTTTCAGTGAACATTATATATTGTTGGCTATTGTATTATTATACAAGGTATTCCAAGATTTAAACTATCACAATTCACAAGTATCTGGAATCCCTTGTATCTCATCTTTACACAACTATTTAAGATTATCCATCATATTATTATTATTATTATTATTTTAAGAATTTTTAAATGAAATAGAGTATTGATTTTACAACATTCATTTTGTTTATTGTACATACAAAATGAGTATAAATCTATAAAACTTACTTTACATTTTATAAGACAAACTGTAAAGAACACTGCCAAAATGTGTTTAAACATTTTTCATTTTTTTTATTGTGACACGTCCGGTATTTAATCATTCCATTTCGTTCTATGTAATACTCTTATGCAGATTTTGCACTAAAACGAACTCGTTCTAATAAATTTGTAACGAATGTACAAGTATAATTGTCAAATAAATGAAATTTTTAAGAAAAGTAGATTTTTATTATTATAGTTGTGAATTCATATAATCTACAACATCTTTTATATATTTCTTTGGAACGTTATTATGTCTCCAATGTAATAGTTGATATGATAAATAATATATTGGATCTACTGGACGATACTTTAAAACACTGGTTAATGCCCAGATGAGTGCTAATACTTTATTACACCTGTATGTGTATGTATGTATATTACAAATTTAAATAAGAAAAATGCGATGTTATAAAATAATAGACACAATATATGTAGTCATAGGAAAAAAACCTTTTATATATTATAAATTTTACTTACGTGAGTTTTCTTGATTCCAGATGTTCATAACAGGAACATTTAAATGGTTTAAAAATGTAAGATTCCCTTGTTATCGTTGAGTCACTAGAAGAAAGATATTTTTCATTTGAAGTATACGAGTGATAGTCCTGTACAAATTCTGTTTCACTGGAAGTAACTTCATTTTCTGTTTTATCTTGCGATATTAAAGACATTTATGCTGATATAATATACTAATAATTTTGCAATATCTATAGCTTTTTTTTTTTCTTTTTATATATACTTCAAAATAAATTTGTAGATATAGCGAAGAAAATTATATAAAATTTCACAAAGGGAACTCAAAAATAATTGAGCATCAGTTTACATTGTTGAAAAAAAAAATGTGTATGGCCTTGTTATAAATATGTTAAAAATGCATGAATTTAGTAGTCTGAACATATCATATGTATTAATATAATATAATAGTAGCATATAATATATATTGAAAATGCTTTATTTACAAATAAGTTACAATAGATTTGTGTATAAGACATTTACCATATATTTATTTCGAGGATTCTATTTGTATATTTCCACTTATTTTTAATTTTTGGATCAGTATAACTTCTATAAATTATGTGCATTAAATGTAATAGAATATAAGCAAGTAAAAGGCAAATCACTAAAAAAAAATTGTACTAATGCATAAATTTATGTTTATATAAACATATACATATACATATACATAATATATATATAAATATATATATATTAGGTTGGTCGTTATTTGACCTTTGGAGGAATTTTTGTGAGTGGACCTCCCGATCGAAATAAATATATATATATATAAAAAAAAAAAAATCATTTTCAAATCTCAGCATTTTATCTTAATATTAAAGCACATTGAATGACATATAGCTTTGTATATTTTAATGACATAGAGATGTTAAATACTTTTAGATATAATTTTTTATAATAAGCTAGGAAAACAGAATAAATTTGACTACTATACAAAAATAACGAGTATATACATATATATATGTATATGTATATTATATACATAACAACAAATTTTATATAAGTGTATAAATGTAACAAAGCAAGAAACTATAAAAAGTGATCAAGTGTCTGTGATAAAAACTTTATCAGTATTATAATAGAAATTATTTATTTTTGAATATTTAGAAATAAATTGAGAGTTGTTCATTTTGACATACCATATTCGCACATCAAATGTATATTGTAGGAGTACTCTGCACAATATTTTAGAAGTAAATTAAAATATTATAAAAGAAAGCAAAATTTACAATTGGCTAGCTTATTATTAATGGTTCAAAGCACCAGCTTATCTTTCTTGGCTTACCCTAAATCCAATTTTTTGTACACCTGCAATATATAACTATAAATTGATGATATTTTTAAAATTCGTATTTAATTAAATTATTAATTAATCGAAGGTCTATAAATCGTTAGCACATTTTTGTATAGTTCACAGATGGTGTATGTTTGTTTCTTTATCTAATGTAATATAATTCTAACAATGATTCACAATATTATGTATTCATTGTAACTTGTTGTAAGTTGTTTAATAAACAACATATCATACAGTAGGCGCCATGCTTATAATCATTACCAAAAGGATTTCTTTATCACAGCCACTTAAATCATACTGCAATAACAACGCGAATATGCATTCTGTGGTTCATAATCTTCAGACAATTGCATCCCTCTTTTTCCCATTCGATATCTAGCACCGGTCATATTGCCATTATCAATATATTTTTGAGAGTGAGTATCCCATAAACCAGGAGTTTGCAGTATCTAGTTATATATAATATTTAGTTTTAATGATCAAAAATAATCAATAATATATAATAAATCGTTGTATTTTACCTTTTGAACGAGTTCCTCGAAGCAACACTTTACTCCATCCGCAGTTTTCGCGCTACTTTCGATATATAAGGACTGATGTCTCCTAGCAAATTGTAAGCCTTCTTCGTTGCTAACTTCCCTATTTGGTAAATCGATTTTATTACCTACTATCATTTTAACGATATCAGTTTTATTGCAATACGTGTTCAATTCGTTAAGCCATGTATCTAGTTTTAAAAACGTATTTCTATCGGTAACGTCATATACTAGAATAGCTCCCTGTCCGTCTCTATAATAACTTGGTGTTAAAGTACGAAATCGTTCTTGCCCAGCAGTGTCCTATAAACATACAACGACAGACATTCGATTAAAACAATTAAGACTGTATATATAATTATAGTTTCGGTACGATATTGTAAATATAACAAACCAATATTAATTGTATAACTAACCCAAATAGCAAGTTTCACTATACCATCATCGAATGTGATGTATTTTGTTTTATAATCCATGCCGACTGTGTTCCGCATATTTTCCGAAAATTCATCTTCCGTGAACCTCAAAAGTATACTAAAAAGAAAACAAAGAAGAAAAACAGAAATAAATACAGGAAGAGAAAGAGGGGGCAAAAAAGAAGAAAGTTGTATTATCAATCAACTTTACGCCTTGTATTAATCGCATTAAGAAAAATTAGTTATATATATATACATATATATATACATATGTGTGTGTGTGCGCATTTACGACATATCTACCTTGATTTACCCACGTTAGATTCTCCTATCATAAGAAGTTTCAGCACTGTTAAAATATTTTGATCCATGTTGTGATCATCCATAATATACTGTCGAGTTAAATTCAAATCTTTTTAAACGAATAATACGCGTCTTATTATTCCCTTACAAAACCACTACACCCGATTGACTTTTAATAATGCACCGATATAATACTATATATCTGTACCTCATAAGTATTAAATTATCAACAAGATAAACGCGTCAGAAATTAATACGATGACACAAAAGATACTACTACTAACTGCAAAAAAAAACACTTAGAGAGACTAAATAACTCTTTTCTATGGTAAAGATTGCTATAGATTTTACAATTGTACTTTAGATGGCGCAACAATCACCGAACCCTATCTCAAAAGCTTATTCTTTCTGACTTTGCACGACTTCTTTGTAATCTTCGTTCTAGTTAATGCAATATGTACATATATATTTTTCACACACACACACACATTATTTATTGATTATCATTTCTATTTAAATCTACTCGCGGATGAAATCACTCTTATCAAACTCATTAATAATATTATTTTATACTTCGTTAACTATGCTTATTAAGAACGATCGTTACTGAAAAAATTGTTTTTTCGTATATTTATTTATTTATTTTTTCGTTTTAATATAAACAAACACAATATCAAATTATTGTAAATGGTTAATACAAGTGAGATATAATATCGTTTCTCGTTAATTTTTATCGTCCGTATTATGGTGAATTCATTTACGAATTCATATTTGCTTGTTTAGTACGTCGATTGTTTAAAGAAACGTACGCTTTAAATAGATCGATCGATCGATATCATACGAAATAAATAAATGGAAAGGGAAAGAAAAGAAAGAGAAAAAGAAAATAAAAAAAAAGAAACAATGGAGGAATTAATACGAGCGGTAATATTCCAATTTCATTTTTATTAGTGTGGTATCTGTATCAGAGAAAATATGGGTGCCAGTCTTTTCTAACCTATACCAAATTCGGTATTCGCATAATAGCACGTCCGAGGATGACGCTTGTAATAAATTATTAACGGACAATAAGATGTTGATTATTAAATGTTATTCTCACGGAATATAAAATACACAATGAATAGTAGTAAACTTTCTAAATAAGTTATGAAAAATATCTATATATATATATATATATATATATATGCATATACACGCGTCATACGTCCATCTACCTATTTATCTATCTATCTATACATATATATATATATATACATATATCTATATATAAGTGAAAAGTTATTTACATTGTAATTTGAAAAATGACGATATGTAATCTATTCTGAACGATAAGTTTGTATACTTTGGTGAATAGTAATTTTTGATTTGAGTCGATCGAGAAAAAGCAATATAAAGATATATATATATACATATACATATATATATATATATATGTACATATGTATGTATGTATATGTACGTATATATGTTTATATATAAATATATAAATATATATATATATATATATATAATTATTCTAAAGGCGTGTACATTAAGTAATATCGAAATAAAAAAAAGAAAAATGTATGTAAGAGTACACGCCTTATCTAAAATAAGGTAAAGAGAGAAGTTTGGCTTGATTGCAAGGATAAAGATGGCCGCGGTAGGCTGCCATGAAGGGAGTGCGTCGCTCGTGCTCGTGGAAATGGGACGTTGCAACATCGAAGTGTCATTGTTGTTCTTATGAAGTGTCAGGTAGTGACGTTAAGTTAATACAGTTGAGTGAACGAATTTAACGAAGAATATTACGATATGGCATCCGACGGGTAAAATATATCTTATTTTATTACACTATTAATAATTGTAAAAAGCGATATATATATAAAGAGAGAGAGAGAGAGATAGAGAGAGAAAGAGAGAGAGAGAGAGAGAGAGAGAGAGAGAGAGGCCGTCGCATAACGATTATAATGTATGTGTATGCTTTTGCCCGAATGGTTTGCAGATCGATAGTGAATTTTTACCACTGACCCGTCCCAGTTTTCACTCCGGACAGGTTTTTCGTGTTATTAGATGGTACCTAAGTAATAACGTTTCTCACGATTACCAGTAGATATTTGGGCGGGTCCCTTGCAATTTCCTTATTGTCTTTTACATTTGTCATTTTTATGCCTTACTCGCTCTCGTTTCCCTTTTCTCTGCGCACTGCGTTATCTTTCCCTTTTTCTTCCTCTTTCACTCTTTCTCTCTCTTTCTTTTTCTCTTCCCCTCTTTCTCTCTTCCTCTCTCCTTTTCCTTTTTTCCTTCCTTCACGATTTCGCGCTTTCATTTTTCTTTTTTCGCGGACTATACGCACACGATCTACGCGCGAATGACTCTCCGCGGCCTATTTTAACCAATTAAACGGATAACATGACATCAGGCAGTTGCTTGTAATGCCACCAGCATTCCCATCAATTTATAATCTTAACAATAGGGGTCGAATGTTCCTTTCCTTGAGTTACTTTTTTGCCAGTACTTTTTTCTTTTTTCTTTTATCATTGTTATAATTTTTTATTTTTTTTTTTTATTTTTTCATATTTTTGTCTTACGCCTTTGATTCCTGGGGGAAAAAAAAGTGACTAATGGATTCTGTGTCCATGTGCCACCGACAATCAGTTTGGTTATTAATGTCCGCTTGTTATTTCCCTCCCTTTTAACGTATTTACATTCAGTTCGGCCCACCCAGATAATTTGGTTATACTCATAATTTATTTGTATTCCTTTTAGAATATAATAAATATCGACATATACGTATATGATATATATATGCGTGCAAAAAATCTGTGTCACGTGCATCTCATATATGATATATCTGAATTACGAACATTTGCAGTAGGATGGAATGGGTAGAAATCATAGAACCACGTACAAAGGAGCATATGTATGCTAATCTTACTACTGGAGAATGCGTATGGGATCCACCACCTGGCGTACCTGTGTAAGAGATCATTAGTTTTTATATCGTTGAACCGATACAATCATCGTTCAGACATTATGCATCATTCATTAGTTCACACTTATGAATAATTTACAGGAAGAAGACGGATAATAATCAATGGTGGGAGTTATTTGATCAGAATACCTCAAGGTTTTATTATTATAATGCCACATCTCAGAAAACTGTTTGGCACCGCCCTACCGATTGCGACATTATCCCATTAGCAAAGCTTCAGGTAAATAATTTTGTCTAGCCTGATACTTGATCACATTCTTTTGGTACATTTTAATTTATAAAAAAAATTGGGAAATTACCGTAGACGTTAAAACAGAACACAGAGCCTGCTGGTAGTAGCGGTGGGGATGTACAAAAAAATGCAGAATCGAGAAAGAAAGAGTCCGTATCTACGCAGACTCAAACGCCTGTTAGTCGTTCGATGCGTTTCAATCACCAAGACAATCCTAATTTATCTGTTACACTGGTAAGATCATTTTTTTGCCGCTAAGATATCTGTTCACGTATATGCTTCTTTTTCATACTTCTCTCTTATTTTCTTTTCTTTTTTTTTTTTGGTTTGTTTGGGTAGCAAGTGGGTAATGCTAGTAAATCTCGAACATCTGGCATCGGTGTGGATATGCAGACATCTCCACCGTCTCCATCTCCTTCCTCGAGGCGACATCATCATCACCACCATCATCACCACAATAATCGACACCATAGACATCACGAAGTACCGGCCACTAGACGACAGCACAATCATTCGCAAGATTCTGGTCGATCCAGCGACAGTTCTGTCTCCCATAGTCGTACGTCCTTAGAATCAACAGGGTATCGATTGTTAGACTCACCTCATCGTCATCATCATCGTTCTACGGTCCAGCCTCCACCAACGCACGCCCAGTCCTCGCCTAGACAGCACAGCGGCACATTAGAAGGTAGATGTCACAAAAGTGGAACCCTTGAAAGCGTGAAAAATCAGAAGTCCATACCGTTGGGCGAACCACCGCCACTGGGATTGTCGCTCTCAACCAGTACCCCTCTCTTCAAAAAGAAAACTTTCCCGGATACGCAGCGCGAGGGTAGAGTAGGAAACTTGGATCTCGAAAAGAACAAAAATGGTAAGATAGAGAGCTCTCTTCCCCCCCCCCCATACCCCGAAGATCCTTTCCTTTTTATCGCATCGAATCTCGAATCATCGATTATTTAAATTTTATATTCGAAAATTTAGGTAAAGAAAGTAGTAGGGGTTCCTATGGTCCCGAACCGAGTACGTCCCCATACAGAGATTCCTTAATGGAGTCAAGAGTATTCAGGCAAGAGATGCCACCGTATCGTCCGCCAGAAGTTCAAATAAGTCATAGTTATAAATCGCAAGGGGAAAAGTATGGTTCGTTGGTGGAGAGTGGTAACCGTTTCCTTAGAGAAAGAGATTGGGAGATCCATCAAAGGGAAAGAGTTAATAGTTTGGACAAATCGAATACGTCTGCCTTTTATCCAAGTTCCATGCATCAACGGAATATGAATAAACAAGATACAACAGGTAGTATAGGTAAAAGACATTATGGATGTTCCGCGTCATTGTCGGAAGCAAATGTTCGTGATATGTATGGGGCAATGTTAGCAGAGAGAAACGATCCATCCAAGAGTCTAGTGCGTGGTACGGGAATTATCGGTAACGTAGCTAAGCAAAGAAGTATGGAAGTATCTGAAAGAGAAAGGGAACGGGATCGTGAAAGAGAGAAGGAATATAGGAGGAACACTGCGTGCAATAATTCGCTCGATTGTAAGTTAAATAATCGTACGACGACGTAGTCGTCGCCATTAAATTGTTTATGTCGTCGCTAAGCCAACCTTATTTTATTGAGATATGATCGTTATCGATTTTTAGGCACGTCGCAGCCTCTGGCTCGTAGTTATAGTTTTGTGCAACAGCAAAAGTTGCAACAATTGCATCAGCAGCAGCAGCAACAACAACAGCAGCAGCAGCAGCAACAACAACAGCAACAGCAGCATCAACAGCAACAGCAAAGCAGAAGAAGGGATAGAGACGAGGATGCGATGCACGAGCGTTATTTGATAAGTCAAAGTCACGAACAAACTAGGCAGCGACTTAGTAGTAACACAAGTAGTAGCAACAGTAGCAACAGCAGTAGTAATAGCGCTGTAGGCGAAGATATCGAAGGCCATTTGGATGTGGAAGATAGTAAGAAAAAGAGAAGTAATGGTAATCCAAGTCCTCCGTTGTCTCCATTCTATGGAAATCTTTTGTCGGATGCCGATCATTTGTTACCACTTCAACATTATATTCTACAGCAAGCCAAGCTGTCAGGTACTCGGGTTTTTTTTTTTCTCATCCTGCTGTTGTATCTTTCGATGTATCGTAGCGTTTTTTACATAAGCGCCGTGTTACTTATTTGTTTGTTTCCAAAGGTTGTTACAAGTTGGGAGATCCATTGTTGGTAGAGGAGGGTGACGATTCTTTGGACGAAGAAGGTGGTCGAAGCGGAGGTATCGGGGGAAGAGTCGACGATGATTCCGATGATCAGTTTGCCGATGACGAGGCTGCAAGTAATCAGGGTGACTCGTCTAGCCAAGAGTATCTCGAGGATCATTATGCCGGTTATTATAATATATTTGTTTTTTTTCCATTAACGATTTATCCATCTATGGACATAAATAACAATGAAACATTAAAATATCCTTCGTTTATTTTATACGATTTCTAGATCTGGGTAATTACGATACCGCCGGTTTGGCAACCTATTATAATACGGCCGATACGTTGACAAGGCCGCAACCATCTCCCCCGGCTTCGCCTACTATAGTGACGCAACCGGAAACGCAGGATACCACTACCCTCGTAGTTCCCTGCGTAAGACGAGTATCGTTGCCGTCGTCTACCCTAACATCAACCCCGAGCGTGGTCACCGGAAACGATAATACAGATTTGGACGAGGCACGCCGTGACGATAGTACAAGCGGCGGTGACATTGAAAAGTACGCTCAGGACAATCTTAATTTGAATTGTGGAAGACCTAAGGGATTGAGATTATTGTTCCGTAAGAAATTCAGTGTCCGTGATATTTTAAGTTGGTCGAAGGATCCGATACCACAGCCGATGTTGGTGGTAGTGGACGGTGAAAAGTTGTTGAAAAGGGAGGCATGCAATTTGTTTCGATTGGTACAAGTATATATGGGGGATCGCAAGGCGAACGTCGGTATGACGTTGGACGGCGTTGCAATGGACATAGTGAATACGGCGTTTTCTAAGCCACCGTTGCGCGACGAATTGTACGTTCAAATCTGTAGGCAAACGACGGAAAATCCACGTAAGGAGAGTCTTCGTAGAGGTTGGGAATTGATGGCCGTATGTTTAGCCTTCGTACCACCGAGCGCCACGTTCGAGCCATATCTCGAGGGATACATGAACAGGCACCGTGATCCGAACTTCCAATTTCCTGAGGTTGCCAAGTGGCCGATTCACGTGCAGGTTAGCCATTACGCAACCGTTGCCTGTAAACGTCTTCAGCGAATTGGTGCTCACGGTAAACGACAGCCACGCAAAGCTACCGTAGAGGATATCGATCAAGCCAGGGTAATTATTTCACACGAATTATTCTAACCGTATATATATATATATGTTTCAAATTCCCGACCGCCCCTCAAAACCTATAAAATAACCTCGTTTTCCTTCTTTCTTTCTTTCCGGACGATAGATCCAAATTTTCCGTGCGTCGATGTTCGGAGCAACGTTATCCGAGGTAATGGCCTTGCAAAGAGATCGTTTCCCGCTTCGTGAATTACCGTGGATACAAACGACGTTAACGAGACAAGTATTGGTACGTGGGGGTACATTGACGGAAGGTATATTCCGGGTATCGGCCGATGCCGACGAGGTTAGCGCTTTGAAAGCCTGCTTGGATAAATTTGAGGACGGTGCGATATTGGCAGCCTCCCAAGATGCACACGCTCCTGCTTCCTTACTTAAGTTATGGGTACGCGAATTGTACGAGCCTTTGATACCCGACTCATTTTACGCGGAATGCGTATCCATGCGCCACGACGACGCACAAGTTTCGGCTACCAGCGTGGCAGCCATCGTCGACAGATTGCCCGATCTCAATCGACGCGTACTCTGTCACCTCATAAGATTCTTACAGGTATGTAAAAAAAGAAAAAACAAAATTATTATCCCTCGAAACACAAGTCAAATCCGTTTTGCTCTTCAACGACCGCCATCATCATCATCATCATCGTCATCATCATTTTAGCATTCCATTGACATAACAACTCGAAGCTTTCTCCAAATTACGATTTGCCACTGATAACCGTTATCGACTTTGTCCCTCCTTTTTTCTTTGTTTTTTTTTTTTCTAATAATTATATTAACTAAAATCTATAAGTTTCGATAACAACACCATTTCCGATAAGTGTACGTACATAGATGTTGTATATAGTTGCACTGTTTGGCAAATACTGCGCGCGCGTTAACGCTCGTTGATCGACGTTGTTATGCCAACGAATGATGCTGGTTGATGATTAGTTGGTGGTAGGTGGTAACAGCAAACCGGGATTATAATGATCGTTATCATCGAATACGGTCATGTA
>OU426864.1:2378121-2383121 GCA_911387685.1 Dolichovespula media | reverse complement strand
AACTTACTGCAATAGGGGTCCTCCTTGCCGGTGTTAAAGAAAAATTTAGATCCCAACAACGACGAGACATCCTGCTTGATCGCTCTACGCTTTAGCAAGGCCGGACTATCGTCCGCGTGATAGCCCATTATGGCGCAGCTTAGGCTGTCATTGCCCTTGCAGGAAAAACACTCGCCCTTTAAGAAGGTCGAATAACTCGAACATTCGTGTGCTATGTATTGACACTTCGAATTGATGCTCTCGGTGAAGAGCTTTATGGCACGCACGTGATTGCAAGCCACAAGGACACGTGACGCCTCATCGAAACCCTCGCGTATTAGGGTCAATGGTAGGGACGGTGTAGTCTCGCTTAAATCGGTACAACCTGGCTGTTCCTTTCCGTTGTTAGGATAAAAGTCCAAATGTCCGCAAGCCTGGCTCATCCCATAACCTGGAAGCCCTTATAGTTTTTTTTTTTCTTTATATACACTTTATTTTTTTCGTCATTAAACTCGTCGGACTTATATCGATATTTTCGTTCGACGACGATCGATCGATCGATAATCATTGAATATAATATATCATAAATGAAATTTCGTAGACCGAGTGGATGGATGGACGAATTGTAATTGAAAAAAAAAAAGAAAAAGAAAAAAATTATGTTTCTTCTAAACGTCATTTCTTAATTTAATTAAGCGCCATTTTCACTATTTGTAATATTTAAATAACGTATAAGGAGGAATATATTTGTGAGTTTATTTTTACGTTCTTTCTTCTTTTTCTTGGTTTTTTTTTTCTTTTTTTCTTTCCCCCTCTTCTCTAAAACATGATATATGTAATAGAATGTACGTTGAAATTTCACTTCGACTAGGAGGCACGAAGAAATATGTATATAATCAATTTATTTTCTGCCGATCGATTCAATGTCGCTCGCAATTAGTTATATGATAGAATTAATTAACGAATTGAGTTGAACGAATAAAAACGACGCTTTTGTTTTTTTTTTTTTTTTTTTCTTTTGCAATCGACAAAATCCTCTTCCTGTCTCATTTTTTTTTACAACAAAAAGGATAAGGATATATGTCCCGTTGAAATTTCGTTTATGATATTACCATTGACGCGCATTTATTTATTTTTTTTTTTTCGATGACAAAGGGTTCAAATATATAAATGAAAAAAAAAAAAGAAAAAAATAAAAAAGAAAGAAAGAAAAGATATATACGTTCTCTCTTTTTTTGTTTTTTTCTTTTTCTCTCTCTCTATCTCAATATTGGACTCTACGCTTACCTAAGAAAAATATACTCTTTCCGTCCGTATGAATGACGTCGACCAATTGGGCATCGGTATAATCCAAACGAATGTGACTTGGCATCCCTTGAAAATATGGTTCCGCTGGATCTAAGCCCGTTATGCGACCGATGTTACCGCGTAACTTTTCACCAGCATAACCGGCTGTATGGGCACCGAGACTGTGACCTATCAGATGAACGTCGTTTGGATCCAATCCGTAGTTGGTCTGTTTTATTTATTTATTTTTTGTTTAATTTGTTTTTTTTTTTTCATTCCATTTCATTTCATCAAACAAACAAGCAAACAAACGCCATTATAAAAAGTTCGCAATCATATAGATATTTAGGTAATAACGAACAATACATTGTGATAATGATTAAAAAATACGACTCTTTATTTACCTGCAAGTGTTTGATAAGATGGGCGATCTCTAAGCCGACCAATCTGGTATTGGCAGTGGCCTGGGTATAAAGTGGCAAACTACCGCCCGCCCAATCGACCACTATTACATTGTAATCGCCGTGCTTTAACAATTCGTTTCTCATTTCCTAAAATATTTGAGTATTAATTGTTTTCAATCATCCAATCCTCTACCGTTTCGTTTCTAATAAGAGATTTTCGTAAATAAATAAATATATATATATATATATATATATATATATATATATATATATATTACGTTATACCTTAACCCAACTGCTAAGCGGCGTATCAATGAAACCATGAATGATGAATTTGGTCTTTCGTTTGGGATCGAAGTTTGAATATTTGATCGATCTATCCTTGGCTACCGTCAGCACGTGTCCCTAAACGGATTACGGTTTATAATTAATTGAATTGCGTACGATTGGAATGATTCGAGATGTTCAATGTTTGTATCTTTTTAATACTAACCACGGTAGGATTGTCATTGGTGTACAGTATAAAACTGGTGTTGATCACTTCTCGCGGTAAAGGGAATACGTTGAGTGGTCGGTGCATCAAATGATACCAACTTCTGGTTATGTTCAAACATCCTAATTCGTCGTAACACCTCGTTTCGTTCTCGACTGTAAATTATACGTGGGTATGAATTTTTTTTTAATTATTTTTCTATATGTATTTTTCTCTCTCCATTCGCCATTAATTCCCCTGTCGTCGTTATCGTCGCTGTTGTTGTTCTATTTTTTGTTATATATACATACGTAAGTGGAGTAGGTATATTGAAAGTGGTAATTACATGGTAACCATGGTATGTTAACTTCGATTCGATCGCTTCTCGCCCATTGAAAGGGGTCCAGGATTCCGGCGGAGCAAAGAGCAGGAGTCAATGCGACGAGGAGCAAAATGGTTACTCCTGCGACCTCGGAGACCTCGTATTTACTCGTATCGCTCCTCCTCGTCCTAAAAAAACAACAAACCAATGAACGAACAGAAATAAAAAAATAAAAAAAAAAAACGAGAAATACAAATAAGTAAAAGGACTGACGTTAAATTTCGTCCCTTTCGTCAATTATTTCTCTTCTTTTTCTTTTTTTTTTATTTTTTTTTATGGGGGGAGGGGGGAGTAAGAAGAGAGATGTAGTAAGATCGGTTTCGTTGAAGGGAACGAATGATCATATTGAACACGTTTTTTATTTCAAGAAGAAAATTTTTGCGCGTATGAATTTTTATAAGATCGACGCCGATCTTATAAAAATTAAACATAACATTCTCCTTTGTTACTTTTTATAATAAATATATATACACATACATATATATATTTTTTTTCTAATATAAAAATGATGTCCTTCGATGCTATCGAATATTTTTTTTTGTGTCCTCTCTCAAAAGAACATTTACGACGATTTTTGTCTCTCTTTGTCTTCCTTTTTTTTTATTTTTAATTTTTTTTTTTCGTTGCATCTTTCTTTTCATTTCGTTCCTTTCTCCTCGTTTCAACATCCAACTTCGTCGTACGGAATAATTGTATCATCCCATGGGATCGACGAAAATTACAAAAAAAAAGGGTGGGATCCTACGTGCAAATGCAATTATCTCTCTCTCTCTCTCTCTCTCTATCTATCTATCTATCTATCTCTCTATTCAATTCCGCTTCTTTCACCTAGTCGTAAAAGTCTAAGCGCGCGCGCCCATTTCGATTTTTATTGCGTGAAGGAAAACGTTCTTTTATGGGGGACCGGGGAGAGGGTTGGGGTTGGGGGAGGGCTACTATTAAATCCTGAAAAAAAAAACGAACTATCCATCCTTTCTCTTCTTCTCTAAAGGAGAGCAGCGACTACTTTACTTTAAAAATGTGATCTCAACGAGGATAACTCCTTTCGAAAGTGTGCCTCGCGTAATCGTTAAAGGAAAGAGAAAGAGAATATGATTAAAATGAGAAAGACGAGGAGGAGGGAGGGGGGAAGAAAAAGGAAGAAAAAAGGAAAAGAAGAAGAAGAAAAGATAAACAAAAATAAAGATGAAGAAGAAGAAGAAAAAGAGAGATGTTGGAAATTGGCCACGAAATCTCTTGAGAAAAGTAAGAAACCGGTCCTGGACCAGGTCGTGCATTTCACTCAACGGAGAGAGAGAGAGAGAGAGAGAGAGAGAGAGAGAGAGGGAGAAGTAAAGGGGAAGAGGAGAAGGTATTCGGGTATTAAATAATCATTATTTCGAAAGTAAGAGTGTAAATATGGCGCCAAAGTAACTCACAATATAGCGTAACACAGAAAACATAATGTTGTATGAGAGCGAGAAAGATAATGGGATTTGTAAAAGATGATATAGAGAGAGAAAGAGAGCGATATATATATATATATATATACATACATATACATACATATATATATGTATATATGTATATTTACACACACACACACACACAGACAACGTGGCCCAGATTCGACGTCCTTCCCTTCGGCAATGTTGTATCACTTCCTGTTTCATCCCCTCCCCCACTACTTTTTTTTTCTCCCTCCTTTTTCTCCTTCTTTTCTCTTTCACTCGATTCTCAACGTCCTTGCTCTTTTCCTCGTTCTCTCTCTCTCTCTCTCTCTCTCTCTCTCTCTCTCTCTCTCTCGCGTGCCCTCGTTCACTTTTCTTTCTTTCTTTCCATTTTTCTTTTTCTTGTTTTTCTCGAAGTATCTTTTCTTATTTTTTTCTTTTTTGTATCAAGATGACATTACTTCTTTTGTCTCTCTTCTTCTACCTCTTCCTCTGTTTTTCTTTACCTTTATTTTATTTTTTTTCTTTTTCTTTTTCTTTTTTTTTAAATAATAATACGAGAAGCTATACGGCATGCGTTTGTCGGAGAGAAGAAAGTCGTCTAAACGATACACATGGGGAAAGTAGGCTCTCTCGAGAGAGTATGATAAAACATGGGATCTCGATGTTTGTTTCCCTTCCCTTCCCCCCACTCCCATTCTCTCTCTCTCTCTCTCTCTCTCTCTCTCTATCTATCTATCCATCTGTCTGTCTCTCTTTATACGACGATAATTTTACAATGATTTCCATTGATCGAGAATTCCGTGATTTGTGACGTAAGCAAATCGACATAGGAACGATTCAATTTTCCAATCGTCACACTCGAACAGATAGTTCCGACGAATCTGTTTAATTACGTTTAATTCGTATGATTATTCCTTCGTTTAACGTACGAGCCAATAATTATGACAATGATATAATCGATATAATTATATGATATATATATATATATATATATATATATATATATATATATATATATATACACATTTTTAGTTTTTAATTGT
>OU426864.1:2353121-2373121 GCA_911387685.1 Dolichovespula media | reverse complement strand
TACGTTGATAATAGTTAATGTATCTAGCTATATATATATAAAAAAAATTATATATATATAGTATTATAATATGTATTTTTAATTTTTACATACATACATATATATATATATATCTACGTGATTGACTAAACGGTTGTAAAATGTCCATGAAATGTTAATAACAATTTTTTGACGAGGTTTTGACATATCATTCGTATAAAATTGAATGTCTATTCGTAATAAACGTTTTCAAAATATTATATGTACATATATGAATATACATCAAAGGCACGCGTATGAGTTATAAAAATATTTCGATTTATAGTAAAACGTCGTACGTGACGTACAATATCGATGAGAATATAAATCCGACATTTAAATTTGTTTCCGTAACTCGATGAAAATTTATTTCGATTTTGGATATCAGAAAGATAAGATACTTGTTTTACATTATTACATTACGAAAATTGTATCGTGTATTTGGATTTAAAAAAAAAAAAAAAAAAAAAAGAAAGAAAGGAAGAAAAGGAAAATGAGAGTGAAAATTAATTTTTGGTCTAAGAAAAAAAAAAAATAATACGATTACAATACCTCGTCAATTTTGTCTTAAAAATTTGTCGTTTTGATAAAGATACATTATCAAATAGAGAAAGATAGAGAGAGAGAGAGAGAGAAAGAGTATATATTAAAAATCAAATTAAATAACTAATAAAAACGTTCGAGAGTTGTGTTGTGTACTACGAAAGGAAGGCAACGTTCTCCTCGTGTTTGTCATCGAATAATCAGTTCGAAAGAATGTTGGCGCTTTCTCGTCGTCGTTCCCGTCGTTTTCGTTCATCCTCACGTACGTACATATATATACGTACGTACACATATACGTACTTACGTACGTATGTACGTACCAACATACGTATATATGTATATTTCGATAATAATAAATAAAAATTTTTACGACGGTATGTTCCAACATTTTCTTTTCCTTTTTCTTTTTTTTTTCTTTCATGTCTTTTTTTTTTTTTTTTTTTTTTTTCTATTGACATTAAGCGCACACGTTACTTACACGAGTTAACGCGTCGTAAATGAATAAGGTATAGAAAGGAACCGTGCGTATTAGAATCCAAACGACGAGTATTAGAAATCGGTTAGGTTCGCGATACGCGACATACCGCGAGGATCTCGTTAACTTTCAAAGTCAATCGAAATGTTTCTCGTTCGTTTATATTCGCTTTTTTTCCTTCTTTTTCGATTTTTTTCCTTTCCTATCCTTTCCTGACTTTTCATTATATTTTTTCTTTCTTTTTTTTTTTTTTTTCCATACAAGATTCTCACGCGAAAGTATGCCCAAGTTCAGGATCATAATAAGGATCGATTAATCTCTTTCGAGATTATCTTTTAGAGGGGCGAGGGAGGGGGGGGGGCTGGAGGTCACGCAGTTAGACTATCCGAGATAGGAAAGGAGGGAAAAAAAAATAGTTGGCTCGAAAGGTTTTCGAGGAATTTAATCGATATTATTTTATTTTATTTTATTTTTTTTTCATTTTTATTTTCGTAACAAACCGAGAACCAAAAATATTTCCCGAACGTTTCGTATCAATCTTAACGATAAATTCCAAGAAACGAAGCGATTATTGACGATACGTACGTATTACGACGATTCTAAAGCGGTTTAAGAGATGCAATTTGATAAATATGTTTTTAATACGGGAACAGGATGTCCACCGTATGTAGATATAAACAAGTACGTAGATACGAATGTTGTTTTTCTTTTTTTTTTTTTTTTTTTCTTCTTTTATCGATTCTATTTACATCCACTTTCTGTTCGATATATATTTGTATCGTAAAAATCCAACGTGGGAAAGATAGAGATAGAGAGAGAGAGAGAGAGAGAGAGAGAGAGATACAGAGAGTGATAGTAATTATATTAAAAAAAAAAAATTAAGATCATTTGCTCGATCAACGGTTAGATATAACCGTGAACAAAATGGTTGGCGTTAGACGACGAGACGATGAAGAATGTTATCTGAAGATTATCTTGCGTGTTTTTATCTTGCTTCTTTATCTTTTTTATTTATTTATTTTTTTTTTTTTTTCGTTAGAATTCAAAGAGTTACGTTTCCAATAGGAGGAAGAAGAGGAAGAAGATCCCACCCCCACCACTTGGGTTTTTGTCTTTCTTCTTCTTTTTCCTTTTCTTTTCCATTATATTATTCCCCGTCCGTTTTCGTCCTCCTCTTTTTCTAAAGTCATGTTAATTAAGGGAACGATTGAATCGCTTAATTTTCCATCTAATCACGGTTAACAAGCACGTTTTCAATTTAACGAGGTAGCCAAGGCGGAAGTGGCGTGCCTGCATGGCGATCCATAGATGCAGATGCGACTTTGTGGCTGCGAAAGTGGTTACACTTGGGAGTTTCTACGTAATGGTCTTTGAGCGAGTGCAACGTCTATCAAAATGTTCCGTTTCGCTTCGTCTCTCTCTCTCTCTCTCTCTCTCTCTCTCTCTTTTACATTTTTATTTTCTTTCTTTCTCTTTTTTTTTTAAAGTTACTAATGTATCTATCCATCCATCTATCTTTATAATTCAACTTTGATCTTACGTATCGATTAAATCTCGATAATAACTATAATTATTCTCAACTGATAATAGATAAATGGATACTATAATATCTATATAAAAAAAAAAAATATATATATATATATACATACATATATATATATATATATATATATATATATATATATATATAAATATACAAAAGTAATGAGAAAAAGTATAATGAACGCAAATTCATTATAATTGGTGCCTGTAAAGATTATAATTAATTCCCGATCCTTCTCGTATCTTTTAATCATCTCTCTTTTGGAACAAATTATAAATCTATTGTGACGTATTAAATATGAAATACCACGATTATATTGGAACTAAGTAAAGAAGAAAAGGAAAAACAAAAAAAAGAAAGAAAGCAAAAGATGATCTTTTTTCTTCCTCCTCCTTTTTGTTCCTTTTTTCTTTTTTTTTTTTTTTTTTTTTAATTACAATTTACTACGTGCAGTATTTCACAAAAAATGTATTATTATTATTATTATTATTATTATTATTATTATTATTATTATTAATATTATTAATATTATCAATATACTTCGTTGATCGAACAAAATCGACGAAAGAGAGTGAGAAGATTAAAAAAAAAAAAAAAATAAAATAAAATAACATTCGTGCAAATTCATTACGTTCATTCATTTATCAATAATCGGTTTATCAAATGAATACACGTCCAATTATCCAAAATTATGTTCTTTTACTTTCGATTGTAAATCTTTTGCGCGTGCATGTGAATTTTTCCAATAATTCAGTCAGCTCCTTGATTATAATATTTTTCTTTTCGTTAATATATATATATATATATATACATATATATATTTTATGAAGATACGAACACACACACACACACACACACACACACACACACACACACACACACGAACGCACGCAAGCACAAGCCAACACACACGACCTTCCGATTCGATATGACCTTGACCCTTTCGTCACGCTTTCACGACGTCTCACGACGGCTCGACGTCTCCGACGTTTCTCGAAGCCAAAAGAAACTTAACGCGCAGGCCATCTTGATGATGTTCAGATGCATTTCTTTTCTTTCGTAAAGATCATCGCGAGTATATGATCATTGAAGATTCAAACTGATGACTCTAGAAATAATATTGGACGTACCGTGACGTTTGTGAAAGGTATATATCGTGTGTGCCGTTCCAGACGAGACTATCATTACTAACTTTTCATGGTTTACGTTGTAATTTGTATGTCTCTCTCTCTCTCTCTACGTTTGTGTTTGTGTTTGTGTGTTCCATGCATGCAAGTATATATATACGTACGTGTGTGATTCACGTACGATTAAATAGGGGAAAACTACTATGTTTTCATACGGAAGTACACACGATCGACTCTCAATCGATAGTTGCATAAGGATACACCGATTAATCTCTCTACGTGTATATTCATTTAATCATTTATTTCGTCGATTGACATTAATTTGTCTTATTACCAAGATATAAGAAAAAAAATAAAATAGGAGACGAAAGGAGAAGGAAAAAATTTCGTTCGAAGAATCCAAGGGGGGAAAAAAGAAAGGAAAGAAAAGAAAAAAAGAAAAATGAAAATCAAAGAAGATAACGTTCGACGATTGCATAAGATACGAGCTATCTCTTAGTATATGTTTGTGTAATTATTCGTTTACTTAATCGATTGATGTTTATCTTATTAAAAAAAAAAAAAAAAAAAAAGAGAGAGAGAGAGAGAGAGAAAAATGAAAGAAAAGATATGGAAACGCGTTCGGCCATTATCCCAAGAAAATAATTAATAAGTATTCGAAAGTTGAACAAGATTCAAATTAATCTCTACGAATATACGCATATATATATATACATATATATACAAGTATACATATACATATATATATATATATATATATATATAATTTGTGTATGTGTGTGGTTTCACGTTCATTTATTTAATGGAATTAAAAGGAAAATTTCATTTGCTTTATCTCGAAGATGAAAGAAAAAAAAAGAAAGAATCAAAAATAAAAAAGAAAGAATTCCTCGGACGAGTCTCCTTCCAACATCTGTGACTCTTGCGTCAATTTGATGAGCCAAAAAAAAAGGAAAAAAAGAAAAAATAGAGAGAGAGAAAAGAAAAAAAATATTCATGCATACATAGATAATTAACGATGAATAACATTGACCTATCGATAGATATTTAATTATTTACGATATTTCATGTAAATAACTCTCTCTCTCTCTCTCTCTCTCTCTCTCTCTCTCTCTCTCTCTCTCTCTCTCTCTCTCTCTCTTTCGCGATTACATGACAAACAATGTAAGCCCATTTAATCCTTTCGATATGTCCGAATGTTCCCCGCGAAAGAAATTGAAAAAAAAAAAGAAAGAAAAAAGAAAGAAAAGAAAAGAAAGGAAAAATAAAAAATAAAAAAGAAAACCCGAACGAACGAAAGCAAAAAAGAAGAAAGAAAAAAAATTGACGCTCTCGTCGCGCGACGTCGTTTTGTTTCATTTATTTTTCATCTCTTTTCTGTTTTTTTTCTTTTTTTTGTTTCTTTTTTTTCTATTCCCTTATTTCTTTGTCCTCTCCTTAACATTTCCATTTGACTTCAAGAACAAAAACGATAAAAGAGTGGTAAAAGGAAGGAAACGATTTGCACTTAACGAGTCAGTTTGCGAGTCGTCTCGCGTGCTGCTCGCCGATATATAAAAGCGCTTCCTAGTTCGTGAGTACTCGGAAATATTGTAGATATTTCTCCACTATGGTGTACCTTCGATTCAAATCGTTTGATTTTGTACATACCAATTCAATTTATATATATATATATATATATATATATATATATATATATATATATATATATATGTATGTATGTATGTATGTATGTCTCTTTTACAGATGCATACGTGCATACCAAACGATACAGCCATTTTTTTTTCTATCGAAAAGAAAACATCGATCCTTCCAATTTCTCTCTCTTTCTCTCTCTCTCTCTCTTTTTTTTCACGAAATTGAAACAAAGAAAAAGAAAAAGAGAAAAAAAAAATGGAAAAAATAATTTATAGTATATATATATATATATATAATATAAATATATAATTAAATATATTATATATAAATATTATAATATATATATATAATATAAATATATAAATTTTTTTTTAATTAAGTAAATCAACTTGAAAATGTGATATATAACGTTTCGCATACATACGTATGTAAGTACTCATGCATATATATATATGTATGTGTGTGTGTGTATAAATTATTATTAGATTCATATAGATATCCGATGAAAAACCTGTAACGAAGCGCTTTTAAAAGTCATTCGATAAATGTAAAAGCGTTATACGTACGCCTACGTAGGATTCGAGTTGCCTGTCCATGGAGAAAGTTCGCGTACTAGCCTATAACGTTACACACACACACACACACACACACGCGTGCGCGTACACGCATACACACAAATACATATTACGTATCCCTGTATAAGAATACATCCATATATATATATATATATATATATATATATATATGTGTATGTATGTATGTATATATATAAAATATAGACGTTCCCAAAAGCCGTGTTGGTATCATTTTCAAGAGAGATAATTTATTTTTATGTAACTAAACTAATTTAATTAAATTGACACGTGTATCTTTTTCCGTCGGGAGATTTTTTTTCCCCTCTTTTCTCTACTTCTTCTTCTTCTTCTTCTTCTTCTTCCTCTTTTTATTTTATTTTCTTTATTCATTTATTTATTCATTTATTTATTTTTTTCTATTTCTCTCTCTCTCTCTCTCTCTCTCTCTCTTTCTCTTATAACAAATGAAATAAAGTGTGAGAGAGAGAGAGAGAGAGAGAGAGAGAGAGAGAGAGAGAGAGGAATGAGATTTAAGGGACGACGAATCCAAAGCGTCACTACGTGAACGCAATCCCATACGAGATACGAATGGAAAACTATGGTGGTTGCGTGTGAAACGTGACGAGGGTGACCAAAAGGAAGAGAAAAACGTATGAAACAAAAAAAAGAAGAAGAAGAAAAAAAATAAATAAAAGACAAAGAGATAGAGAGAGAGAGAGATAGAGATAGAGAGAGAGAGAGAGAGAGAGAGAGAGAGAGAGAGAGAACACGAGCGTACGATGTTGTTTGTATGGTAATAAACGTCATCCATGGTGTTACATTTGCTACATGTAGTTGTCCCGAGGATCGATTACCTCATTGATTATCGATACCGCTTTAACTCGTCCGCGTTAATATCGACGACGTAACGACGATCGGAACGAAATAAAACGAAAGAAAAATGAAAAATGAAAAAAAAAAGGAAAATGAAAAATGAATATGAGCGTGAAGATGATAATGAAAATTTGTTAATTCCAAAAATATTTCGACTCACATTTTCGAAAACGTTCCTTCATATCACCGCTGTCCCCTTCTTCTTTTCGTTATATCTTTTTTTTTCTTTTCGTTCGTTTGTCCGTTTCTTTCTTTCTTTCTTTCTTTCTTTCTTTCTTATCGATCCATCGTAAATTTTCTTCGTAACGAGTACATAAACATATACATACACGTATATATTTTTTTTTGTTTTACATCGACGAACTTTTTGAAAATTGTGTAATCGTTAAATTACTTATTATTATTATTATTATAATTATTTTCTATATTTTTGTTGTATCTTTCGAAGAATTGAATTCACTCTCACGCGATTAACGATCTAGTCGACATAACGCGGATCCGAAAAGAATTGAATTTTCTTCCTTCTTTCGTTCGTTATATCTTGAATTTTGTTGTTTCTCTTCGTTCTCTCTTCATCCCAATCCACCTATCCCTATAACTTTTCTTCTCCTCTATATCTTTGTCTGTCTGTCGTTAATTCGGTCGCTCTGAAATCGTACGATTATAATTCGTATCCCATTCGAGAGGCACCGTATCCGAGGCGAAAGAAAACGCGTGGCCGGGATCGAGAACGTAAAAAGAGAGACGGAACGTTTTGCACGGTGAGAGGCCCGATACTCGACTGCTCGTCGAATGCACAAGCGGATTCCACTTGCTCCGGAATATTTTGCCCACCACTTGTGTTGTTGGTACACAGTAGTGAGGTAGTGAGGTAGGTAGAGTGAGGTAGTGAGCTAGATAGGTAGGACAGGTGGAGGATAGATAACACATCTAGTCTCACCGTATAGTACAATGGTGTATTCGTTCAATGGTGTATTCGTTCAATGGTGTTTTCGTTCAATAGTGTATTCGTTCAATAGTGTATTCGTTCAATGGTGTATTCGTTCGTCAGTTCGATACAACACCGTGAGGGTGGACGGTTGGTTGGTTGGTTGGTTGGTTGGTTGGTTGGTTGGTTGGTTGGTTGGTTGGTTGGTTGGTTGGTTGGTTGGTTGGTTGGTTGGTTGGTTGGGGTATAGAGGGTGAAGGTGAGGGCTATCCTATCCGATTAATCTCAGATATCGCGTGAAAAAAATTTATAGCGTGAAAAAAATTTATAGCGTAAGAAAAAAAAAAAAAAGAAAAAACGAAATCGTTCCGCCTTGATACCCGACCTACAAAAACTTACGTAAACATATTCGTTTTGTTGTTCGTTCATCGTCGTCGTGTAGTCCATTAATACTCGTAAGAGAATCCACTTGCCCGATTTGTTCGATGATTAATTATTTAAACGATAATTTTATTTTTTTTTATTTATTTATTTTTTCATTCTTTTCAATTTTTTTTTTTTTTCTTTGGTCGTTTTCACTTTCATCCTCATTCTTCTTCTCGTAAATTCTTTGCTTCTACCACCCACCCCACCCCCACGCACTACCTACGTATAGTCACGAGTAATTCACAAAAGCTTGGAATTGCGTTCGAATCGATTTGAAAAAAAAAAAAAAAGAAAAATAAATAAAATGAAGAAAATGTCAACTATATCTCGTTTAACTATTTCGTTTATTTTCGTCCATTAGCTCGATCAACAACATGAACGTCAGTCGCGAATTATTTGCCATGATTGTTATTATGTCTCTACGCGCGTTACGTATCCATTCACGTATCTATGTTAATTTTTCTAACGAGGGAACAACTTGATTGCGTGCGTCGATGTGACCTTGATATTATTTCTTTTTTTTTTTTTTTTTTTATTCGTTCGTTCGATACTTCTTAATTTATTTCACTGAAAAGGAATATTCGATCGATCAACATAACGCCAGCTTCGAACATTGCTTTTCATTCTCTTCTTTATTTTTTTTTCCCCTTTTTTTGTCCTTCCCATACTTGACTTATTTTCTTTTCTTTTTTTTTTTTTTCTAATCAAGTTTATCGATCACTGTCGATAGACTCCATTATGTATGCATCTACAAATTCGAATACATAATATTGGCTTGGTACGTAAATGAGTCATAGAGAGAGAGAGAGAGAGAGAGAGAGAGAGAGAGAGAGAGAGAGAGAGAGAGAGAGAGAGAGAGAGAAATAAAATAAACGAAAAATCGGAATTTGACAACGACGAATGAAACTATGTCATTTTCATATTTATTTCTATCGATCGGAAATGATAATGCTTCGATTATAACGTGCGTAAACGAACCAAAAAAAAAAAAAAAGAAGAATAAACAAAAAGGAACCGAACAAAAAAAAAAAAGGAAAGGCGTTAGAAATTTTTAATTCCAGGAAAAAAATATAACGATGGGAAATGTTACTAATCGTTACGCGTCTCGTTATCGCTTTATGTAATATAACACACAGAATTAGAAAGTAAAAAAACACATAGATATTTCGTCTTTCGATAGGTATCGCTTGGAACGATATATCGCACGGGAAGAATTACATCGATCCTTTAACGTGTATCATCACGTATCGCGTTATAAATAATATATCGACGATAAAATTAAAAAATAAAATGTGTATTTTCGATCGGTGTCATTTGAAAATTGGGCGGAGAGGGAAAGGGGGGAGGGGGAGGGGTAAAAATAATTCGAATATAGTTCATAGATCCCAACGATCTTTTATTCCGTCTGTCGTTCCATCGAACGAACTTACTTTTGCGATATTTATCGAGAACGACGATATATTTATCGTTGCAAAAAGGGAGAGACGTGAATTTTATGAGAGAATTTTTTCTTTCTTCTTTTTTCTCTTTTTTTTCCTTTTTTTATTTTTTTTTTTTTTTTTCTTATTTAAAATCAGATTTATCTATTCCTATCTGGGAAGAGTTTTTTCCTGAATTAAAAATTAATAAATTTCTCTTCCTTTAATATTTTTTTTACTATACAGATAAGTAGATAGAGATAGAGATATAGATGGAGATAGAGATAGAGAGAGGTAGAAAACAAAAAGAATAAAGAGATTTATAATCGCAAATGATTGGATTAATAGTCTTCGATTTACCGGTCACGCATGAAAGTTAGTGCCAAGGTGAAAGATACACGTGTGTGCATAATGACAGTGAAAGGATTAGATTCATTCGTGTATTCAAGTTGGTACCACTGATCAATTCAGCGAAACTACTAACTCTATTAACATGCGTTCAATAAAAGATGTGTGTGCGGGCGCGCACGTGTGCGTATGCGTGTATATGCATACATATACGCGTATGTATATACATTTATATATATATATATATATATATATATATATATATATATATATATATATATATAGATATAGAAAAGAAAAGGATGAGGAAGAGAAAGAAAAAGAAAAAAGGATGAGATGATACATAAGGAAACTGATGAGAGTACCTTGACGATTTGTATGGATCGTCGAGCAATAAATTAACCTTGGCGAAAATATATCCTAGTAGATTCTAAGCGAGAGTTGAGATTAATCGTATGATCTATTATCATCTTTCTTCTTATTATTTTTCTTTCTATTTTTTTTTTTTATATTTTTTCCTTCGACGTCGTCGTCGTCGTCATCGTCATCGTCGTTATTGATGGTGTCGATTATGATGGACTTTGGTGGTATTGTTCTTTGTCATCGTTGTTGTTCTCGACGTCTCGTAAAATCATCTTAATGACGTTTTTTTCAGGTCGATACTACGTTGGTATTCGTATTGCCACAATTTTCTACCGTCAGGATCTTCGGCTCGTTCGCTATTAGAGTATTCGTCTTGTCTGGACAGACCGTGATTCTAACGAAGAAGAAAAAACAAAAAAGAAACATAATCATTACGATGATAGGATATATATATATATATATATATATATATATATATATATATATATGTAGTACTTGGTTGTTAATTAATTACTATCCTTTATATATATATATAAAAGAGTTAACAAATATCACTATAAATCTTATACGATTAATTTCGTATAAAATTATCGAATAAATAGAACATCTTCTATCCTTTTTCTTTCCCCCGTCAACATTTAATGTAATTAACGGTATACCATTCTTCAAAGATTACTATTAAAAAAAAAAAAAAAAAAAAACTAGGATCGAAAGTAAAATTGAACGAATTAATTACTCAACCATTCATTACTCATTCGAATGACTACCACAATTAATCATTCGAATAATGACGTACCGTTTCGTAAAGATTTTGAAATAGAAAGATCGTACGAACGAGCAAAGACAACGTAAAAAAAAAAAAAAAATAACAATAAAGGATCGATGGGATAGATCGGATAGATTTAAAGAAAAAAAATAAGTAAATAAATTAGAAAAAAGAAGATGATCGAGCGGTACATACCCGTGATCAAATTCGAGATTATCGATCGTCAACGAATCGATATAAGCGCGCGGAGTATGAAGAAATCTCCATGTTAATGGATTGAACATGGAGGTCTGATATTCCCAAGTTATTTCGACGGATTCCGGCTTGCCTATAACATCGCCCGGCAATACAACTTTGTGCACACTCCCGGGCTCGTAATATTTCGAATTGCTACTGAGCCTCATCTTCTCCGTTTGTTTTCCATTAGCGCCAATAACTCTGATGAAAAACATGCCGACCTCTCCGCCGTAACTTAGGCTCTCGTTCGTCTTCGAGATATTTATCGTTACGCGATAATGCGCCTCTGAAAGAAAAGGAAAAAAAAAAAAGAAAAGAAAAAAATATTAATATTAAAATGTCATTACGTAAGACGATAGACGATCCTTGATAGATCTCGTTGATTTAAATAAATGATATTTAATGGCCGATATGAAGTAAATTTCGAACGTTCGAAATTATTCGTAAATGAAAGATCGTAAGTGAAGTTGGAATTAGAAGAAAAAAAAAAAAAGAAACAAAAAAATAATGAAAAAGAGAATTTATCACAACGGGGATTGGGGAGGGGGAGTTCCAAAATATTACCCTATGGAATTTTTTAATCGCGGAAACGCGACGTTTGGGGCGGAAAAATCGTTTCTTCATTTTTTTCTTTTTTGTTTTTTGTTTCAATCGAAGGTTTCAATGTCATCGCTAATGGTTCCATAAAGGGATGGTTATTATACTAACTGCAAAATGGTTTGTCCGAGCCCGTCATTAGATAGACGGAAGCATGATAATTCCCCGGTTGTGCGTCTAGGCCAAATCTAGGACAGTACTGATCGACGCAATCGAAACAATTGCCCTCTTGAAATTGATCCCAGGACGTACAGGGTACAGCTATGAATGGACAATTGGTGTTGATGCTCTCGATAAAATACTCGTAACTTCGAATATGATTGCATCCCAAGAACCTCTTGATACCTGCGGCAAAGAGAGAAAGATAAAAAAAATAAAAAGAAGAAGAGGAAAATAATTACGATTACAATCAATTTACAGGAGAGAAGAAAGAAAATAAAAAAAAAAATTAAACAAGGAGATAATGGGATATTGGTATCGGTACGAGGGTTAAGATTAAATTAAATAAATTTGATTATAAAAATATAGAAAATATACAAGATATATATATATATATATATATATATATATATATATATATTTGTAGCAACCTGTTTTTTCATTTTCTTCGTATTTCTTTTAAATAAAAATAAGAATATCACGCGACCTTGTGGATGATGGACGGCGTTGATTAATTTAAAGAAAGGAATACGACTAACCACGAAAGAAACTACCACGTTCCAAGGTGATAGAATTGAGTACACCCTCGTTGCAACCAGGCTGATTGCGACCACCGTTTGGATAGAAGTCGATATGGCCAACTGGTTGGGTAATACCAAGGCCACCGCTGATAAATGGATTACAATCGGTGTGAATTGCCGTCACGAACATTGCGTCGGTCGGATCGAGTCGTACCATTGGCGAAGTATTGCTGAAGTGTGGCTCCGCTGGGTCGAGGCCTTAAAGGAAACGTAAGACAAACAATAATTATTAGCAATATATATATATATGTCGTTATGAATTTGTATGTGTATAAGTACAAAAGTAAGCGCGATGATTGCGTTAATAGAACGTAAAAAATTAAATAAAGGTAGAAAGAATATTAAAAAAAAAAAAAAAAGGAAAAAAGAAACGAAAAAGAAAAGAAACTCGAAAATTTCGTCATTTAAGAAAGTTCTTTCCTACTTTCGTTCTTTCGTTGTTGATCAATAATTGTGTTGTTTAATCACAATAATATAAGCGTCTTATGTAAACGATTCAAGATAGTTAATTATTAATTCCGAATTTTTATTTTGGTTTCTTTTTCTCTCTTTCTGTCTCTCTCTCTCTCTCTCTCTCTCTCTCTCTCTCTCTCTCTTTTCTTATTTCAACTTTCTCTCGATAATACATTGTCTTAGGTTCGCCCATTAATATATGAAAGAACGTCGTTACCCTTTCTTAACTAATTTTCGTTGTTCTTCCTTTCTTTTTTCTTTTTCTATGGTTACAACTCGCGAGGATATCCTGCGCGTAAGATTTACAGGACAGATTTGTACGCGTGATTTCGTCGTAACATCGTCGTATGCCGACTACGAAATGTGTTTATTACATCCGACGTTGCGCAATGAAGGAAGCGCGATCTTTTTTTCGAGTACGTATAAAATAATTTCGCATTTCGCGCGTGCTTTGTTAGAGGAAGTTACGCGTTTTCTTTTTCTTTTTTTTTTTTTTGAATAACACGAAAGAAAAAAAGAAACGAACCATCGTTCCTTTTTCGTTATAAACGAATCATATGATCATTAAATTCATTAAAATATATTTCAATATATACATACATACATACATATATATATATATATATATATATATATATATATATATCACGCGTTTATTAATATATTTATTTATTACAAACGAACAATAAATATATTTATTTACCAATCAATTATAACGTTGAAAGAATTTAATTGTCTATGTCTTCTTCTTTTTTCGTCTCTTTGCAAATCCGTCGATGTTAAAAAAAAAGAAAAAAAAGAAAAGAAAAAGGAAAAGAAAAAGAAAAAGAATAATAACAAATTAACGAGAAGAAAAAAAATAAGAAGAAGAAGAAAGAAAATGGAATAATCGTTGAAAGAAAAAAAAAAGAAAAAAACAAAAAGGATGAAAGAAAGATTAGAATGAAAGGAAAAAAAAAAGATCAATGGTTCCCGTTCCGTTACGGGATAGAAGAATTCGTAAAGGGACACGATAACCACAAGTATGTCCTACTATCCTGGTATTTCCCGATGGGATCGATAGCTTACGTAATAATAAAGCCGGACAATTTTTTCGTTTTATTACAAATGGAGGTTAGAGAGCGTATATCGATCGATCGGTTTTATCGTTATCACAAAAGAAAAAAAAAACACGAAAAAAGAAAAGAGAAAGAAAGAAAAAAACCGAATGCCAAATATATAATATATATATATATATTTCTTGTCGAAAACCTTGAAGATTCCTTTTACTTTCTTTTTTTTTGTAATATATATATATATACATATATACTATTCGCAGGACCTAAAAGCATGCATAACCTCGTTACGCGATTAGATTTGTATGTTGCATAATCTTTTTTGCACGATTACGCAAATGGAAGATATTTTTCTTTTGCCGTTCTTTCTTCTTACGCCTGGTGGTGTGTATGATGTATGTATGTATGTATGTATGTATGTATGATGTAAGTGCGTAATATGTACACGCATGTATAATACATTCATACGTACGTACATAAGTAAGTAAATTCTATAGAATAAAATATATTGAAAGAAAGAAAGAGAAAGAGAAAGAGAGAGATAGAGATCGTTAAATATTTTTAACTTTAATTTATCTCTTCGTGTATTCACAAAAGATTTCAAATGATTTCCTCGGAATAACTCGAATGACCTTTTGACTAGAGAAAAAGAGACGGAGAGAGAGAGAGAGAGAGACAGAGAGAGACAGAAAAAGAGATAGAGAGAGAATCGCTTTCTATCGTTTATATTAATATTCTAAAAATGAATGGAAGAAGATAGGATATATATATATATATATATACGCGGGGATACAAAAAGAGAGAAAATGAAATGAAAAGAAAAGGAAAGAAAAGAAAAGTGAAGAAAAGGAGAGCGAGTCACGAATAGAGAGACAGAAAAAGAGAGAGAGAGAGAAAGAGAGAGAGAGAGAGAGAGAGATAAAAGCAGGTCGTCCAAAGGTTCTCTCTTCCTTCATAGCTGTTACCCTGATCGGTTGGGATTCGATCGGCCATCTTCGTATGTCTCCGGAGTGTCGACGGTACAACACCACGTGTCCGCGAAGAGATGAAGGATACGTGTTCGGGATCGTTCGGGTTACGCACGAATGAACGAACGAACGAACGAACGTACGAACGAAAGAACGAAGTACGACGATCGTAAGTTTAGTGACGACGAAGTCATTGACTTTGAAAAAAAAAGGGGTGGGAGTGGGAGCAGTGGCGGGGAAGTGGTCGGTAGGTGGAGGGGTAGGAGAGAAAAAATGCGCATCAAAGATGGCGACGAATATCGGACAGAGAGGACTAATGGAATTAATATTTCTTTTTTCTCTGTCTTTCTTTTTTCCTTCCTTTTTCTTTCTTTCTTTCTTTCTTTCTTTCTTTCTTTCTCGTTCTTCGAAAATTCAAATTTCCCCGGCCGTAAAAATTCTAACCTGTTATCCTTCCCAAGAGATGACGATAACGTAGCCTTAACGTATAACCAACGTAACCGGCCGTATGGGCGCCAAGGCTGTGCCCGATAACGTGCATCTTCATCGGCAATATTTTACCGATATTTATTAATTGGGCCGCCAATCGAGCTGTCATTGCACCGACCAATCTCGTATTGGCTACCGCTTGTGTATATGGCGGACCTGCTCCACCTATCCAATTTACGATTAAAATGTTGCAATCTTCTCGCAATAATAATTGATTCAGTGTTCTCTAAAAGATCATTCGATTAAAGATTATTAATTGAAATTGTTCGATGGATGAGCGGGGGGGAGGACGGTGATGGGGGCAGAAAGAAAGAATGCGAAGGGGGGTGGAGAAACAAGAACAAAAAGTTGAAAAAAAAAAGAAAAAAATAGAAAATAGAAAATTATTTCGTCGACTCGATCGTGACTTCTTTTTATTAATATTTTTTGTTTTTCAAAAAAAAAAAAAAAACACTTACCATTACCCAGGTGTCGTCGCCGTTGTCTAAAAATCCATGAATAATGAAGTAAAAATTGTCATCCAATCGGAACGGTGCGCTCTTGATCGTATCGAAACGATCGATCTTCAATTCGTGCGGTTGATCAATGCAATCGCGCGTGTAAAGTAAATAACGTGGATTGATACTGTCTGGTCGAGCTGGAAACATCGAAACTGGACGATTTTCCCCCGACCATGGTGCACCGATGTAGAAACACCCATAGGGCTTGTAACACCTCCACATGTACCATTCTAAATAAATAAATAAACAAAATAAATAAATAAACAAACAGACATTATTAATGCTAAGACGACGATCGTAATAACATAAAAACAATGAATGGATATTATACCGAATGACACAACTTTTTGTTACACCATTCCGAATAAAATAAAATAAAGTATGACGTTCGAAATAATATATATATAAAAAAAAAATAAATAAATAAATAAACTCGCCAATATATTAGATCAATTTTGAGTTAAATCGTTGATGTAACGATTGTGCAAACTTTTTTTTATCGCAATTCTAAAACCATGAATTGAAGAAGATCGGACAACTTATAGTAAAAACGCCTGTAGAATGACATAATTCTTAAACGACCTGTACGACGGTCAATCATTTGACTGGGGGGGAAGGTCGCAAATATAACAAAAAAAAAGAAATAAAAAATGTGCGCGCGTAATAAATCAATTTGTATTAATTATAATTTGTAATTAGATATTATTAAAAAAAAGTGCGATTTTTTTTATAACCGATTAAATTTATATTACGTACACGTATTATCGTTCTTTTTCATTATACTTATTTACACATATGTACATACATATATATATATATATATATATATATATACATACATATATATATACACATACATATATATATATATATATACACATACATATATATATATCTATATATATCTATATACGTAAAAATAAAAAATTTGTGAAAGGTACATACACACCGTTATATACTATAAAGTTAAGATTCGAAGGAGACAGACAACATGATTCGACCTAAGAGAGGTTATCAATACTGTTATCAATATCGCTCTACGTCATTTTATCAGTCGAATACAGCTATCCATGTTTTGTCTATTCCTCGTTGAATTAGCTCTCTTTCTATATATAATATATACATACATATATATTTATCGCTAATTTATATGTATCTATGTACATATGTATATACTATTGTGTAATTAAAAAACACAGTACCACGTGGCTTTACCAAGATTTTCTTTGTTAATTATAAAATTTTATTTCACAATATGTATATCGTTATTTAATAATGATTGAATCAATTTTTTATGATCTATTTTAATATAATAATAATTATTATTATTATTATTATTAAAATCATTATTATATTTTTTTTCATCTCCTTCGATAATAATTAATAATTTAATTTGATAATACGTTTATTGTTAACGATAATGGACATAAAAAAATTGCATCCTAACGACGGCACCACGATGCTCGTGATATAATATTTTTGAAATAATATTTTTCCGAAAAAAAAAAACAAAAAAACAGCCCAGTAAAAAAAAACACTCACGGTCCTCGAAATCGAATTTATTTTCCTCTTCCTCCGGCGAAAGTGTTGTCGTAGTTAGATTAGAAAAATCATCGGAACCATCGTTCGAACTTAATTTCTCTTGTTCGGGTAGCCTGGACATAATGTTGGCCGTATAAGTTAGCACTAACAATGTTTCGTTGAGAAACATTTTCTTTTCTATATCAAATATATTTCCTTCAATTCTTTTACATTTAACGCGCACTAACGATCAATTAGTCAGATCAATTCATTCATTCATTCATTCATTCATTCATTTATTTATTTATTTATTTATTAACATATTCCAAACATATTCGTCACTTGTTTTTTTTTTCACTCGTGTCACTTACGTCAAATACAAAAATCACAGTTATTTCGATTTCTTAAATAATCGGATACGTATCCGATGTGTGTTTTAATATATACATATATATATATATGTGTGTGTGTACGTCTTAATGAAGGTTTACTAGTATTGCATTTATTATAGTGAAAGGTCGAGAAACGATTGATAATGAAAAATCGATTGACGCAAATTGCGATAAATCTTCAAGCGAGAGAGAGAGAGAGAGAGAGAGAGAGAGGCGTGGACGTTCTCGATAAAAACGAAAAAAAGTATATACATACATATATAAAAAAAAAGGCACACTTGCGCGCACAAAGAAAACAAAAACAAACAAAACCAAAAAAGACAAAAAATTGAAATAAAACGAGCGCTAAGTTTTCACTATGCGCGCTCTGTCACGTTTCGCCTCGTACGTCGATTCCGAATATCGAATGAATTATTTCAAAAAAAAAAAAAAAAGAAAAGAAAAAAATCTATTCACGTTTAAGAACTTTACTGAGGACGAAATGGCCAAGCTTCGAACGGTACGACAATAATCGATTACTCGTTTACGTTGGACGAGTTCGCGGTCAAGGTCGGAGTAAAAAAGAAAAAAAAAAAGAAAAAACGAAAAAAATGAAAGAAAAGAAAAATCGTCGAAGTATCAAAAAGAATCGCTCTCCCTTTTTCTCCCTCGATTTCTTCTCGTTTAATTTGTCTCTATTGGTACGTTTATTATTACTATTATTATAATTATAATTATAATAATAATAATAATAATTATTATTATTATTATTATTATTATTATTATTATTATTATTATCTTCTTCTTATTCTTCTTTCTTTACTTTTACTTTAAATTTTAAATTTACTTCTCTATATTTCCCGTTTTTATTTGCGCGCCTTTGTGCGTTGCGATTTCATTCGGTAAAACGTTAAAAAAATCCGAGGAGACGTCGCGACCGATCGAGAAACCGTCACAAACTGATAACTCCGGGATTTCAGTGAGCTCTTCGACTTTATTCCTTCGTTATTCCCCACTACTATTACTATTTTCTTTCTTTCTTTCTTTCTTTCTCTTTTTTTTTTTTTTCATATTTCTTCTGCTCCGTTACGGGTACGCGTGCACGCACACACGTATGTACAGAGAAGAAGAGTGATGATAAACTCGAGACGGGACTCCAAGAGTCCAGACGTCTCTCGACATTCTAAATAAAGTATTATTTTCATGGAAACCAAGGCGGGCTTTGAAGCCCGCACGATATCAACACGAATGAGTTCAAAAGAGCCGCCCATTTTTTTTTCCTGTTTTTTTTTTTTTTTTTTATTTTTCTTTATTTTTATCTCTTTCTCCCTTCGTGTGCTCGTCGTCGTTCTCGAGACGGTTTCGAGTAAATTGGTCCAATTAATTTCGTCGCTTTAATTGGTCGAATAAAAAGGGAAAGAAAAAAGAAGAAGAAGAAAAAAATTATAGAAAAAACCTAAGTCGAGTCCATGTGTCCTCTTAATATTTCTTTTCTTTTCTCTCTCTCTCTCTCTCTCTCTCTCTCTTTTTTTTTAACAGTAAACATTTCAACAATGAACGAGGATGAATTTCGAGTTTGGTCACTCGAAAACGAATATTGCCGGATGTTCGGAGTTTAATTGAAGAGAAAAAATAATAAAATGAAATAAAATACAATAAAATAAAATAAAATAAAAAATTAAAAAGAACGAGAAACAAAAAAAAAGAAAAATATCGACTCGACCATGGAAACTTATGAAATAAAATCGTTCGCCTTTAAAGAAAGGCCATGAGTGCGTTCCGATCGATATATGGTTATGGTTGGCCTAACAGAGAAAGTGGGTAGGTCGAGAGGTAATCGATGAACGACACAATGGGGTGCCTTTGAACACCGGTTTCGTTGGAGCTCAGCATCCCTATATGTTGCGAATCAACCCTCTTTCTTCGCCCTACCCTACCACCCCTCTTCCTCTCCCTATCTGCCCCAAATGATCCTCTTCTATGAACGTAACAGCCTAATACTTTGCACCCCTAACGTGTATTCACGAT
>OU426864.1:2343121-2345621 GCA_911387685.1 Dolichovespula media | reverse complement strand
GACGACGTACGGGCGAACGTAGAGAGAATGAGAGAAAAGGGTTAGGGAGAACCAACGAAACATTCATAGAAACTTGAACAGGTTAATAGGAGGTCGAAGAGGTCAATCGGCATATTTAGTCTTTCTTCCACCCCCCCTTTGACGATTGTCGACGAGTGTCGACTGTCGAGAAGAGAAAAAGAGAGAGAGAGAGAGATCTAATTTTAAAGAGAGAGAGAATAATCCATCTCAGTTAGTCGGACGAAACCATTTCATTCGAACGTATCGATTGGAATGTTATTCTTTCCAATCTCGTTTCCATTATCCTCCAATACTCTTATTTATTACTTTCTATTATCGACGATCTTTCTCTGCGACGAAATGAACTTCGTTTATTTAATTAAAGTGATATTCGTGTGTGTGTGTGTGTGTGTGTGTGTGTGTATTTTGTACTTCATTATAACATAAAAACGTAGCGAGGGATTTAATTTCCCAGAAATTTGTTTGTCTCGTTCATTTAAGCTGATAATATTACTATTGCATATTATATATATATATATTGTATAATACGTATACTTTAAATATGTTTTCTTTGACAAATAATTATTCTAACCTATACAACAAAATTTCTCCATTTACATTTACTATATTATATATATATATATATGGTATAATGTAATAATATAGTATTATATATATGTGTGTGTGTATGTAATTTAATAAAATTATTTTTCATAATATTGAGTCCATTGAATATAAGCTATACACACACACACACAACACAGACAAACATTTGTACGTACTCAAACACACACACACACACCACACACACACACCACACACAGTAAAAGAGTAACAGACACAATATCTACCACCTAACGAGCTATGCGACCCTAGGATCTCCCACGAGTTTCCTTTGTTCCTTGGATTATCGTCGTGTCTCATTATCGTGCCGCCATTGGAACCCTAATGCAATAATATCTACGTAAGTACTACGTTAGTCGTTGCTATACCAACCCCGTTTCCTATCGAACGAATTCTCCATATAAATAAAATGAACGAACACTGAAAGAGGATCCTCATTATTGCGTTATATTCGTTATATATTCGTTTCATTTTTTTAACAAATAAATATATTATTCATTAAACGTATAAATCGATAAAACCCGTTCGAGCAACGAACGAGCGTGACGTATCTCGCGCTCGCCCGACGATAATAAATTTAAATAATTTCTTCGGGATATTCTCATCGACCTTATTTTTAATCTATAAAAATAGAGGTAAAAAAAATATATATATATATATATATATATATATATATATATATATATATATATATATATATATACATAACATACGTACGTACATGGCGCTTTTCGAAAAATAAAAGTATTATCGATGGAGCCGTCAGACGAGGAATGTGGACGATGAGGGGACGAGGGTTGGAGGAAATGGACGACATTGATTCGTTCAATCCTCCCTCTCCCACGCTGCTTCGCTCTCAAAAAACAAAAAAAAAACCCCTACGTTTCGTTTCGGTCGTAGGAAAAAAACGCGCTTCGGCATTTTTTTCAACACCAGGCTGTCATGGCAGCAAACAGATATACTCTCAACGTATTATAATGGAACTCTTGCGGGTTCGATATCACAAGTGGTTTCGACCAATCGCGTCAGACCTCACACTCTGGGCTTTCCAATCAATCGACTGTTTCCGGCTTTATCAGAGTAGCATGAGTTGAGCGGGAAAACCGAACTTTTCTATCGTTTCCCCACACTCCGAAACGTTCTCTCACTCTCTCTTTCACTCTCTCTTTCTCTCTCTCATTCTCACAGAGAGAGAGAGAGAGAGAGAGAGACGCGGATACACGTACGCCGTCTCCCTATCGCGAGCGTGGGCGGGATTCGTCAGGTCGAAAACAGGCACGAGCGCGATGCATCGCTCCTGATAACAGACGGCCGATCGAAGACTTTTTCAATCGTTCAAGAAAAGAAATTCAACTTTTCTTCGAACCTCCTCGAGAATACGAACCAGATAAATACGAGCTCCGAGACGATTGGTCGTCCCATTCGTTGAAATTATTTCTGACGATGTTCTTAACCTTTTTTCCTCCCCGTACGTACGTACGTTTTTATTCCCAACGAAACAAGCTCGTGTATATATATATATATATATATATAAAATATATTAATATATATATTATATATATATGTATATATATACTAAATCTATATATGTTTTGTAGTATGTATATGTATATATATATATATATATGTATGTATGTATAATATATACGATCGATATACATGTATGGTAGATTACAACGAAGAGGTTAGGAGGAGTTCACATATGGTTGGTATTTCGATGTAAGGGCAGAAGGAAAGGGTTAGTCGTTCAAGTGCTTCAAGCCACACATCGTGAAAGGGATGACATAACCTTGTAGAAGGTCTTCTAATATCTCGTAGGGTCGACGCCCCTAAAAAGCTTTATTCTCGTCGTCTCTCTCTTTCTCTCTCTCTCTCT